>SNQJ01S0000082.1:216276-246113 GCA_010110895.2 Picea sitchensis | reverse complement strand
CTTTTCGTTCTAATTCTTCGTTGACTTAGGCTTAAGTGACTTTTCCTAAGTATTTAGGCTTAATTTATCGTTTAGCCTTAATTCCTCCTTATTTCTCCATCTGGTTCCCTGTTTGTGCCTGATTATAGTCTACGGGAACATATAGACTACTAAGTCACTCCCTGCTGGCCTAATCTTGGGGATGGGACATCACATAGAAGACCTCCCAAACTATAATGGTGATCCTTCATTACCTATTCACCAGGTTGTAAGTTTTCTAAGGTACACTTCAGAGATCAACGTAATACATGAGGATGTGTTGATGATAATTTTTGTATCCTCTTTGGAAAGGAACAAAAGGATTGGGTTAGATATTGTATAGGTCCAAGAAACATAACTTCCATTACATTTTTCTTTGAAATTTTCTTTAAACATTGGGGTCCTCCCCTTCAAGATTATGAAGATGCCTTTAAAGACTATGTGGTTACCTTACAAGAAGATAAATAGGATGAAGTTGTTGAAACCATTGAGATTAAGGAAACATTAACTTCCACTATTGTTGAATATCAACACTATGAAAGGAACATAGATGAAGTAACTTCTCATTGCATTTGTGAAGAAGAACAATCACCTTATAATCCCATTAAAAATCAAGGATATAAAAAGATACCTTCTTCATCCTCCACTTTTGAGGAAGAGCTATTTGTTTCATCTCACGTAGAAGATCAATTTTTTTATGAGCCCATTAAGGAAGAATCACTTCATGAAGAATACAACCTTAATAAGGACCAAGTTTATGAAGAATATGAATACAACCTTAATACTGACCAAGTTTATGAAGAATATGTGGATAAGAAAGAACTAGAATAATCTTGTAAGTTTATTAA
Organism: Picea sitchensis; assembly: GCA_010110895.2. Classification (NCBI taxonomy): domain Eukaryota; kingdom Viridiplantae; phylum Streptophyta; class Pinopsida; order Pinales; family Pinaceae; genus Picea; species Picea sitchensis. The sequence goes on along the minus strand of SNQJ01S0000082.1, from coordinate 245,247 downwards.
TGAAGTGAACCTTGATGAAAATATCAAGGGTGTGAGCAATTAAGTTGTTTTTTCCCACCGGCCCAAAATTATTGGTTCAATGAGTTTTCAAAATTCTAAGCTTTCTGATCCATCCTTCGATAATTTTGAAAGGGAAGAGATATTAGAAGGATCCTTGGTTTTCCCATCATGACATGAAGAACAAGAGCAACCTTGTGGATCTATTGATGAAGAAAAATTCGATAAGAATTTAGAGGGAGAAAACAACCAATTTTTTTCCCTATACACATGAAGGTAACTATTTAATGAGTTATACCCCTTATCAAAATTTTGAACTTTTTTTTTCCAGGTTACAAAAGCCGAGGGAAAACTCTCAAGTACTTCTCCTCATTTCGAGGATGGAACCTAGGGTAAACCCTAGAATCTTCAGAGCACAAGGTCGGTCAACAACATGGCTTGAAGCCATCACAATAATATACTTGTTAAGAGATCAACATGTCACTCGTGGGAATTAAACCTGGGTGGGGACGATAACAATCATTCCTCCCAACTACCCAAGCTAAACCCAATTGACATCAAAATTTTGAACTTTATGATCCATCCTATGACAGTTTTGAAGGGTTAGAATTTGAAGAAGGATATATAGGTTTTTCCTCATGCCATGAAGAATATGATGACCTCAGTGTTAGACATGTTGGAAGACATAAGTGGGATACAAGTTGTTTTTACATTGAAGGGGATCCCATTTGTGATACTGATTATGAGGGTGAAAATGAGATTGGTGAACTTGGTCATTATGAAACGTTCAACTTAGAAGATTTTGATGAAAAATATAATGGTTCACGTGTTTATCCAGGTGGATATCGGTGGCCACCCACCTTTTCCAATTGGCTCAAAACATTTTTCTAGCAATTTTGGCAATTTACTATTTTTAGCAATTTTAACTTCCGGGGCTATTTTGAGGGCCTAAATGAAGGTTTTTTTTGGGATAGAGCTTCTTAATGATATTTGAAGGCATGATTGAGCCCCCAAAATGAATCTCCTCGATGATACCTTTCCAACGGGCTATCATATGCCTAAAATGAAGATCGTATGCAAAAGTTACGACCTCGGGAAGTTGATGTACTTGTTACACATCAAAATTACTCACTTCAATAGTGTCGCAAGTGACATCATTACAAGTGTTGTAAGTGTCACATCTTGTCCGCAAGTGTCACATATTGACCACAAGTGTTTCATATTGACCACAAGTGTCGCAAACATCATACTGCCATCGTGCCTATGTCGTGCCTCTAACGACATCACAGGGACACTTAAGACACCCTCAAAGATTGGTTTTAGGAAGAGAAATCATTTGATGAAGAGTAGAAAATATTTTCCATGAAGAAAACCACTCAAATATGATTTTTCGAAGGCAACACTCCCCTACCCACTGTCAAGGAGCGCCGACGCTCCCTAGCCTTCTTTGGGGGAGCGTTGAAACGCTCTGTGCACCCTTTTGGGGGAGCGCTGCCCTTTTTGAGTGAATTTTGGTTTGTTGAGATAAATAAGGGAAGAATCCGCTCAATCTCTGAAGTTGGTTGGATTCAAATCTGAGGTCAAAGCATGATCTTAGGGAAGATCCACAATTGAAGGAGAGGAATCCTCAACTTATCCCAAAGATCTATCAAGTGGTTAGGTCTCCCCAAGCTTTTATAAGGAGGCCTTCTCATGGTGAAAAAGACATGATAGACTGGAGATACAAAACTTATGATCTCATGAGCAGTATTGACACAGAGATGGAGACATTGTGAAGTATCAAACTTATTATCTCATAAGGGATATATCATTGAAGCATCAACATTCTACATGGATTATTTGAGAAGGGTCTAGACAAAGAGAGCTTGGTGAAGCTGCTGCACCTACATCCATGGCTGTAAGCATCTCACTTTGTTTTCATTAATATAAATCTATGCTCGGCCTGTTTCCTTTAAAGTTTGTGTACATTTCATGAACTTCTTTCTTTCATAGATCCATTATGAAGCTAATAATAGTAGAGTAGGGAGTATGGATCGTTGTTGTTGCTCATTTCATTTCAGGACCTTCTGAAGAACTTGGAGATAAAGATCAGCCTGGATCGAGCAAGGACAAACGTCGGTAAAAAGGTATTTACCCTTCTTCCTTTTTCTTCTTTGAATAGTCTAGCTTCATGAAAAGGAAATTCAGTGTCCACAATAACACTTTTTTGTCTTGGTCATAGGGGTCTAGTATCCAAGAGAGAATCCACTTGTCCGCAGGGGGATTTCTTTGTAACAGAAATTGGTGACTCCCCTGGGGAGGAAATTTGATTTTTGTTTCCTTTCATAGGTCTTGTTTTGGCCTTTGCTCATTCTTTGACCTTCTCCATGATGTGTCTCTTATCCTTATATGTGTTGTTGGCTCTTGGATTCATCTTACACACTAAATTTTTGCATTTTTCCTGAGTTTTTTTTTTTCGGGAAATTTTTTGAGTTCTGAGACACCAACGCTCCCTTGCCTTTTCCACCAGGGTGTTGGCACTCCCTTGTAGGTTCCCACAGAGCGTTGAAACACTATGGTACCCTTGACACCAGAGCGTTGCCCCTTTTTCTGCAAAAATATTCTTGGGAGTAGTTTTTCTCAGTTTTCTTTTTGCTAATTCATCTGCTCAGGGTTTATGCTATCTTAGTGTGTCCTTGTTTAGCCTCCAATTACTTGATTTCTAAGGATGAATGATGTTTTGTTTGTATTTTTGAMATCTATTTTCCTTGCTTTGAGTCACTCTTCTTCCTTGAKATTTGGAGTCGATCTAATTCTTTCTCACTTATCTKATTGACTAAAAGTTGTTGCAAGGAAATTCAAAGATCTTTTCACTATTTCATTTTGATCTTTGAGGTCTTTTCTCCAAGCATTTCCTCCTGTCTGGATTTGGTTTTATTTTTTCTTGTTTTATCACAACGAGGGTGCRTTTTTGTTTATGTGAAGTTTGCTTCCGGGTTGCTTAAATCTCACAGATCTTGAAGTTTGAATAACATAGGAAGCTTTACATCAAACTGATTATCAGTCACATATAAACATTTTAGCATTGTATCGGATTTTTGATTGAGGGCTATTGCATGAGGTCATTGCATCTTAGTGTTTGAAAGTGAAAGGAAAATCCTTCTTCCCTTAAATAAACATTCATTGAAAGAAAAGACTGCTTATCATTTCTTATGCATGTTTTGGGAATTGAGTCATGATATCATCAGTTTTCACTCTCATACACCTCTGAGTAAACAACAACCTTAAAATCAAGCGCTTATCTAAAATTCATCAGACATTTTTACATTTTCTATTATCAAACCTACATTAGTTTAAGGTGTAGGGATTTGGAATAGGTTGAAAGGATAGCTTTCCAAAGTTGTCAAACAAACATTAGCATACTGTGATAGGGAGAGCAAATGCAATTGTCATATAGGCTTTCTGGGATCCCCTTATCACACAGGGGTTACACACGAGGTCACGTTTGGTAGTGTTATAAATATTATCCCTCCGTGGTTCAACCGTTCATAGTAGTCAGATCATATATTGAGGGTTCTTCTTGAGGTTCAACTGTCTTCATTTGGTCTCGGTGCTTCGTGAATTTTGAATCCATTCGGGGTCCTCTGGAGTTCTATTGGTCCATTTGTCCTCAGTTCTCTCGAAGGATTTCAGACTTGTTATCCTACCCATATGTTTGGACTGGAATATCAACTGTACCCACCCAGGGGCTAACTGCGAGTTGGTGACCTTAGTATCCATAATCTTTAGGGTCTTACACGAGGTGACGGTGAAGGGAAGTCTCACTGTACCTGGAATAGACGTTGGTCAAACTCACTCGAGATCCTTGGACGATAAATTCACATTTACTACGTGGAAGCTTGCACCAAGGTGTAAGTTCGTTAAGCAGGTCACCAACATAACTGATCCACCCGTTCTATCCCCGCCCCTTTCTATATTGATCTTGCGATGTTGGGTTTCATCACCAACTAGTGGTTTCATTGTGGGAAGTTTTGTTTGATTGTTTGCTTTTAGATTCATAACGTGTGTTGTTTGTTTTACTTAGTGGACCTTAGGTCAAGTCAGGGTTAATGACATCAACTGCCGGGAGTACAAATGGAGGAACCACTTGTCCTGCGAAACCTTTCACCTTTCCTTCTTTTGGAAACTTTGGTCCTCCGTACATTGCCACATTGAGTCTTTCGGGACTCACCATCGGACTACCAGTTTGGTTATTCCCCACTCCGGTGATCTCGAATCCTCCCAGTGCTTCAGTTGCACCTAATACTTCAGATGTCAGTACACCACCCACAGATCAACCTCATGTCGACTTTTCGCCTTCTTCACCCATTAAGTCTCCTTCCTTTTCTCCTTCTTCGCCTAGTGAAATCTCTAAAGCAAGTGGCCAGGATGATTAGAAGAAGAAGAAACAGAAAGAGAAGAAGAAGAAGAACTCGAAAAGGACCAAGCCTCCAACTACATCAGATGTTTGGTCTAAGCAACCAACTACTATTAATAGTACTGGGAGTGTTGATGAGGCCAACAAGATTAAAACGAAGAATCTGAAACCCAAATTCCCTTGCAGTCTTTGTAAGGGTGACCACTTTCTGAGGGATTGTCTGGGTCTTCCCAAGGTCTTATAAATGTGGCCGTCCATGTCATCGGCCCCTGATGTACATGCTGGTGATGCCCCATCAACTAGTGACATTAAGGTTGGTAAGAAGAAGACAACTGTCAAGTTTCCTTGCATGCTATGCAAAGGTGATCATCACTCTCACCTTTGTCCTCATGTGGACGAGGCCTATTCTCTTTTGAAAAAGCTTCAACTTCCAATCAGTTATAGTAAGATTTCTCCCAACCCGTCGTTATTTGATGGACTGGTCAATCGGGTTCCATCCTCGGTCAATACGGTTGATCAGGTGGTCAATCTAGTTTCATCCTCGGTTGAAACACTAACTCAAAAGGTCGATCCATTTCCACATGTCGACCCCATTATCCCCTTGGAGAATGAAACCCAAGTGGTCGATTTGATGTCGTTATCGATCGATCCCATTCCTCCATTGAGGAGTGTCAAAGTGGTCAATCTGACTCTGCCATCGGTCGATCCCACTCCTCCTCTAAGGAGTGCCAAAGTGACTGATCCAGTCCCTTCCTCGGTCAGTCCCACCCTTCATCCAAAGAGTGCCAAAGTGGTTGCTCCGGTTAGATCATCGGTCAATCCCACTCTTCCTCTGAAGAGTCTCAACGTGGTCGATCTGATCCCATCATCGGCCGATCCTACTCTCCCTATAAAGAGTAAACCCGATACTACCCACGTTTTTCTCATTGATACATAATCTAGCGTGCTAGGGGGCATTCCTCCTTCTCCCGCGAAACCCTCTCCAAGTAATGAGGCCATCCTTTTTGATTGGGGTGTGCTAATTGGACCTCGTCTTCCCTTTCACATTACTTTCAAGATTACAGTACAGGTTTTTGGTCGGGACTTTCCTCATACACTGATAGATGAAGGTTCGTTCATCAGTATTTTGTCCTCTATTGCTTGGCAAGCTTTGGGTTATCCTCAACTTGTGCCGGTTACCCAGACTTTGTTCGCTTTTAACAGAAGAAATAGTCACCCTTTAGGGATCCTTCCCTATTTTCCCATAAATTTGGGAGGGAAAACTGTCTTTATTGATGTTATGGTAGTCCAGGAATCCTTGGATTTCAATTTACTCCTTGGGCAAGATTATGTCTATGCCATGAAAGCTATTGTTTCCACTCTTTTTTGTGTGATATATTTCTCGCACGATGGAAGAATGGTGACTATTGATCAACTTTCGTTTGTTGGCCCCGACTTGCCCATCAACCCAATGACCTCCCTAAATGGGTCTTATATGCAGTTGGTATCACCCCTGCCATAGGTCAATTATGTGGCATTGTCTCCAATGACTTCAACTTCCAATGAATTAGATTCGGTAGTTGACATGGTGATCTCTTCGGTAGGGCTATTGGAGCCCGATCTCCTTACCTTTGGCAAGAATTTCGACATATGCTCCTTCAAGAGCATTCTTCTTTCATCCAGTGAAGATCTCTTGGAAGCCATGGCCGAGTTTTGTCCCTTGACCTAGTGTCCTTCCAAAGCATTATCCTCTTGGAAGCCATGATCAAGAAGAGTCGCGAGCATAGTTTCTCTTCTCCGTGGAAAGCTCGTTAAAAAATGAAACAGAGGTTACGAGCATAGTTTTCCTCTTTGTAGCAAGCTCATTAAAAAATGGAACAAAGGTCTCGGGATTCAACCTAGAGCCTTGAGCATAGTTCTTTTCATCTGTCAAGCTCATTAAAAAATCAAACAATCACCTCTCCTATCAGGTCGAGTCTTTCGCCAGATCTCGTAGATGTCGAGTCGAGTCTTTTGTTAGGTCTCATATTTGAACCTTCATTTCATCCACTTGTATCCTTCTTCTCCATCTAGTACATAAATTGGTGACAACCTCAAAGTCAGTGATTGAATTGAAGCTTGGGGGGCATGTCTCCAGCCTTTGATGATCATTCTGGAGTTAAGCCACTAGCTTTTCAAGATGGGGGCATACCGAGCTTATTCTTTGTTCTTTATCACGCTCGTAAAAACATGAGAATGTAACCGAGCAACCTTTTATCTCTTTTTCAGGCTCGCATGGATACACAAAAAAGGAACCCCTTGGAGTCGTCTTTAAACTCTTTTTAGACTCTCTAAACATGAAAATATTGTTGAGTGATCTTGCTTCCTTTCCCACTCATTAAAAGGTTTGAAAGGGCGTCTTTCGAGTGATAATTTATCTCTTTTTTGGCCTCGTAAGACTAACATTACAAAAAAGGACCATAATGGGGTCGTCTTTAAGTTCTTTTTAGACTTTCTAAACATGAAAAATCACCGAGTTTACCTTCTCTGGACTCGTTAAACAATCATACATTGAAGGGCCCATATGGGACCGAACCCTTACTTCTTCCAGTTCGTTAAACAAAGGAAGAGGGATTTACCGAAGGTGATTTATATCGAGCATGTGTTACCCTCCTCGAGCTCGTTAAATAAAAAATAGGTACTCGTCTATCTGGATGGGGGGAAAAATTGAAGGAAGCAAGCCAAGCGGGTTTTTGAGAATATTACTAGTAATTCTTAGAGTCGCCCTTGAACACGACATTTTATCTTTGCATGCATTTTAATCCGCTAAACCTCTGCCCTGAACCAATCCTTTGAGTTTCCTTACTCCTTTGGGTCACCCAAAAAAAGTCATAGTATCCACTACATTATCAAGTTTTGGTCCATGTCAAGTTTCTGCTATCATGCCTCAGTGTTCAAGGGAAGTATCTGCCTCAAAATTCAACCGTCACAAATTCCTATTTCAATACCCGTGTTAGTCCATGTTCATTTGATCCACCAATTACATCTCTGTGTCAGTTTCGTGTCGTTGATGGGGGATACACCAAGGCCCTCCTTCGACGAGTCTATTCCTGTCGACTTCAACACATTATCCATGAACTGGACTTAGAAACCAATTAKTACCTTGGGACCTGCATGCCTCAATGGCAGGCCTCCTCACGTTCGACAATGGGTTTACATCATTGAACTCTGATCGGATGATTCCACGGACGTTCGACTTCATCTCATCCATTCACATTTGTTGGAATGTACTAGAGTAACTTGGGAATCATTGACATCAATGGTGATTTCCCTCGCCCTTGTTAACGATTTACCTCATTGATCGGTAATCAAGTGGTTTTTGCCATGTTCGACATCAGAACATGTATTCACATGGTTAGATTCGTACTACATCGGGATCATTAAGAATACCCTGGGTTGAGTGATCACTCTGATATGTACTTTTCCCAAGTTGCGACAGAGTTTCTTTTGAACGTTGACACATATACTGTCACATAGATCCACTTTGTATTGGTCTGTGGCTATGTCTTGTCGTCTCGTAGATCCACTATGCATTCTTCATGGCTACGATCAGTTCAGGTCATAGGAGTATAGATCCACATTGTATCTTCAGTGGCTATACCTTTTTTCCAATATAATTATGGATCCGCAGTGTATTTTATGGCGGCCATACCTTGAAAGTCTTTATCACTCAAGGATAGGTATGTCTGCCTTGGGTTTGAAACATGTCATAATATTTGTTTGATGGATCCCTGAGTCCGTACCCTTGCTTGAAAAAGTCTACAAAGTACTTCAGTCATCAGTTCTCATCTTCTAACTTCACACTTTGGGGGGCAATCTGTTACACATCAAAATTACTGACTTCAATAGTGTCACAAGTGTCGTCATTACAATTGTTGTAAGTGTTGCATCTTGTCCGCAAGTGTCGCATATTGACCAAAAGTGTTGCAAACATCATACTGCCATCTTGCCTATGTCGTGCCTCTAACGACATCACAGGGACACTTAAGACAACCTCAAAGACTGGTTTTAGGAAGAGAAATCATTTGATGAAGAGTACAAAGCATTTTCCATGAAGAAAACCACTCAAAAATGATTTTTGGAAGGAAACACTCCCCTACCCACTGTCAGGGAGCGCTAACGCTCCCTAGCCTTCTTTTGGGGAGTGTTGAAACGCTCTGTTCACCCTTTTGGAGGAGTGCTACCCTTTCTGAGCGAATTTTGGTTTGTTGAGATAAATCAGGGAAGAATCCCCTCAATCTATGAAGTTAGTTGGATTCGAATCTGAGGTCAAAGCATGATGTTAGGGAAGATCCACAACTGAAGGAGAGGAATCCTCAACTTATTCCAAATATATCTCAAGTGATTAGGTCTCTCCAAGTTTATATAAGGATGCCTTCTCATGGTGAAAAAGACATGATAGATTGGAGATACCAAACTTATGATCTCATGAGTGGTATTGACACAGAGATGGAGAGATTGTGAAGTATCAAACTTATGATCTCATAAGGTAGATATCATTGAAGCATCAATATTCTGTATGGATTATTTGAGCAAGGGTATGCACAAAGAGATCTTGGTGAAGCTACTACACCTACATCCATGGATGTAAGCATCTCACTTTGTTTTCATTAATATAAATATATGCCTGGCTTGTTTCCTTTAAAGTTTGTGTACGTTTCATGAACTTATTTCTTTCATAGATCCATTATGAAGATAATCATAGTAGAGTAGGGAGTATGTATCGTTGTTGTTTCTCATTGCATTTTAGGACCTTCTGAAGAACTTGGAGATCAAGATCAGCCTGGATCGAGCAAGGACAAACATCGGTAAAAAGGTATTTATCCTTCTTCCTTCTTCTTCTTTGAATAGTCTAGCTTCATGAAAAGGAAAGTTAGTGTCCACAATAGCACTTTTCTATCTTGGTCATAGGGGTCTAGTATCCAAGAGAGAATCCACTTGTCCGGAGGGGGATTTCTCTGTAACAATACTAACTTACCCAAATGGGGCCCACATGACTTTTGGTGCTTCATCTCCTAGGGTTAGGGTTTTGGATGTCTAGGGTTTTTGACATTCTTGTTTATTGTAAAAAAGGCCTTCAGAGCCTCATTGTAATAACCTTCTTGCGAATGTGAGTAGCCGTCACATCTCTTCTCAAAGATAAGCTACCACCATTCTAGCGAGTCTTTCACTCTGTATTTTTACAGTCTCTATACATTTCTTTCATTAATAGAAATCATGTATTACTGTATATCTTTGTTTATGGTTGCATCTCTAATACATTTCTGTTATATTATTGAATATATGCGATATCTCTGTGCATTTATTTATTATATCTCCACTCTCATTTCGTGCCAAAAATAATCTGGATCAGTGGCATCAGAGCAGGCTGCTCTTGATCATTTTTCAGTGCATGTCCCCGACGAGGTCCGAGTATAGAAAGTTGGGTCTCGAGCTTGTCTCTCTTGAAGAAAATTGCTCTCACACGCCCAATAAACTGTCTATGGCGAAAGAAAAGAAAAACGACGGAGCAGATGATCTTATAAATCCGTTGCTTGAGAAATCTCTCACACGATAGAGGGATGAAATGATGGAGAATTTTTCCCACATCCTTCAACGCGTGCCGATAGAAACAAACACATCTTCATCAAACAACCACTTTGGAAGCACCTCTCCTTTCAAGGTACAGGTTAATTTTGATATTCCCATATTTGAAGGTCAGATAGATGCGGATTCCCTAGACAAATGGTTAAATATGCTAGACAGTTATTTCTCTGTTCACCATTTTTTCGACAGGGAAAAGATCACCTTCGCACTCCTTAAAACTCTCCCTCATGTCAATCATTGGTGGGAAACTTACTGGGATCAAAGTTACACAAAGGAGTCTGGAATATAGGGTCAAGCCCACTTGGGGATTTTTTGTGGACGCGGTAAGGGAACAATATTACCCTGTTGGAAACTATGAGGACCAATACATGAGATGGACCACACTGCGGCCAAAAGAGGGGCCAAGCAGTTCCAAAGTTCACCAATACCTTCCATACCTTGCGCACCATGCTGGGTATTGAAGACTCTGAATGACATTTGGTTCTGAAATACCGTGGGTCTCTACACCGATACATCCAAACTGAAATGGATTTTCTAGACATCTCATCACTCGATGCTGCTTATCGATATGCTGTTAAAATTGAGTAGAAATTTAAACACCAGAACAAACGAGAGTTTCGGTCTGCAAATCCGTAACAACCAAAGTATGACAAAGACGACCCTAAAAAATAGTCTCCTGAAAACCAGTCCAAGCCATAGGAAAAGAAGGGCCACAGGAAGAAAAAGAAGGACACTGGAAAATGGTACGATTTCCACAAAAGCCCCTGGCACAACACCGATGAATGTCGCTCAAAACAGTCATTGGTGGCCGAGGTCAAAGACAAGGAGCTAAACCCTGATTCAGAATTTGATTCTGAAAATAGTGGTAAAAGACAGATCATCGACGCATATCCCACTGCTATTGTCAAGAGCCCAACAATTCAACCAGAAGAACCAACAGATCCTGAAGAGGGGGGGAGCCTTTTTCATTCACATATGTGGGTGAAGGGGACCCCGCTGCATTTTATTGTTGATAGCGGAAGCTAGAAGAACCTCATCTTAGCAGAGGTCGTCAAACAATTGGGATTGTCGACAACACCACACCCGCAACCATACAACATCGGGTGGCTTCGCCAAGGACGAGATCTTCGTGTCAACCAATAAAGTCAATTTTCATACGGCATCTATCCCTTCAAGGATGAGGTATTATGTGATGTTTCCCCACTGGATTTCTGTGGTGTTCTCTTGGGCCAACCATATATGTGGAAGCACCATGTTGTTTATGAGTCTCGACCCCGCAGTGTCATTGCTTCTCTGGGGGGTCATCTCTATAGAATACCAGAGGTAGTTTTGACTACTGTCCCATATCAAAAGTTCCACAAGGTAGTATCTCATGCTACAAAATTCAACTTCTTCACAATCTGTTCAAAATGTGAACAAAAGGATACTGCAACCACTACAGCCTCGGCCCAAGCACCTTCTATCCAACAGAAGTAGGTTGACAAGATTGTAGCAAAGTGTAAAGATTCCTTCTGCACAAAAGAATCTCATGTATCCAGATTGGTTAAAAAGGTTCAACCCTTCCAGCCACATACTCGTGATAGCCTTCCACAAACTGAGCAGTGCGACGTCTCCAGCAAGGCAATCAACTCACCAAGATTCAGATTCAACAAACGTTTTTTCCTCTCCCTTGAGCACTCAACGCAGTGGAGACCATTTATTACTAAGGAGGGAGGATTGATCCAGGTGGATATCGGTGGCCACCCACCTTTTCCAGCTAGCTCAAAATAGTTTTCTGGCAATTTTGGCAATTTACTATTTTTAGCAGTTTTAACTTCCGGGGCCATTTTGAGGGCCTAAATGAAGTTTTTTCAGGATCGAGCTTTTCAATGATAAACAAAGGTATGATTGAGCCCCCAAAATGAATCTCCTCGACGATACCTTTCTAACGGACTATCATATGCCTAAAACAAAGATTTTATGCAAAAGTTACGACCCCAGGAAGTTGATGTACTAAGTTACCCAAATGAGGCCCACATGACTTTTGGCGCTTCATCTTCTAGGGTTAGGTTTTTGGATATATAGGGTTTTTAGAATTCCTGTTTATTGTAAAAAATGCCTTCAGAGCCTCATTGTAATCATCTTCTTGCGAATGCGAGTAGCCGTCATATCTCTTCTCAGAGATAAGTTGCCACCTTTCTAGCGAGTCTTTCACTCTGTATTTTTACAGTCTCTGTACATTTCTTTCATTAATAAAAATCGTGTATTACTGTATATCTGTGTTTATGGTTGCATATCTGATACATTTATGTTATATTATTGAATATCTACGATATCTCTGTGCATTTCTTTATTATATCTCTGCTCTCATTTTGTGCCGAAAATAATCCGGATCAAGTCTTGAAGAACTTGGAGTAAATTGTTCCCCTCTTTTGGAAAATATAATTTGTTAAGAGGTTATAATATATATGGAGCATTCATTTCCTTATGTCTTTGAAAGCCAAGATTTAACTCACAAGTGTTCTCATCCTTCCCTCATCCTTGATTGAAAGAAGCATGGAAAATCAACAATCTTCATGTAGATCCTAGCTGGAGCTGCCTTCAAAGCCCCTTGACCTTAATAATTCAAAGAAAAAAATCAATGGGTTTATCAATGAAAGTGATACCCAGCCTTGGCAAGATGTTGGCTTTATGCTTCATGATTATCATCTTACCTTGGTTCTATTCCTAACAGTGATAAATATTCCACCTTGTGCCCATGTAATTTTCAATAGATCCTTGATTTGGTTCATAACCAATCACAGGTTGCCAACTAGGTCCATCTTTGACCTAAAGTTGGCTCTAAGTTTCAATTGTCTAACACTTCTTTGTTGCTATTTTATAACAACAAATCGTTCATGAACTTTTCTGCTATTTTGTTATGGTTACATAAGCATTTAAGGTGCTCTAGCATGTAGTTTTAGTAGCCCATAGGTTAGCACATGCATACCTCAAATATGTAACACACCTCTACATCTTTACAATTGAAATAATGTTGTTCTAAACTCTAGCATACATGAAAATAGGAAACAAGATTTTTGGTCAACACGACCCTAGATAAAACCCCACCGAGGAAAACCAGTTTGGAATATAAGTCTATATATGTGATGTAAAGAATGTGAGATACAACAAGTACATGAAACAAATGTACAAAAAAACAACTTTTAGACTCAAGTGAAGTCAAAGTTGAATTAGACATAAAGTACAAGGTACATAGTACCAAAGTAAGTCCCACTTGTGGTTAGAGACTCAAAACTTACCAAGGGCACACCCTCTGCATACATCTTGGTGAGATAGGACCCCTTAGGGTGTGTGAGGACCTTTGTCCCTCTGAAGGACACCTCAAGACCCCTATCCTGGAGGGTGGAAACTGATATCAGATTCTTCTTCAACCCAGGGAGATAGAGAACATCCCTGAACGAAATAGGTGGAAAGCCATCTCTGTGAAAGGTAACTATGCCATGCCCAACAACTCTAACTATGGTGTCATCACCAAAAGCAATCTCCATCCCGACCTCTGTATCTCTGAGATCAACAAAATGCTCCCTCACACCAGTCACATGGCTCGAAGCCCCTGTTGAGATTTGGGTACCTTGGAAAGTGGTCCCCATGTGCTTATGAGTCTCTAAGCATAAAGGGGGAAGACTATTACCCTTGTACTTTACTTTATGATTCTAATTTCACTTTGACTTAGGAGATTTAAGTCAAAAGTGAAATATGTCACTTAAGTCATAAAGTGACAATTAATTCACAATGTGGGTGAATTAATAGACATAAAGAAATTAAGAAAAGTGGGTTTCCTTAGTGATATTTTAGGATGAGATCTCACCCATTGATTAGACTTGGCTAGATCTAATCTAGGCCATTGATCTTTTAGGGTTGGCTCAAAGAGGCTAAAGAGAGGGTAAAGGTATTTTTGGAGACTCATTCTTCACTAGTGAGTTTTGGAGAAGAGAAGAGGGACACATTTCTTGAGGAGAAGGAGGGCACACTTCATGAGGGTTTGAGAAAAACCCTTGAGAGCTCGAGGAGAATCTTGTGGTTGGTTTGAGCTTGCATGGAGAGTATTTCCATGGAGCCATAACTTCCATTTCTGAGAGGGAGCATTTTCATGGAGGAGGGGCCCATCTAGGAGAGGAGGGCACATTTATTATCCTTCATATGCTCATCAGAGGAGGAGGACTTATCAGATTGAGATGCGGTCTGATGCATAGGGAGAGGAGAGCTTGGGTGCTTGTTTTTGTGGAGAGATACATTCTGACTAATTCAGACTATGGCTCAGTTTATTTATGGTGATCTTTTCTGCTAGGAGGAGGGCGCACCTGTTGAGAGGACTGGAAACTACCTGGTAGCATATCTGCTTGGAGGATTCGAGCTCTGACAGTTTCAGTGGAGAGGTAGCACATGAGAGAACATTCCTGTGGATGGATTTCTTCATTGGGTTACAGATGAGCTAGGGCTCTTCAGTTCAGTGCAGAGGGAAACAAAGTAAGAGGGCACACCTCAGTTTGGGCACTTCTTTCTCTGGTTATTTTGGCGAGGCTCGTGAGGAGCTTCCTATGTATACAGGTTCCATTTTATTTCATTACTTGTTTTATCTCTTTCTTTAATCATTATATAGAAATATATCCCAAACTGGTTTTCCCCGAGGGGGGTTTTATCCAGGGTCATGTTGACCAAAAATACCTGTGTACAAAAATGCACGTGTTAGTCTCTTAGATCTACTTATTTTCAGCTGTAAAGATCTTTAGGTGTGTTGTACTTATTTTAGTATGCATGTGCTAACTTCTGGTTACTAAAACTACATGCTAGAGCACCTGAAATTGGAAGTGCAACCGTAACAAATCAACAAGAAGTTCTTGGACTGTTGGCTGTCCTAAAACAACAACATACACTTTACATAACAGTTGAAACTTAGAGCCCAACTGTGGTCAAAGACAGATCCAATAGGCAAGCTTGATAGGACCTGAAAATCTTCAGCCTCGTTGTCTATGTACTAGATACTGGGTGTTGACTCAACTAAAATTCAACAAATGAGGAAGGCACAATCCCTTTCAAACTGTGTCTGAAACTATGATCCTTTGTTGTAGCTGTTGTGCCACCCTGCTTCTTCTTCATGTTGGGACGCTATTCAACATAGTGAGCCATCTTCTTACAAGCAAAACACTTCACTTTGCTCATATCTCTCTTCTGGCCACTGCCACTCTCTCCCTGTGGTTTGGCCCCCCTCTTGGAACCTTGTCATGCACCCTTGCCGACCTTCTTATTGCCCTTTGTCCAAAGAGAAAGATCCTTATCACTTTGAGATATCCATTTTTTTCCTTAAGAATTTGAGTTGCATCTCGTCTCATCATGTATGAAATCATCCCAAAGTCTCTCCCAAGAAGGCATAGCCTCCCGGGCAATAATTCCTTGAACAAATGAACCCCACGTTCTCAAAAAACTGTTTAAAGTTGTCCTCACCATAAATTTTGGGTCCACTATCTCTCTGACCGCTTCTAGCTCATCTCTGATCTGAGTGAATCTACCAAGGTAAGAAGTGACTGACTCAGTCGTGAGCATTTGAATGCTCTTGAGTTTCTCCTATAGAACCATCTTCCAGTTCTGGTTAGGACTCTGTTAAAGCTTGCACAAGGATGCCTACATCTAAAATGCAAAGTCTTTACCAGTCAAGTGGGGTATGATATGATCCCTCACTGCATCACAAATAGTCTGTTTCGCCTTGGTGTTTTTCTTCAAAAAAATGCATCCAACAATGGTGATGGAGCAGGTGAAGGAGGATTCACCACGGGAGCTTGAACTATATCCCATAGTTGAAGATCCTCCAAGATGAAAATGATCACGGTCTTCCAAGGGGACTAGTTGCTAGCTCTGGCTAGCCTATCCTCTGCCCGCATCTGGGATACTGACATGTTTTACCACTGAACTCACACTGATGCTACGACTACAAAAGAGCACTGCCTCACTTATGTCAACACAGGTGTGAAAAGAGTCAGTAGAACTGCAACCTCACTCCTAGCAAATAGGTGTGAAAAGAGGTTGTACAAAATAATCCTCACTCCTAGCAAATAGGTGTGAAAAGCGGCTGAATCTAGGTCCACCAACTGTCCTACAAGTGTCACACAAATCACTACCAACAAGCTGCTGCAAATCACTGTCAATAAGCTATCAAGAAATCTAGCCACAAGATGCCAATAACTTTCCACAAAATGTTGTGCAAAATCAACAATATTTAGCCACCAAGGGCTTTGATACCATGAAGAAATATAAGGTCCTAGCAGGCTGCCAACTAGGTCTGTCTTTGACCTGAAGTTGGCTCTAAGTTTCAACTCTCTAACACTTCTTTGATGTTGTTTTATAACAACAAATTGTTCAGGAACTTTTATGTTGTTTTGTTATGGTTACATAAGCTTTTAAGGTGCTCTAGCATGTAGTTTTAGTATCCCATAGGTTAGCACACGCATACTTGAAATATGTAATACACCTCTAGATCTTTACAACTGAAATAATGTTGTTCTAAACTCTAGCATACATGAAAATATGACACAAGAGTTTTTGGTCAACACGATCCTGGATAAAATCCCCTGGGGAAAACCAGTTTGGAATATAAGTCTATATATGTGATGTAAAGAATGTGAGATACAACAAGTACATGAAACAAATGAACTTGATACAAAGGCAACCCCTCTCAAGCTGCTATACAAGTCCAAGAAGGTGATTGTGCCCAAGCATGGTGCACCCCTCTCCTTTGTTGCCCAGTCCCACTGAAAGCTTGTGCCCATGCTCCTTGAGGTCTTGTAGAAGAAACCCTTGCTCACAAATCTAACCTTTTGTTCTACCTCTCCAACAAGACTCTCCAACTAGCAATATGACAAGTACAAGACCTCCCTGCTAGATGTGCGCCCTCCTCCAAGCAAGCGTCAACACCACAAAATAATGGAAGCCGAATCCTCCTAGAGGCCTTCATGGAAGGAGGCACCCTTGAAACCCTCATCCATTGCTTCCATTCCCATATCCATTGCTCTCCTCTTCCTCTCCAAGTGAACAAAATATAGAATGAGCCTCCTTAGGCTTTATGCGCCCCTCTTAAACCTCCATAAGGAAACCTAAGAGATGGATGGCTAAGATCTCTCCATCCATTCTCTAATCAAAGGTTGAGATCATCCCACAATAATCTCACTCACAAACCCACTTTGGGTTAAGTTCCCTAAGTTCACTTTATGTCCCTTATTCACCCACAAAGTGAATAATTAGTCACTTTTGCTCAAGTGACAAAAATTCAACTTTTTGACTTAAGTGAAGTCAAAGTTGAATTAGACATAAAGTACAAGGTACATAGTACCAAAATATTTCCCACTTGTGGTTAGAGACTCAAAACCACAAGGGGACCGCTTCCCAAGGTACCCAAATCTCAATAATGATGACCTCATCAAGTGGTTGCACTAGATCTATGACTCCACTTGGAAACTTTATTCCTTAGTTAACCAATAGGATTAGGAAAGAATAATCTATTTGAACAATAATTTAGGTTGCTTGTTTGATTTCATTCCATTCATTTTCTTGCTTTCATTTGTGTGTTTCCTTTCATGCATTGCTTATTTTGATTGCATTTGATTGCCTTAGAATAATTTATTTCTTTTTCAAGCGTTTTCTTAGAGTAGTTGCATGTTTTATTTTTTTGCTTAGACTTAGAAAATTTTGATTTCTATAGTAATTTACTAAGGTGGTAGAATTGCCTTGCTTCTCACATTTTCCCAAGTTTACATGTTTGTAGATTATAGGTTTGAGTGAGATTATGGAACTCTCATACACTCTTATTCTAAGAGTGCATGTCCCCAAGTAGGAGCTATATGTTTCCCCCTTGGGGGAAACTACTTCCAGACCACCCTCTCATGTGTGTGGTATTGCTGCTTGGATGAGCTCTCCTACTCATGTCTTCTAATTCAGACTGGTCATTCTAGTTCTTCCATCAGATACACGATGACCTAGTCATACATCACTCATGATTTCTTTCAAATGACTTAACTATATTATATCAACTTATTCCTCTTACACCTCAGATGATAGATGGTGCATTATGATTTTTTTCACATGGTCATGGTACTTTGGTTTAGTTTGTTCACTTCACTTGTTGTGTTATGTTCTCGTGTATGGGTTTGATAATTAAAAATGGTGTTATAGCTTCTAAGTTGGTTGCAAATGAGGTAAACACTAAAGTGTGATATAATAACACTTCATAACACTAACAATTTTATTATTTGCCTCATCGTACCATCGGGGAAAAATTATCATTTAGAAGTGTCGTATGGTCTTGGGTCAAGCTGTACTACTAGGGATCCAGTTAAGGTAGCGTACCTCACATCCCTATCCATATTTAACACCTTACATTTTCCCCTTTCACCTCCATTCCATTCATAAAAAAATTATTCCCGCTCATGTTTGACCTTTCATATGTCATTCAACAAGGTCTAACTAAGCAAATGAAGACTGACGTAGACAAGCCAAAAAATCCAGAGGTGAAGAGTATGAAAATTAAGTTAAAAAATAATAAGCTAGAGCCATGTTACCTCATTACAAGGCCCTTACCCCTAACTCCTATGCTAAATAATGCATATCTAAATAAAGGAGTAAGAAATATACGAAAAAATAAAATATAAAGAAATGGAGTAGTAAAACAAAGTTTCGAGGTGGTAACTCTAAGCAAAAGCTCCCTCTTAAAAGTTTACATGTGAAATTTTTGAAGTTTCCTAGCTCTTGAAAGCTAGTTGGACAAGACAAAAGACCTTCATATCATCACACATGACTTTGAGGGTCAATCCATGAAGTTTCCCCTTTCCCTACCATAATTTATTCATTACATTGTTTGTCTTCAACTTAGAGACCTAGGAAATAACTCTTGTATTAAGATTTGTCATATGCATAAAGGCTAAGGTTGTCCTCCCATGGTAAAAATTAGGCAAATTTTTAAAATTAATCTAATGTTATGATGTTTCTAGAAGAGATCACTTGGTGTGCATCATCTAGTGACTTCTAAGGAGGTTAGACCCCCCACTATGAGTGGGTACCTTGCATTGTGGAATGTGTACATGTGTTTGAGGTGGCATTTATGCCTTGGGATCCATGCATCATGCCTCAAGATTCATGTACTTGCTCTGAGATCTATGGCACTACATCGAGATCCATGTACCTGCCTTGGGATCCATGTATGTGTATGCAACATCTACATTAAGATATATGTCATTTTTCTTGGGATCTATGACACTGCATTGGGATCCATGTCACTACATTTTCAAATGAGCTTGGGTTTTACCAAGAGCAGTGCAGATCCTAACCTTTACTTTAAGGTTGAGAATGGTGAAATGATAATTCTATTGTTGTATGTGGATGACATGTTTTTAACAGGTTCATAAAAGCTCATCATAGAGTGTAAGAGAAAAATGGCTACAAAATTCGAGATGAAAGATTTAGGAATGATGCACTACATCTTGGGACTAGAAGTATGGAAGAAATCAGATGGGATTTTCATAAATCAAGGAAAGTATGTTGTGGAAATCCTGAAGAGGTTCGGGATGTTGGACTGTAAGGCTGTGGCTACTCCGATGGTATCAAATTTGAAGTTCCTGCAGGATACAACTTCAGAGATTGTGGATTCTACCTTATACAGGCAGATGGTGGGCTCATTAATGTATTTGATGAACACAAGGCCAAATATATGTTTTGCGGTGAACACACTAAGTCAACATTTGGAGTAGCCCAGGAAGGTTCATCTGGTTGCAACAAAACATGTGTTGAGGTACCTTAAGGATACTCTGGATCATGGTCTCTGGTAGGGATTTGACCATGAGTTTGGATTGTATGGATACTTAGATTCAGATTGGGCCCACAATATTCCTAACCAAAAGAGCACTTCAAGATGTTGCTTCAGTCTTGGCTCCAATATGGTCTCGTGTAGCAATAGGAAGTAGTCATGTGTGGCACTCAGTACGGGTGAAGCTGAGTATGTGGAAGCATGTGCAACGAGAAGAGAAGAAGTGTGGTTTCAGAAGCTATTGTTTGGGTTGTTTGGTCTCGGATTGGAGGTGACCTGCATTTGGTGTGACAACCAGAGTTGCACAAAGTTATTAGAGAACCCGATGTTCCATGACATTTCAAAGCATATCGAGATCATATACTACTATATCAAGGATATGGTACAGAGGGGAGCATTTAGGCTCCAGTTCGTGACTACCGAGGATCAGGTTGCAGACGTGTTCACCAAGCCGCTGTCGAGGATGAAGTTCGAGTACTTCATAGACAAGATTGGTATGGTCCCTCTTTAGAGGGAGTGACATGTGGAACTCATCCAAGATGAAAAAGGGGTGGCACGGAGTATGTAAAAATCTCATCTAACACGAAAAAGGGCTAACACTGAGTCTGGTGGGTCTCATCCAGCATGAAAAATGGCTAGCACCGAGAACAAATGGAAAAATCTCATCCAACATGAAAAAGGGTTGGCACTGAGTCTGGTGGATCTCATCCAGCATGAAAAAGGGCTGGCATTGAAATAGGGATGCATATTATCAGGTACTGATGGATTGCAGGGTAATGGATGTCTTGGGGATATGTTGTAGCTATTGAGAGCTACCCACATGCCTTGGTTGCATGGGGTGAAGTCATGTTACACTATGGTTATCCGAGGATGTATAGATTCACATGTTCAACAATTAATGGATGTGAGCTCGTGTGATATCAGACTTGGAGTCTGTTTCTGGAAGAATACCTTCCTTGTTAAGAGGGAGTGTTAATATTTTTGGTGTAACTTCGGAAGATATTCTTGTATATTTGTATTGGTCAAACCTTTAAAAGGTCATTGTAATTATATTATATAAGTCGGCTGAACAAAAAAATTATTTTATTGGTATTTTACTTGTAATTGTAAAAAGCCCCATTGTGGCTAGTCGGCCCTGTTTTTTATGGGTTAGTTAGGTCAAGAGTCGTAAGATACACTTTTTTGTATAAATAGATGATAGGTTCCTCTCTTTTGGTCATTCACACACACACTTGTCTTGTGTATCTTGGAGCACATAAGAAGGTCTAGCGCACAAGTCTTGGAGACTGTTTCTTTTGGTGTTTTGGTCTTGGTCCTTCTTGGGGAGCTATAGCGCATTATTGTACTAGTTGAAAGAATCTATATTGATTATTTTGGTTGCTGGGTTTTCTCCCCCACAAGGGTTTCGTAGGATAAACTTTGTGTTCTATTGCATCTGTGATTGTCTATCTTTCAGTGATCCTATTGCAGTTATTATTGGATTAAGTGTTGTAACTGTGTCACAAGAAAATTAAAATTCTAACATAAGTATGTCCTTGACTAAATAATTTACTCCAAAGGTGGGACGCCTCCCTAGAATAATCACTCTTTGTCCTTGGAATGTGTGATGGTTGTTATGTGCTCTTTTATATAGTCAAAGGATGACACACCTTCCTATTCTTGATCTTTGAAACAACCCTTATTCAAAGATCCTCTATAGACATGCATACTTTGAATAGGATAAGCGCTTGACTTCAATTGTGTCTCTTCTTCATTCTATGTGAGACATGAATGCCCAATGTTAATTTCTAGCTAGGGCGTTTAACATAAAGGGTCAGAATGGAGATGTTCCTCAAACAAAGGCCATATGATTTTTCTACAACATATCTTACAGATCTGGAAATTCATCTTTTAAACTGAGGTTTTTTTGATGAGCAAGTCTTAATTGAGCAGTCACAGCAATATCCCCCTCTTTCACACTTGGCAGTAAACACCATTACGATGCAAATGTATGGTAAATAGTAAAGTAACTTCTCTACTGGTTGAAACACTCAAGCAATGTGGCGTTGGCAGTCTCTACAACAACTCCTCTTAAAGAATCCTTTATTATCCACAACAAATTCAACTTGATCATGATCAATCCCAGCTATAGGTGTATCCCAACTAACTGGTATGATTACTTTTCCTCATGTGCTTGTCTTCCACTTTCAACTTGATCATGATCAATCCCAGCTATAGGTGTATCCCAACTAACTGGTATGATTACTTTTCCTCATGTGCTTGTCTTCCACTTAGTATCCTCAACAATGCATGCAAAATTTCTGTCAAAAGACAAGCTAGACTTTGTGTTCAATAAAATAGGAATAAATTCTTGGTCAGCACATTTAAAGTGGTCTTGTGGCTCCAACAAACTCTTTACAAAATCCTTTCCCATAAGAATCTGATCTTCACATGCAAAAAACTCTTTCTAGTTTAGCAGCTTTAAATTTGACATACTTTCATCTATCTAATGAAAGCCGTGGAATGATGTATTAGTCCCTCTTATTCATATCCTTCTGGCAAGTCTTGAGAATACTACTACCCAATCCTTATTTAAAAAGGTAAGTGAACTTACAACTCTTTCATACTTATCACTATCAATAGACCTGGAATAAACTTCCAGAGTTGTTGTATATATACTTTGTCAAGCGAATAAGTCAGAGTCGAGTGCATCCAATGGTGATAATACACTTGGAAAACATTCTAATTGATTTCTTGGCTGTTGAAATGATTTTCTGCTAGAAGTATTCTTTACTGTTGGTGCAAAACATTTTAATACTGTCCAAACTGTTAGTTGTTTGAAGTAGTGAAACAGGTTATAACCTTGCTGTTGGATGCAATTTAAGGTTCACTGCTGCTGTGAGTTTTGGTAGTGATACCTATTACTATAAAATGCTTCTCCTATGCCAAACGCCCATCAAGAATATACTACTTCAAGAAATATGCGTCCAATATGCCAATTAGCTTCTTTCTAAGCCCTAGAACCAACCATGCTGCACCTCATTCTTTAGATCATACAAACACCCATCAACTGTTACTTGCGAAACTAGGAAAACTCCATCGAGGGTTCGATTTCAGATCTTATAGATTTCATTTGGTGTCATTCTATTTATGGGTTTATTATCACAACCGATTGAGTACGAGCAAGTACGAGGCCATGCAGAAAGTGGGTACTTCCTGTTCTTTCGACATCTGAGCCTGCTGTACACAGATGCTCAATTGTTTAGAAATCATCGCTCCCCATTTGAAGCTGCTTTTGGAAATCGCCACCATGTACGCCAAGGGAATCCATGCTTCCGAAAACTTGGAGCAGTCCTTCTCTCCATACAGTCGGCATATAAGATCCATCAGATAGATGTATGGCTCCCTCAGGTTAACCATCCCATATCAGCCATTGCTCTGGTTGGTAAAATTCTTGTCCTCCTTCCACCATGAGGCCATCAACGGGCTGGTGTCATGAAATTCATAGAACTTCATCACGAAGTCCGTGTTTAGCCGTTCCTCTGGGTCCCTGAGCTTGTAGTATTTCTGGACTTCTGTTTGGAGGAAAAATCTGACACACCCTCCATTCTCATCGTTGATCACGCACTTATGCCCGTCCGTATGAGCGATTAGCCATTTCAGAACCTCTATGCAAGGGAAAACCAGGATTATGCTAGCCACCATGTGTAAATACGACCGTCATATGTTTGGGAACACTTGGTCATCGAGCACCCTTACGTTCGAGTCGTTGTGTGGGATATACTCTGGGTATTCTTCCCAGCTAATTCTGTTGAAGAGGTCCGCCCACTGTGGGAGAATTACTTTAGATCTGGTGCTTTCTTCTGTATCACTGAAGGCCGGAGGTTGGAAAAAATCTTTCTTTGTTGATGTTTTAATGATAGGATATGCCTTGAGAGCGTACTCCAACTGTCTCGCGGTCCCTAGAGAAGAACCTTCACATGTTTCAACTTCTTTTAGCTTGGGTGTTCTCGATGAGCGTGTGGTGGTTGGATTTATCGGCGACATCTTATCTGTAGCTAGAACATAGTTTAAAGACTATGCAAGAAAGTCAGTTGCATATATAAATTATGACCAACGAATTGGAAAACTTGAACACATACCTATGAAGCTTGTTTAACCTGGTTTTGATAATTTGAGGGTCAGTACAGTCTCGAGACGTTCGCTTTACTCCTTTGGATGCTTTGGAATTCAAACTTGTGTGCAAAATGAATTTTTTCAAAACCGTTCTAGAGATTTAAACATGGATGAACTTACCTTGTCGCATCAGCCATTCAATTCGGGTTATGAGTGTAATTTCATTAAATTTGCCGCTAGATCTTCAAAGATGTTTGAAATTAAATTCATCACAGGTTGATGGTGTGAGCGCGGGTTGTAACATGGTCTATCTGCGATTTCAAATTGTTGTTGTTTAGTTGGCACACAAGGTAGCAACAAATGCAATACCAAGCATTAACTGGTCTATTAAATGTCCAAATCCGATCGTATCTTATGCCGCAAACATCCCATCGTTTTGCTAGTCCAGTTGGTGGATCGGGGGTCATGATTGTGCTTCAAACACTTTTCGTTGATATTTTCTTGCAAAAGATTCGACGCCGATCGATCTTTCCGTACAAAGATAACATGACAAAGCTGACTAGGAGGCGTGACTAGGACCCAGGGAACCTTAACATGACTCAGGACGAAACTAGGCCGTACAACCCCCTTATATGATAAAGACACGTGGCATTCGAGACCAATGAATTCATTCTCTCGTGTTAATCAGAATCATGAATTTCTTTAAGATATACATTCTAAAACCCAATCCTATATTGTCGACGCTGAAAAGTATCAAGGATTGGTGATCAACGATAAACAAACCCAAGTGCTCTCAGATCGACTCTCTCGAAAAGGTATCGATGCCGAAAATGCATCACGGATCGTTGATCAATGATATGTTTGTCGCAGACAAAATGATTGTTTTAACCTTTCTATATTTCCCCAACCCCGATAAAGCGCATCGGTCATCGACTATCAGTGATTTCTTTGCGTCCTTTGTCAATGTCTATCCTTCCGGTATTTTTCCAATGCCGAAGGGGATCGACTATCTCTTGAAACTTCGTGTGAATATCTTATGCAAACCAAATCCACCTTCTTCCAAGGCTGATGGGGATTGATGCTCGACGACTGTTGTAACTGTGTGGTCCCTTTACTTGTTTGAATTTTCCCGACGCCGAACCTAAGCGCGTTAGGTGCAGTGTTAGCTGCGGATTCTTAATTCGGGTGTCAAGTTCTTTTAGACACGAGGTTTCACAAGTTCAAATAAACCTAACTTGATGATAAGAGTCATGAAAATAAACCAAAGATAAGCCATTTCCCAAAGTAAAATCGATTTAGACAGTGAAGAAAACAAGTGGTACCCAAAAAGTGATAAAATTTCAGAAGGCTTTTAGGGTGTGTTGAGTGCTCAACAAGTCCATAACCACACCTATGATTACTAACCTAAAGAAGTTACATGATCAAGCTACAAGTTCATATCCAGAAGACCCCACCGTATATCGTCAAATCATTGGGTCCTTGTGTTGATGAATGCAACTATGTGAGACATTGTCCAACTTACAAACCTGTGAGGTGTGGATCATTGCAGCTATGTGAAGCCTTTCTCTCAGCTTACAAACCCGAGAGAAAGCCCATAAAAAGGGTACATGGTTCCTGCCTGAGACAGAGCTGGGAACGTAGAGATGACCTCCTCCATTCAAATAGTTGAGAAGAACTCCAGATGATTATCCAGTGGGAAAGATGATCTATTGAGTTAGAACGTGCCTATGGCTGAGCACAAGGTGAACGTGTGAAATCCCAAAGTGTTGGGTGAATATTCATGAGAACATAAATGAAGATTATGTATTAGCCTCCTCTGAGAAACCGAGTTGACGAGAAGACTCCAGATGATTCTCCCGTGTGAGGCAGTGACAAAGAAGATCTGTAGAGTGGACGTGCCTGTGGCCGAGCACAAGTGAATGCATGAAGATCTGGTTCTTTTGTGTAATGTAGTGAGCTAAAGCTATGACATCCCTATGGATGTGCCCCTAGTGGATCAACACTAGTGGGTGTATCAGATCCTTTTCTATATGTTGTTCAAGAGCCAGACCTGCCTGTAACCCTAATTGTTATGTAAAGGGTACAAGTCGGCCCTACCTTAATGTGATTAATAATAAATGTAAAAGATAATTAATATGGTTAATATTAATTATAATAATAATTATAATTATAAAGTGACTTAGAGAGGTCGACCCTGTTGAGCCAATAGACGCCTTTTTTGATTTGGAAAGTCTAATATAAGTAAGGGATGATTTCCCATTGTGGAATCATATCTTTCTTGTGAGTTTGGAAATTTCAGCAAGTACACTTCTTTGGCAAAAGGTGTGCACCTCACTTGGGTGCTAGAGTTCTAGGGTTTGAGAACCCTCTTGTGTGCTAGGTATTTCTTGGTGGTAAAAGTTCTTTCTCTTGAAGATTACAACAAAGGATTTGGCTGGGTTTTCTTCCCTTGTTGAGAAGGGTTTCCCAGGATACATTTTGTGTTCTTGTGCATGGTGCTTCTTGTTGTGATCTTGGTTGCTGCAACATTTATGGATATGGTTAAATGAAAAAATGGAATGAAATTCATGCTTAACTTAATGATTATGAAAAATCAACATGGTATCAGAGCATAGGTCTTGAAGAACCCATTGCACAAGCATCTACTAGTCTTCTCTCTCTTTTACAGAACCGTACGACCCTCCTAGGGTTTCCAGAAAATCCGTATGACCTTCCTTTATGAGGTGTTTTACCCCTTAAACACTTGAACGTTGGGGATAATTTTGGCATAGGAGAGTATGCCCCCCTTTAGCGCATCTCCAGAGACTCTCAAAGTGACATTCCAAGCATTTTGAAATTTTGGCCCTAGGGTTTCACAAATTTCTGCATAAATTTTAGAATTACGGTTTCTGCAAACTCATTGAAGGAGCTCTTCAACTCACCAGTGTTCTCCTATCTCTCAAAGACTTATTGTTGGCTGTCATAAGTCTAATAAAACCTAAAAGTGCTAGCCCAACCTAGCTGTTAAGTTTTCTAGCCTAGTTGACAAAGGGTTGTGAAGAATCTAAAATTATGATGAACAAAAACTATGATGGAAGATCAAGCAACTTCATAGTTCTTGAAAGACAAGACTTCAGAAGAAGACTTATTGTGGGTAATACAAAAGGGTTTACCCAAGACATATATCAATGAATGTAAGGAAGATGACGTCAGGACAAGGAAGCCAATCACCTACTCAAGCCCTTACTTTGAAGGGCTAGCTTCAAAATAACAAAAATGACAAAAGGTGACACTGTGACTATCTTCTTCATAAAGATCTCAGTGGAGAGAGATCATCCAGGAGCCATTGGAGAAATAATATCAACATCCTCAGGTATGGACTTGTATATATTATTTGTATCATTGTCATGAGTGAAATTGCAGGAGGAAGGAACCTTTGCTGAAGTCATGGATCCAGAGGGATCTTAGTGCATTCCTCTAACCTATATTTCTAAAATTTGCTACAAGTAGGTGTTGTAGCTGTGACAATATTCCTTAAAATGTTTTGATTCTAGAGATGTACTCATTATTCTCCTTTAGGAGATATTCTTGTGTTGGTTCTTTTTGTTTTCTTGTTCCAGTTAAGTTAACAAGAAAATAAGATGCTTATCCTTCAGAGGGAGTCACTTGACTCAGAAGGAGCCAAAACGATTTGAGAAAGAAGAAGAATAGAACCATCATTGAGACAACCAATGCTACAAAGAATGATCAAAATCTTTCTAAGATTCCATGGGAAGAAGCATGCATGACACAATACATGAGAAGAACAAGAGTCTTCACCAGACTTTGAAAAACATAACTCCCGAAGAAGTCTTCACCAAAATGAAGCCTTAGATTGAACACTTCAGTTTATTTGGGTGCCCAAATTACTTTCATGTACCCAAAGAGAAGAAGTCCAAGATAGATCCTTTAGGAAGAAAGGATATAATGAATCTTCAAAGACATCCCTAGTCAAAGACAGATTGAGACAAGCAGAGACACTGTCCTTGAAGAAGAGATAGATTTTCAAAGACTTAGAGAATCTCACATGGAGATTGATAGTGAGACAATGCCTTCTCCCCCTTCAACAATTCAGAGGGAGACATACATTACTCCAGGTTATCCAGTTTCTCCAGTTGATATATTCAGAGATATTGCAGTAGGACATAAAATTCCTACCTAGACTCACTCTGCAAGAGGCAGAGAAACATACAAGCATCTCAAGGCACATTCTGAGAAAGCAAAAGAAAATTTTGAGCTATCCTTCAGTCATGAGCCACTTCATTGATGCCGAGACTCCTTGTCTTAGAGAAGCAACAAGAGAATCGGTATGGCAAGATGCCATAACAAAAGAATACCAGTATATCTTAAAAGAATGATGCATAAGATATTATTCAGGGACTAGAAAGGGAAGTCTGTGGTAACTTTTAAATAGATCTATATGATCAAGCATTCAGCTGATGAAAGTGTCAAGAAATACAAAACAAGATCTATAGTCAGGGGTTTCTCACAAACAGAGGGAGTTGTGTATGATGAGACACTTGATCCAGTGAAACCGATACACTTCCATCCATACTACCATCCAGGAGTTGGAAACTATATCAGATAGATAGATTCGTGATAAGTTTGGATTTCAACAAGAGTGTTGCTGATGCAAACCTATATCATTACAGTGTTGGTGACGAGAGTCCGATCCCGATGACTTATTCAGAAAGCGTTGTTGTTACAAGCAAGCATTGACTTCTGATTTTTATGAAGGATCTGAGTATGATGCACTACTTATTGGGACAAGATGTATTGCAAAGAACCGATAAGATTTTCTGGAGTCAATGAAAATATACAATGGGAATATTAAAGAAGTTTAGTATGACATAATGCAAATCCACCATGATGGATCTAAAGAAGAAGATTGATAATGATTCAAACGAGACTGATTCACAATTTTTTGGATCACTGATGTATTTGGTTAACACCAAACTTGATTCATGCCATGCAGTGAATGGGCTTATTCATTTCAGGAGTCAACCGAGACAGACTCACTAGAAGACAACAAAAC
>SNQJ01S0000082.1:178697-214967 GCA_010110895.2 Picea sitchensis | reverse complement strand
TAATAATAATTATTATTATTATTATTATTATAAAGTGACTTAGAGAGGTCGGCCCTGTTGAGCCCATAGACGCCTTTGTTGATTTGGCAAGTCTAAAATAAGTAAGGGATGATTCCCCATTGTGGAATAATATCTTTCTTGTGAGTTTGGAAATTTCAGCAAGTACACTTCTTTGGAAAAAGGTGCAAAAATATCTTGGGTGCTAGAGTTCTAGGGTTTGAGCACCATCTTGTGTGCTAGGTCTTTCTTGGTGGTAAAAGGTATTTCTCTTGAAGATTATAAAAAAGGATTTGGCTGGGTTTTCTTCCCTTGTTGAGAAGGGTTTCCCAGGATACATTTTGTGTTCTTGTGCATGGTGCTTTTTCTTGTGATCTTGGTTGCTACCACATTCATGGATATGGTTGAATGATAAAATGGAATGGACTTCATGCTTAACCTAATGCTTATGAAAAATCAACAACTTGATGTATCTAGTACATACCAGACCGAACATTTGTTATGCAGTGAATGCCCTCAACCAGTTCATGTGTGAACCGAAACATATTCATATGGTTGTGGTTAAGCATATGCTCAGATATGTCCAATGGACTATAGCTGATGGGCTCAGATACACTTCCAGTGAAGGTGTAATGCTTCATGGATATACATATTCAGATTGGATGGGCATTACAATGGACCGGAAGAGAAATTCCATATATTGTTTCAGTTTGGGTTCAACTATGATCTCCTGGTCGAGCAGGAAGAAGGGCTCCATAGCCCAGAGCACCACAGAGGAAAAAACATTGCTGCAAGTGTTGCTAATAGAGAAGCAGTGTGGCCCAGAAAGCTACTCACAAATTTGTTCAGTGCTAAGCTGGAACCCACAGTAATTTACTGTGATAACTAGAGCGGTATAAATCTCTCTGAGAATCCGGTGTTTCATGACAGATCGAAACACATTGAGATGAGATATCACTATGTTTGGGTCATGGTGCAATAACATTCTCAATATTCAGTATGTTCCTATGGTGGAAAAAATAAAATAAATTTTGACCAAGCCTATGTCATTGACCAAGTTTGTGTACTTTCGATACAAACTTGGTGTTGCTGAGAATGCCTCTCTTGCTGAGAGGGAATGTTGAAATTAATGTAGCTACAAGAACCATTCTCCAAGAGGATGGCATAAGACCCTAGCTGAGATCTAGGGCCCCCATTTCACTTCTAGGGTTCTTGGTTTGGGACCAAGTAGTTAGAGCCATGGAAAAATACCCTAGTGAGGGCCCCTAGTATATTGTTGGGGTTATTGGTCAAGTACCAAGCAGTAAGACCCTAGATGTGTTCTAGGGACCCTATATGTGTTCCAGGGAATTCTTGCTCGGTGCTTGGATTGATCCTTGGATGTGTTCCTTGGTGGTTGATGATATTAGTCCCTAGATGTGTTCTAGGGCCCCTGGACATGTTCCAGGGAATCCTTGCTCGGTTCTTGGATTGATCCTTTGATACGTCCTTTGTGGTTGATGATATAAGTCCCTAGATGTGTTCTAGGGGATCATTGCTTAACGCTTGGGTTGATCCTTGGTCTTGTACCTTGGTGGATAAGACCCTAGATGTGTTATAGGGCCCCTAGATGTATTCTGGGGTAATCTAGTCTGGGACCAGGTGGTTCTTGGTTGAGTACCAAAATGTGATGATGTGTGATCTTATTCTTCTCTCCCGGGATGGTCCATGAGACCTAGGAGCATCTATGAAGATGGACATGACCACATCATTGATGTTTCCTTTTATATAGGGATGATAAAAGCTTCTAAGTTATCGTGAGACTTATGTGGACTGTTTTCCATTGAAGAAGACCCCTTTGACTTTGTCTTGTTTCCTCCTCTTGCTTGAGCTTGTTCCCCTTCTTGATTAATGTGGTGTTGGTCTTCTTTAGTCACTTTGACTTAATTGACTTTTAATTATTTTTTTTATTAATTATTAATTATCTTTTATTATTTTTATTTTATGTATTAGGTTTTTAATTAAACCTAACCCTAACCCCTTCCTACTATAAAAGGATCCTCACCCGCTTCTCTCACATTACATTTTACACATATTTACACACCCTCACTTCCCTTGGTCTGATTTTGCTGTAGCTACCTCAATTTGGTCCCTTTGTTTGGGTGCGGCCTTCTTGAAGGCATCTCTTTCCCTTGTTGTGTTTGGTGCAACCTACCCTTTCTCAATTCTATTTTGGTGTGGCCTACCCTTGCTCAATTCTGTTTTTGTGTGGCCTACTTGGAGGATTTCTTCTAGGGCTTGTTGAAGGCTCAACCCTCTGGTGTCTTGATCCTCTCTTGCTGATTTAAGGTGTGACCTCCTTAGGCTTCTCCCTATTGCTGGTTGGGAGCTTTATTATTGGTGTTTTTGCTGGGTTAAGGTGATGCATACCTCCCTCTCGCTGGTTACGGTGATGCAGAATCCTCCTTGTCCCTCTTCAAGCTTCCGCTAGTTACCCTAAGGCTGACACTGTCTCCTATACAACTTTGGATCTTCTTCTAAGCCTGTCGTACCTCTCTCTCCTTGGATGCTGTCTCTTTCTTTGGCTACCGCTAGTGTTCTCTTTGTGTTGTTGTCATCACTGTATTTTAGTGTTTGATAGGACAAACTTAAGTTTCAATCTTAGGCTCCCTACTTGATATATCATCTCTATAAGTTTTAGAAGATTTTGTTTGGGATTTTTGGGGCTTCATATGAGCATATCAATTTTTGGTATTTGAGGTTTCATATCAGTCTTTGGTATTTGGGGTTTCATATAAAGCTTTAGTATTTAAGGTTTCATATAAATCTTTGGTATTTTGGGTTTCATATCATTTTTTAGTATTTGGGGTTTCATATTAGTTTTGACATTTGGGGTTTCATTTCAGATTTGAGTTCTTTGGGGTTTCTATATCAGCCTTTGCTTGCTGTTAAGTTTGCTGATTGTTCTTAGATTTATTCTTGGCACACTATCCACATAAATCATGATGAGATCAAACCCTTGAGGGTTTGATCCATGACCATTATAGCCTTTACTGAGCATAGAAAAAAGAGGACATCAACTAACTCCTAAGGTAAATCTATTCAATTTTACTTTGCTAATCATCATATCTAGTTATGCTAATGCTCATAATTGTTTTTATTACTAATGATGCTCATATCTAACTTAGATTTGTTTTCTACATGTTCAGATCTATTGTTTTATTTCTATTATTGATTTACTTTAGAAATTTGTGTTTTGATTGCTGGTCTATATCTATAGTAGTGGATAAATTGAAAAATAATATTATTGTTCTAGTTTTCCCTTGAAATTATAACAATTTTACATGGTAAAACTGTTCACAAGGGAAACATCCATAGGGCAATGATAATTGGTATTCTTATTGATCATGGGAGAATTACAATAGACAAACACAATCTTACACTCATCCACTCACTCTCTTCCACACACTGTGCTACACTACATTGCTACTACCACACCTCTACGAGTATGTTAGATATATAATATCTATTAGACAGTTAGACAAACTGTTTACAACCTGATCCACTAATTATACAAACTATTCACTGTAGTGTGCATGCATGCACATTCTATTTTAGCTAATGCCGTGTGCATGCATCCGCATGGAAAATTAGTTGAAAATTTCAACAATCTCCACCTTGACAACAATTTACCTGATATATCATGCCTAGATTAATTCATCACCTTTTCTGCAAGCCAAGAGAAGCCAAACACCATCGTAACTTCTCTAACAAAACCGGTTTCATGAACATGTCTACATAATTCACTTTTGTATGGACCTTTTCTAGAGCCACTCCCCCTTCATCAACAACCTATCTTACAAAATGGTACTTAATAGAAATATGCTTTTTCTTATTGTGATAACATGGATTTCTAGCCAAATGAATAACAATTTGACTATCGCCGTATACTTTCACGTTGTCTTGCATCCTTCCAAACTCACCCAACAAACCTTTTAACCAAATTTACTCCGTGCATGTAACATACCCGGCCACCTAGGCCGGGTCACGCCATCGAAAATATTTCATGCTCTGATAGCATGTTGTAGCATACCCAACATTCAACTGGGCTATGCCACGTAAAATGTTCTGACTGTATACAAATTAAAACATATCCACACAGAAACTCTTGCGTAACTTTATATATAAAACTTAAAACAGAAAAATACATTCTGTAAATGCATAGATTCATATGGAAATAACAGTGAACATATACATGAAGCATAGACAACCAATACCCATAAATATAAATACAAATATAAACCACACACGGGAAAAACACACAAAAATAAACGCATAAATGATAATGCAACATGTAATTTAACACACAATTGACACTTATCTTGGTAAGAATATGACCAAATACGTGCATAACTTCCACGAACCTCCCAGCCTGAGACCACGCTACTCATCACTGTCAGCAGTGGGTCACCCCCGAGCTGGGACTAAAGTCCACCCGGGCAAAGGGATTCCTAACCAGGATGATGTATCTCAGACAATAGGAAAGACTCCGTCACAGGTGCCAACTCAAACTAACAACCTACAGTCCCTCATTCCCCTCATGCCTTTTCCACCCCAGGAAGAGTGCCCCTTCTCTACTCAACATGCCATCGACTACCCCACTTCCCTTCCGGGGCTTCAACAACAGGTCAGACAGGAAGTCTCAAAGCCCCATAGATGCAGTTTGGCACCTTCAGGAAATCAATTTCCAACAATTCTCTCACTTAGAGAGAAATTTCTCACAGGCCTCACAACCCGCCTCTTCAGTATCCCACGGGCCTGACAACCTGCCTCTTTAGTATCCCACGGGCTTGACAACCCGACTCTTTAGTCCAACTCCCAATCTAACCATGTACATATACATGTATAGCGATAATAACATAATGGTACAAAGGACAACTCCATGAGTGGCTGAATGATGATGGAATGAATGAATGGATGAATGATGAATGCCCGGGAA
Source organism: Picea sitchensis (assembly GCA_010110895.2). NCBI lineage: Eukaryota > Viridiplantae > Streptophyta > Pinopsida > Pinales > Pinaceae > Picea > Picea sitchensis. Next base: position 209,992 of record SNQJ01S0000082.1, on the reverse strand, counting down.
AATGGACTAAGTCCAAGCTATATGTATGCATGTTCCCAACATGACACTTGTCATGTTGAGAGCTACTTTGGTCCAATTGTCCCCATCCTTAGAACTTAGGATAAAATAAATATCCATACTTTTTACTTTAAGGAATATTAATATAATATTTCCTTTTTGGCTTAAGCTCCCTATATTATCCACTTATCCTTAACTTTTAGTCCCCCCTTTCCCTAACTAGTGGAGTTCAATCCCCCATTCTATTTTATCATGGTCGGTCTACACGCAACGATGTGTTATATTAATGATAGGACATACACAAAAATAGGCTCACCAACCTTCAACATCTAGGCTCTCCGACCTAATTCAACACATAAGCCTCCTAGCTTATAATAACTGGCTCACTAGCCTATAAAAAAAAACATATACACAAAGGCTCCATGGCCTAAAAAACACGCATACTTAATTTTTTTGCGCGCAATATCCTAGAATGTGCACACTTCATCATTTTAGCGTGCAATACATGTGCGCACTAGACCATGGAAGGTGCATATAAAAATGATATCAAACAACTCACCGACTTAAGTACATTTACATTTACATTTACAATTAGGGGTTCAACCTAGGGATATTACAATCCCCTCCCCTTATTTATACATTGTCCTTAGTGCATTTTATACTATGTACCATTCAAATTCTTGTAAAATATCCAAGATTTATCCATTGGAAGCTTGTTATCCATCTGGTGCTCTACTTTCCAGCACCAGTTTTGGTATTCATACTACAACTGGAAGTCAATTTCTCTATTCCATAGAGATGCTTCTGAAAATAATTTAGCTCACTGTTTATTGGCATAGGAGAAAACCCAGGGTTCAATGCTTCAACAACTCACCAACAAAACCCTAACTACCGACACTTTCAGCAACACCTGCGAAGCAAATAAAGTCTCACCCGAGGTAGAGGCAGGGGGGGTTGCATGAATCAGGCGTCTATAACCAAGATGGGACACAGATCTGTGATTACAACACTTAGCAAAACACTTAGCCAATAACATGCATTAGTTCTTAAACCTTATTCACATCGCAGGTTAAATCCTTATTACAGATCAACGCAGTAATAATCAAGATTAAGCACATCTAATCATTTAACACATAGAATCAAATCAGATCTAGCATTCATCATACATAAGCACTAAGTATCCATAGATCTATCTATTATACATCAATAATAGTGCACTAAGCAGATAAATACATTAACCAGATGAACATCATTACACAAAGCACATCAACACAGGATATACGTGGTTCACCCTAGTGTGGGGCTACATCCACCAACTCTTCTTCTTCTTTATTAGTCTTCAAGGTTTCTACATTCTTCTACTCCTGTGCACAAAGCCATAGAGCCAACTCTGCAAAGGCCAGGAGATCTACACACACCTCGCCAGATCCTCCTTCGCCGAATTAGGTCAAGGCACAAAGCCTTACAAAATCTGTCTGCACAAAGCCTCTTACAATTACTTGCACTTAGACCTGCAAGTGTCAACACACAGTATGCACAAAATCCAACAAATGTTCTTCACACTTAGCAGCCTTTACATATTCTTGCACGAAGCCAACTTAGAATGACTTCGCTCTAAGTCATATCTACTTTATTTATATATTACAAAAAGGCCTAAACATGGGTAAACCCATGGGCCGACATCCCATACGTGTTACATAAACCCTAAAATCCCAAAAATCCCACAAAATGGATGAGATCCCACAATCTTCGCTTCGCCTGGGTGCTCCATCTTCAACTAGCCTGTCGAAGTCCCAAAAATGGTCAAACACGACCAACATTCTTCAAAACTTGGTCGAGGGCCAACATGCCCCCAACACTCACCTGTGACTCTTCCTGAGTCACTCTGATATGGGTAATACTGCTTCAAAGGCCTCAAGATTAGCTTGAGCTGCCTCAACTTGTTGCTTCGCCAGAAATTCCTGCTCGATGAACTACTGAATTACTTGCTCGGTGATAGGCCCTTCCAGGCGTTGTTCCACTATCGCGACCACCTATTCCAACTATGAGCCTTGTCCCTCGATCTCTTCAAAAATTTTGTAGGATTCATCCTGCACCGACTAGAGTCTATGTGTCACCTCCATAACTCTACTCTTTATGGCAATGACATGTTGCTGAAATACGCATTGCTCCTGCGACCTCTTTATCTTCTTAACTGCAGTAAGCAACTTGATCTATGCTTGCACTGTGGATGCCTGCTACTTCGCCTCCTGGAGCTGTGCTTCCAATGTCCTCAACTCTGGATATTCTGCAAAGCACTCATAGTTCTGCACACTTCGGTTACTTAATTTCTTACATTCTAAAGTAGGGCCCTGATTCTTTCTACTACGCTTCTAGCAATTTCTTCCTTATGATCTCGCACTTCTGGCAGAGTGCTAGGTACTGCTTGGATTTCTAGCTCTGCTACTCTTGCTTGAAGCTGCTGAATGGCTTCAGTGAGCTTCCCCACTTGCATCTCCATTGACTCTGGTTCCTCCTGTGCCAATCCCAACACAGAGCGAAGTGCTCTAGTCATGACCTCTTTGATCCTGTATATTCGCATTGTTCTACTCGAACTTCACCTGATTTTCACTTTTCTCCTGTTGTGCAACTCAAAGTTTCTCTAGGACCTTCTCTTTTTCTTGCCTTAAGGCCTCTGTGGCCTGCTCCTTTTATTCTTGGACTTGACGAAGTCAAGCCTCTGTTGCATTTGCTAATCTGCGTAATTGTGTGGGCTCATCCCCCAATTCCACACTTTATGTTGGAGAAGGCACAATAGATACTGCATGACTCAAATGGATAGCTTGCTAGATGTCTTTGAGTTCCTTTTCTATTCTGTCATACAGAGTTTCTTGCTTTGCTTCATGTCTCTGTAGGATATATTATGAAGCATATTCTATGGCTGTGATGATGAGCTCAATATCATCCACTTTGAGCACATTCTGTGACTGAGGCTTATTGGCTCAGAACTTCTTCCGTGTTGAGGGTTTCTATGGAGAAACCTTCCTTTTCTTGGACGCCTCGACCTCTGTAAGGGGATCCTTTGGTGGTGTCACTTCACCTTTTTATTTCTTCTCTTCTTCCCCTCCCTCCTCTTGGTTTACTTCGTCTCCTCCTCCTCCTGCAGGTGAGTCAGGTGCAGTTTCCTCGAATGCGCTGTACTTCTCATCACTTTCTATGTCCTGCACTTCCTCCTTTTCCTTCTTTTTATTTGCACTGCTCTGTCCATCATACTCAGTCCGGGTGACCAAAGGGCTTCCGATGATGTCAGGGTCGGAGAGTTCTGCATCTTCGACTGGTACAAGGATTTCGACTGGCCATTCCTTGGTTATCTCCTCCATATCTTCGTCTGTTAATTTATAGTAGGATTGCAACTCCTCCTTACTTTTGTCCTTGCATGCGGTGATGTAGATGAAGTGTCGGTCTACATGGAACTTCTCTAGCGACCTGTACGTGTGCAAAGTGTTCGGGGTCATCTGCGGAAATGAGTCAATGGTGCGCTTCAGCTATAGATAGTAAGTGTGAAACAACGCATTCGATTGCCACTACTTCGCCATATCACTCCTATACCACAAGGTGGAGAACCTTGCAGCCAATGACTCCAATTCTGGGAATGTCTTTCCCTCCGACATCTCCCAAGCGAAAAATGCATTTAAATCAACAATCAATTGAAGTGAAATTTGTAGCCTTGGTCCTGTGCTTCGCGACAATCCTTCTCCAACTTGTTGATGAGGTAGCTCACCTAGTTCATCTGTATCCCTTCGACACACTTCCCTGCGAGGTCAACTACGAACCCTGTGATCTGTGTCAGACAACTATTTCAGACGAGCTTGCCAGCTATCAACTGAAAATAAAGGCGCATTGCACCATCCTGGATGGATGCTACGTTGTAGCCTTGCTTCCCCTTCTCTACATCGCTATAGGCCTCCTTGATGCGTTGGGACAAGGAGGGATCTGATGTCTTTCCTGGGTAGAACTGGTGAGGTTCTGTTCCTTGCATGCTTAATCCCGTAATCAGGTGGATCAACACTAGATCCACAGTGATGTGCCTATCCAACCAAAGATACCCTCCATGGTAGCACGACAGAAGGATTTTAACGCAAGTGTTAACCTCCTGATGTTGGTCGAAGTGGGGGATTTTCATTACATTTAGGATCATCAATATCATGATCTCATTAATCCATGACTAGGGAACCATCTTGGGCTTCTTCCGAGTCATCTTTGTCAGGTACCTTTGCGGTGCGAGCATCACATAGTTCTTTCAGTCTCCAAGGTTGAAGTCACTGATCTTGAGAGCTGAGATCAGTCCCAACTGAGGTCCGACTGCACGTATCCCATTTGGGAGGTATGTATTGATCAACGTGTACTCAAAGTCACATGGGATGATGTCACGACTAACTGCACCAGCCAGAGGTGGGATGTACTCCGGTAATACCGACGAGATCTGCTTTGCGTTCACCAGATCATCACGATGCTTGCTTCTTTTCCCAGTCATGGTTCGGCTATACCGACATGCAGTTGAGGGGCATGCTTGCAATCCACCCGTCGACAATTCCTGTACTCATATCGACATGAATTTCTCAGCCATGAGGTCGATCAAAATCTCTTCCACATACTTCTCTAGTGCATAAAGCTCGCTTGACATTCACACTTGTAATAAAATAACTAGGGTAGGTGAACAGATACTCAAAGTAATTGAATCGATGGCACGGTCTAGACATTACAACACGGTATGCAATCAATTCTATGTTAGCTCAGATATCTTAGTTTTCCAAAAGTGGTCCCGGCATAGCGTTTGATGGGTTAAATAAGCAATGTCGTAATGGATTCCTCCAACATGCATGAATGCCTCAATCAATATGATTGCATCCGTTATGGCGCAGTCTCAATGGTCCAATGGTGATATTTCTGTCAATAACTGCATTTCTAACCGTTCCAGAGCGTCATTCTAATGGCCGAGACACCTTCAATGGTCATATAGATTCGACGTGGCGAAGTACCATTCTGCGCGATTATGCTATTCCAGCGAGGTTCAAGTTCTACAAGCCTGTCTTCTGTGAAGTATTTTCTGGAACTTCCTGTAGTCTTTCTAACTTTATTTTTTGTTACTGAGAGTTCTTGCCTTCTTTCTTGTGATCCGAGTCTCTGGATTCTTCTTTCCATTCTCATTCTTATTTTCTTGTAGTGCAGTAACTTCACACTGCTGAGGATCTTTCAAAAGGTTCGAAGGTAACACTTCTACTCTTACTATTTCTGGGGTGGATGTTCTTCTCTCCTGCATGGACAGGTTCTTTAAGCCTTCTTGTGTTCTTTCAACTTCGACAACTAACTCTCTTGCCTTCTGTTGCTTCGACTTGTCCTCTTGTTCTTGTATTAGTCGCTCTATTTTTCTAGCTATGAAGTCCCTTAATTCTTGCTTTTTCTATTCTGTAGCTTCTTCCTTTGATTTCCTTTGGATCTGATATTTCTCAACCCATGTCTTTCCTAGCAAGAGTGAAAAAGGGGCTATGTTCTCAATAAATTTAATGACATCAAATTCTTCTTCATTGGATGTTCCATGGGCTATCATAGGTACACTAGTAACTCTTCCAAATAGGGTTATCATCTTTCCTTTAAAAAAGCCTATCCTTCCCAATGAAGGTACCATAGAAGGCTTTCCCAAAATTTCGCGAGTGCTTTCTGGCATAATATTCACATGTGTTTCCTCATCCAAGACACAATCTATGTCAAAGTCTCATATTCTTGTTTCTATGCATTGCTTCTCTTTTAATACATCTGGTAAACTGGTGTCTCTGTGATCATTCAATATTTCTTTCTTCTGTAATAACTGAGTCTCTGATTCTTTCTGGTTTTCTAACATATCCTTGGTCCCTTGACCTTCTTCATAGTTTTCTTGTCTCATGTTCATCTTTTCAATTTTAGCAATCATTCTAGGGAAATCCAAAACCTCATGACCAACAACTTTACAACAAAGACAAATAGAACATATGCCAGGGAATTCCTTAGCAATATGTCCCGGTCTTCGACAATTATAACATAGTGTCAATCCTCTCTTTCTTTTAAATGAGTTCCAACCTTTCCTATACTGCGCACTAGGATCACACTGATGGACCTGCAATCTGTAAAATTTCTTTCTAGGTTCCTGCATCCACTTGTTAGTCCAAAAATTATTTCTATGCATAGGAATAACATATCTTTCACTACCTCTATCAAATTTAGTTAGAACAAATCTTCCTTCTTCTAGCTGTGCCCTAGCTTTCATACAAGGACAAAATCTATCAAACATACCTAGATTCATACTTTCAAAGAAAAAATTTCCACTTATCTTACCTTTACCAGAGCACAAAGCTTTAAGATATTACCTCTTTTCTTTAGATCTGGTTCCCTTCTTAACACATAGCTTCACAAGTTAAGTAGAATACTATGCACTACAACAACATATCTATGCACATAGCTTTCTCTTTTCGTCAGTTCCCAACAATCATAGTTTCAGGTCCCTACAACATCACCATTTGTTGGCACAGGGGCATAACGAGGGTTCATGCTTCCACAACGCACCAACTAAACTCTAACTACCGACCCTTTCAGCAACACCTGCGAAGCAGATGAAGTCTCAACCGAGGTAGAGGCAGTGGGGGTTGCAGGACTCAGGCGTCTACAACTAAGCTGGGACACAGATTTGTGATTACAACACTTAACAAAGCACTTAGCCAATAACATGGATTAGTTCTTAAACCTTATTCACATCATAGGTTAAATCCTTATTACATATCAGTGTAATAATAATCAAGATTAAGAACATCTAATCATTTAACACATAGCATCAACTCAGATCTAGCATTCATCATGCATAAGCACTAAGTATCCATATATCTATCTATCATACATCAAGAATAGTGCACTAAACATATAAATACATAAACCGGATGAACAACATTGCACAAAGCACATCAACACAGGATATACGTGGTTCACCCTAGTGTGGGGCTACATCCACCAACTCTTCTTCTTCTTTATTAGTCTTCAATATTTCTACATTCTTTTTCTCCCATGCACAAAGCCATAGAGCCAACTCCGCAAAGGACAAGAGATCTGCACACACCCCGCCAGATCCTCCTTCTCCAAATTAGGTCAAGGTACAAAGACTTACACAATCTGTCTACACAAAGCCTCTTACAATTACTTGCACTTAGCCTTGCAAGTCTCAACACACAATATGCACAAAAGCCAACAACTATTCTTTGCACTTAGCAGCCTTTACATGTTCTTGTACGAAGCCAACTTAGACTGACTTCACTCTAAGTCCTATCTACTTTATTTATACATTACAAAAAGGCCTAAACACATGTAAACCCATGGGACGACATCCCATACCCATTACATAAACCCTAAAATCTCAAAAAGCCCGCAAAATGGGCAAGATTCCGTGATCTCCGCTTCGCCTAGGCGCTCAGTCTTTGACCAGCCTGTTGAAGTCCCAAAATGGTCAAACACGACCAACATTTCTTCAAAACTTGGTTGAGGGTCAACACTGTTCCATTTGACACACCCTCCTTATGGAAACTACCACGCCATAAGCATCCTTGGATTGTCGCCTCCTTGTTGCACTCACCCTTCTAGGCTCAAACATCCCTTCATTGCTACACAGTCCTTCATTGATCCATCTTGCCAAGGCTTTCACCCACAAGGAGAGCGTTAACCCATTACTAGAACCCCACCAAGGTTCTACAATTATAGGGATTTAGTGTCCTCAATAGTAGTTTTTCTTTCCCAACATTCTAACTTTAATCAAGATTATCTCATCTGCATCACACACATGCATCACACACATTATAAAAATTCCATTTTAGAAATCAAATTAATTTCACAAGGAATTCGACTTTTCCCAAAATATGAAATTCTATTTCATAATTTTTCATTGTTTTTGCAATAATAGGATGCAATCTTCCTTCTGTCTTTCAGCAAGCGCCATGTTGAATACCATTTTTTCTGCAATGATTCTATCTTGCATACAACCAACAAATTGTCAGTATTTCTTGTCCATCATATTTTAATTGCAATATGTACAAAAACCTTATGTATTGATGTTAGAATTTCTTATACCTAGCAATCCAATCACAATTACCAAACAATTTACTAGATAGAATGAATTATCATTCTATGCATATGCATGTTCACAATTAATAACAATAAGTTCATTATTTCATTTTTCTGAACACAAAATTTTCTGTAGTCACTATTCCTGTGACTACCAGACTTGCAACTTTCCTGTTGCAATGTCTAACAGTTCCTGAAATGTGTTAGAATATGAATGGATGTGCTCGTTTTACCATAAAAAATATCACTATTGTCACCCAACCATAGGCCAAAGCCACCCTCCGAGCACCTCAACCTTGACTGAGAATCATTCCGGAAGAAAACCCTAGGCAAGATAGCCAAACAAAGGGTAGCGCACCTTTCCCCAAGGATATCGCAGCAAACAAGAGCTGATCAGATAGTACAAACCCTAACTAAGAGATAGTCCAAGCCAAAGCGTAATCTACTAGTTGCAACGACAACTCTCCTCCCAACCTACGCACAAACTGGGCAACTGCAGTGTGCACAAGTGTTGCTCTACAATTCTGAGAATGCCTGCCAGAATGAAGACCGACCTCATGTATTTATACTAATTCTGGCTAACTGCCTGGGCCGACTTCTCATTCTGGGTATCTGTCTGTTCAGTATATATTATTTCTTCTTGCCAACTTCTTCTCTTGGAGGCTAATAACCTAATACAACTTATCCTCTTGAGCCGACATGTCATCTAGGGTTATTATCCAACTCATTAGGGTTTCTTCTTGCTTCTTGGAATATTCTATTCTCGTCAGGTTTACACGTGGAGGTAAATACCTCCCGTAACTACCATAATATCACAAAATGTTCTCATCTCCATGAGTTAGCAAAATTTCTATAGTTAGTATAATTATTTCCATTCACACACACACACACACACACACACACACACACACACACACACACATATATATATATATATATGCACTCACAAAAATGCATTCAACAAATGCATTTAAATATACAATTCTATCATGTATGAGTGCAACTTTGCCACATACTAGATATGAGTGAAACTCTCAATGCCTATTTATTCAATGCACCTTTTCATTGACTTTCAGAATGATCTTTATCTAAGTCATCTATCTGACCATTAATAAATTGGAAATATGGCCAATGTCTTGACACAATATCCACACACTTCCCATTGTCTTCTCAATTGCTTGGATGCCCTCCTTTTTGACTCGAACACTACACCAATAATACAATTCTATGGTGTTCATTAGTGTTAGAAAAAATGTTGCAGTCCAAGTTTTATTTAAAGGTAGGAAGCTCGTTGGGTATTTGTGTGGTACATAACCTTTCTATATCCATACCTTTCCATATCCAACCATGTCCTGGTCTCATACATGACTAACTTTCCTTGCATCATTACTATAAAAAGTTCTTATTTTTTATTTCTTTGGTTATTACCTCATAACCAAATTAACATGACATGCTACTATGTCATTGTGTGCATTCAAAAGCTAAAAATATTTGATAACTATAACATGCCTCTAGCCTTTACCACACCTAGTGGTAACTTATTCCTGTTAATGCACTTAAGCAATACCATATTGCGTATTATAAAAATTCAATTTGGGGAAATTATTCCCTGAATTTCTCTTTGGCAATGATGCAACATAATTTCAAAAGATAAATACTTACTTGCATGGCCGCCATTAAAAAAATTTAATGCTACCTGATTAGTTGATTACAATAGAAGATATCATGCCTCTTATCAGTCCTATAATAAACATTCCAACTTTAATCTCTCATGCCTCTTATCAGTCTTATAATAAACATTTCAACTTTATGTTGCTTCCTTCCATATGCAACAACATTATCAACAACACTTGCAAACATGCAATAATTCTCACTCTTTATGGCTGTCCCAAGAAGCCATAAAACACTTGCTGCTACAGTAATTGCAACAACTTCTTTCTCCCTGTATCACTTTTTCTTGTTTAACCCAGAAGTCTTCAATTCTTTTGGATTCCTGAATGTTGAGGATCCAAAAGTATTCATGATTATTTCTGACCTTCAACTTTTATTTAATTCCTGGATCCATCTATCCCAACTCATACTTGGGTGAATTATAATTCCAATCATGTTGTCTTATAGACTTTGGATCCTCAACATCCATTTACTTTTCAAACTGGAATACTTCAACTCTTTCTTGACTGAATACTTTAGTATTTGAGTTTTCTTACACTCTTCTCTTCTCCTTTCCATCTAGCCTCAAACTTGGCTTGCATAGCCAATATCTAGAATTCTGTAAGGATGCACATATGCCTCCTTCTCTAGCTGCATAGAATTAATTAAAAGTACTTAATACTGCTTTTAATTTACCATCATAATTTCAAGTGATACTTCCACCCCCTATAAACATCGCTCATGGTTCTATGCCACTTGAGATGGATTCTTCCCAGGAACCATCTCTTTTGCATTCAAAACCATGCATAGAACCAATTTCTTCTTCACGATTCTTTATTGACTCTCTATAGAGATTCATTTCACTTTTAATTCTTTCTTGGCATTGACATCTCCATGCTATTGTAGAAATATATTCAATACCTTTGGAATGCATCAACAATCCTCTACTATTCTTGATTTCCCTCTTGGAGTACTGTCATGCATTCCCTTTAGCTTGATATCTACCTCATGATTTATTCTTCCGTTATCCTAGGATGTTCATGGACTTGCAACTACATATTATGCTGATATTAATTTTCAACATTCCACTATTATTTGGATCCGTCTGATCCAATTCCTACATGACCCAATTATATTTCCAATCATGTTTTCTGAGTAACCTTGGATAGTTAACACCAACTTCCTTCTTGAGGTACTTGATTTATCCCTTCCTTATCTGATCATATCAACACTTGGATTTGCTTGATGACTATTACTTTCTCCTATCTTGACCAATCTGATTTCAACCAGACTTGGATAGTCCACTTCCATCATGCCCTATTGATGCATGTATGCCTCAATCGACACTCCTTACTTATGTGCACCTTCATTTCTTTACCCTTGAAGTGATGCCTTTCATACCATGCTTCCACTACGCACTCTGATAACCATAAGGGAAGCATTACTCTATAATTACATAGCTAATCCCTGGATATGATGCACTCTTTATCCATATATGAATTAAGCCTCTTTCGTTATCTAATTATTATCATTCTGATAGTCAATTACTTTTATAATAGATCCAAATCCAATGTATTGCTTAATATGTATATTGGTTTCTTTGGGAGTGAATGTAATTTCACTAAATCCTTCACTACATGATCTAATCCTTTGCCCATATTCCATTGAATACTTTACTAACATGAGTGAACTTCCTGTAGTGGCTTCCCAAGACTTTATGATTGCACCCAGATTCATACCTTAACATTTTGTAGTCTTGGATTTTGATAATCTTATGAAAGATTTTTTCATAACACTCTTTTCTTGAGTACCTATGCTTATATTTAACTAAATTTCAACCTTCTCACCTCTTAATAACTAAAAATTTTTAACTCTGCAAAAATGTGAAGCCAACAAAATTTGTTAGGTTAAATAATTTAACAAATTTATGAAATTATGTACAATTCTGTTCCAATAATGCATCATAATTCCTTCTTCTGCTCTCTTGTGACAATTAGCTGCCAAAAACAATTTTTGGGTTGGATAATTAGACTCCTCTATCCAATACCTTTCTAATGACTACTCCCTTCCTCAATTCTGAGTCTTGAGCAGAAAGTTATGGTGATTTGAAAATTGCCCATTAATTTTTTCTGTTCACTCTTCAACTTGGTAAAATTCTGCGCTGTAATTATGCATTTTTGCACCTACTCCATTGGAGTTTTAGTAGAATCTCAATTGGGTTTCTTCATATACATATTTTGGACAGTCTTTCCAAGTTTCACCTCTTTCCGGGTTCCAGACTGCTAGTTACAGGCTGTTGAAGTTCTAGGCCAATTAGTATTTTTGGTCTGTAATGCTACAAGTACCTTCTTTTCCATCTTAAACATTTTTAACATGCCCATAATTTTAATTCAGCTCTATTACTGTCTTCTATGTTTCAATATATTTCCATAGAATGCTCCTACACCTCAATCTCATTTTGGAGCAGAAGGTTATGGCCCTTCAAAGTTAGTTGGGTCTTAAAATTTACCCTCCATTGTTTGTCCTGTAACTTCCTCCTAAAATATCCGTTTGACGAATGATTTACACCATTAGAAATATCTCTCCGTGCTCTTTTATTTGAGATAAAGAGACATAGTGTACTTTGGTACACTTTTTTCTCAGAGTTTTTGAGTAGCTAAAAATGTTGTTTGGGGCCTAAAAAATGCGCTGCAAAAAGATGACCTCCAAACAATATAAAATGTCCCAGAAATTCACTGGTTTTATGCTATTATAGACCATCCAAATGACTTCGTGACACAAATTTGAACCTGTACACTTATATTTATCCTGCACAACAACACTATAAGGTAGCACATGCTCCGTGCACCTATAACCCATGTGGATCACTTATATGTCATGTCAATAACTGGTGCACACTACTTTTGTGTCACGCACCAATATCCACCGCGCACAATTTTGGTTCATGCACTAATACCTGTTGCGTACAATTTTTGTGTCATATGCTAATATTCCATGCACATTTCACTCTACGCCCTGCACCATGCCAAAGTTTAGTACGCCCCCACAACACACCAATATTCAGCGTGCACAATTAACTAAACTGTCGTGCGACAACATATACCCACATTGCACGCGCACCAACCAAATTCCTCTGCACTCTATCAATACTGCGCACACCACGTGTGCCATTATTATGTATTCAAACACCACATGTGCCAGTATTACGCATGCACCACTAAATCCACACCGCACAATGCTAAATTTAGTGCGCACATCCGTGCACCGTTATTTTTCACGCATTACCACTTTGCACCGTGCAACACCAAATTTAAGTACATAGACCCGCGTGCCAATATTTTCTGCACATTACCACTTTGCACCGCGCAATGCCAAATTTTAATGCGCACACCCACGCGCCAATAGTTTTTGCGCATTGCCACTCTGCACCACACAACTCCAAATTTTAGCGCGAACACCCGCGCACCAATATTTTCCGCGCATTGCCACTCTCTACCACGCAACGCCAAATTTTAGCACRCACACCCGCGCGCCAATATTTTCCGCGCATTGCCACTTGACACCACACAACTCCAAATTTTAGTGCATACAGCCACGCGCTAATATTTTCCGCACATTGCCACTTTGCACCGCGCAATACCACATTTTAGCACGCGTAGCCACACACCCTTATTTTCCACACATCACAAGCTTTTCATTGTGCATCATGCATTTTTAGTGCGCACATTCCTTTTTTATGCACATCAATTCCTTGTGAATTCCACTGTAGAAATTGGGTCTTTTGCCAAACTTTTTCCTAATTTTCACCATCGACATTCTACAACTATGAAATTTGTTCAATTTCACCTCGATAACACCAATGCAACCTATGCAACAACAAATCGTTGTTGGTTGACATTCCTGGAACGAATTTTTCCAAAACTCAATTCACGAATTGAGAACTTTAATCAATTAATTTCGCTCCATCTGTCATGGATTCCCTGTAACTTTAAATTCAACCAATTCCAGGTCTGAATTTGCTAGCACATATATTAAATTAGGAATATCTCACTACTTGGCCAAATTTCTCCATTTTCCCATGAATTAAACAACATAAGTTGGGGCTTTTGCCCAATTCCACGCAATTGTTTCTAATTTTTACCATGGATGCACTGTAACTTGAAATTTGGCCACTTCAAAATCAATTCTTTGTGAAATCTCACTTCAACTCAACTTTCTCGGCCCATCCAGGCTCAGTGTTGAAAACTGGAGCTCTGATACCATTTTTTAACATACCCAACCACCTAGGTCGGGTCATGCCACCAAAAAGATTTCATGCTTTGATACAATGTTGTAACATACCCAACATCCAACTGGGCTATGCCATGTAAAATGTTCCGACTGTATATAAATTAAAACATATACACACAAAAACTCTTGCAAAACTTTATATATAAAACTTAAAACATACAAATACATTCTGTAAATGCACAGATTCATACAAAAATAACAGTAAACATATACATCTAACATAGACATGTAATACCCATAAATATAAAGACAGGTTTAAACCACACAAACCCATAAAAATAAACACATAAATAATATTGCAGCATGTAATTTAACACACAATTGACACTTATCTTGGTAAGAATATCACCAATTTCATGTAGACCTTCCACGAACCTCCCAGCCTTAGACCACGCTGCTCATCACTCTCAGCAGTGGGTTACCCCCGAGTTGGGACTAAACTCCACCTAGGTAAAGGGATTCCTAACCAGGATGATGTATCTCAGACAACAGGAAAGAATCCGTCACAGGTGCCAACTCAAACTAACATCCTACAGTCCCTCATTCCCCACATGACTGTCCCACCCCAGAAAGTGTGCCCCTTTTTCTGCTCAACAATCCCTCAACTACCCCACTTCCCTTCCGGGGCTTCAGTAACAAGTCAGACAAGAAGTCTCAGAGCCCTTTAGCTGCAGTTTGGAACCTTCAGGAAACCAATTCCCAACAATTCTATCACCTAGAGAGAAATTGCTCAAGGGCCTGAAAACCCACCTCTTTAGTATCACATGGGCCTGACAACCCACCTCTTCAGTATCCCATGGGCCTGACAACCTGCCTCTTTAGTCCAACTCCCAATCTAACCAGGTACATATATAGGTACGGGTACATATACAGGTACAGTGATAGTAACACAATGGTATAGAGGACAACTCCATGAGTGGGTGAATGATGATGGAATGAATGAATGGATGAATGATGAATGACTGGAAAAATGAACTAAGTCCAAGCTATATGTATGCATGTTCCCAACATGACACTTGTCATGTTGAGAGATACTTTGGTCCACTTGTCCCCATCCTTAGAACTTAGGATAAAATAATTATCCAAACTTTATACTTTAAGGAATATTAATATAATATTCCCTTTTTGGCTTAAGTTCCCTAGCTTAGCCCTTTATCCTTAACTTTTAGTCCCCCCTTTCCCTAACTAGTGGAGTTTAGTCCCCCATACTCTTTTATCATGGTCAGTCTACATGCAACGATGTATTATATTAATGATAAGACATATACAAAATAAGGCTCACTGGCCTTCAACATCTAGGCTCTCTGACCTAATTCAACGCATAAGCTTCCTAGATTATAATAATTGGCTCACTAGACTATAAAACACAACATATACACAAAGGCTCCCTGGCCTCAAAATCACACACACTTAAGTTTGTTGCATGCGGTATCCTGGAATGTGCACACTTCATCATTTTAGCGCGCAATACATGTGTGCACTATACCATGGAAGGTGCATACAAAAATGATATCAAACAACTCACCAACTTAAGGACATTTACATTTACATTTACAATTTGGGGTTCAACCTAGGGATATTAAAATTGCATGCATGTGAGGCATCTATATATTCTATGTCAATAGTGGATAAATAAACTATGTTTTGAAGATTTGACATCCAACTAACAAGTCCTCTCGTACGAGTAAATATATATCCTGAAGTGGATCTCCTTTTTTCCAAGTCACCTGCAAAATATGAATCAACATAACCGCATGATGAATCACCAGAACCATCATAGGTGATAGAATAATTACTTGTGCACTTGAGATACCGAAGCAACCATATTTCACTGCTTCCCAATGCTCGTTACATGGATTTTCCATGTATCTAATGACAACAACAACTACATGTGAAATATCTGGTCTAGTACTCACCATCGCATACATCAAACTTCCTATTGCATTAGCATATGGTACACGAGACATATAATCCTTTTCTTCGCCATTACTAGGACATAAACTTGAAGAAATCTTGAAAGGGAATCCAAAGGGATTTGTACGAGTTTCACATTATTCATACAGAATCTCATAAGTATTTTCGCCACAATTTTGTTGTGATAACCACAACTTACCATCTTTCATGTCTATGTATATCCCCATGCCCAATTTTTTTTTTGTTGCTCCTATATCCTTGATATCAAACATCTTAGCCAATTGAGCCTTTAATCTGTTAATATCGACCATGCTTTTTCTTGCAATAAGTATATCGTCAACATATAACACCAAAATAATGAATATGGCGTTTTCCAGCATTTTAAAGTAAACATAGTGATCATACTCACTTCTTGCAAAATTTTGGCTCACCATGAAGGAATCAAACTTCTTGTACCATTGCCTAGGAGACTATCTCAGGTCATACACTGACTTCTTGAGTTTGCAAACAAACCTCTTATTGTGATCCTGAACCAACCCTTCTGGTTGTTCCATATATATCCTCATCAAAATCTCCATGTAGAAACATTATTTTAACATCTAACTACTCTAACACAAGATCAAGTAAAGCAACTAGTGCTAACACAACACAAATTGAAACAAGCTTCACAACTAGTGAAAATATTTCATGAAAATCAATACCTTCCTTTTGAGAATACCCTTTTGCTACCAGCCTTGCTTTATACCTTTCAACTTTATCATCAACACCCTTTTTCAGTTTGTAGACCCACTTGCAACCGACAACATTCCTGTCCTTTTGAATTTCTACCAGGTCCCATGTTTTATTCCTCTCTAAGGCATCCATTTCTTCTTTCATAGCTTATTTCCATTTAACACTTTCAGATGCCTTCATTGCTTTTTGATAACAACTAGGTTCTTTATCATTAGAAACCAAAGCCACAGATGAAATATAATCGTCATACCTTGTAGGAGGATTCCTGACACATGTAGATCTCCTTAGATATGGTTGATGCATCCACAATTTCTTGGATATTTTCTGCATCTTCATCTTCTTCTTCTGAAACTTCTTCATTCTCCCCCTTTTTTGAAGATGGCCGAGTCTCCAATTAATTTTTTTGAACTTTTGGTACATTTTCTTGTCTCACTTCAAAATCTACGAGGTCTAATTTTATGAGTGAGGATTCATCGAATACTACATCTCTGCTTATGATGAGTTTGCGGGCAGTAGGATCCCACAATATATACCCATTAAATCCATCACCATAACCAACAAAGACATATTTATTTGATCTAAGATCTAACTTAGAACGTTGATCTTTAGAAATAAGAGCATAAGCGTCACAACCAAATATTCTTATATTTGAATAATCACACGAATGACCTGTCCACACCTTTTATGGAATATTACAATTTATTGTAGTTGATGGTGATTGATTTATCATATATCATTCTGTAAGAACTGCTTCTGCCCAAAATTCCTGCTGCAACTTGGCATTACTGAGCATGCTCCTTTCTCTCTCTAGAAGGGTCCTATTCATGCGTTCAACAACACCATTTTGTCGAGGAGTATAAACTGTGGTCTTATATCTTTCAATCCTAGCTTCCTTGCAATAGTTTTCAAATTCCACAAATGTGAAATCGCCTCCATTATTTGTTCTTAAATACTTGATTGACTTGTCAATGCTCTTTTCAACCAAAGTTCTGAATTTCTTAAAAGTATTAAATACATCAACTTTTCTTTTAGGTAAATAGATCCACACCTTTCTAGAGTAATAATCTATAAATGTCACAGAATATGACGATCCTCCAGAATAAAATGTAGGGGATGGTCCCCAAACACCTGAATGAATGTAATCAAGTATACCTCTGCTTATATGTCTTCCTATTTTAAACTTTTGTCTACACTATTTTACAAAAAAAATACTTGCAAAAATTCAAATTCAGAAACTTTAAACTTGGAAGTGACTTACGATCAACCAATACCTTATGCATTTTCTTGCTCATATGACCCAAACGCTGATGCCATAAACAAGTAGAGTCACTTGCACCTTCAAATGCTACCACTACTTGATTTATTTCAGTCCTTCCTTCAAGCTGATAAAGGTTCTCGATCCTCTTTGCTTTCATGACTACTAAGATTCCTTTGGACACCTTCACTACTCCACCTTGAGCTGTACACTTATAACCAACAGAATCTAGAACTCCCAAAGATATCGAGTTATTTCTAAGTTAGAGTACATGCCTCATATCTATTAACATTATTATAGTACCATCATACATTTTAATCCAGATTCTACGAACCCCAACAATTTTACAAGAAAAATCATTTCCCATAAAAATGACACCATCACCAATAGATTGGTAAGTTGAGAACCAATTTCTAGGAAGACACATGTGGCTAGATGCACCGGAATCTAACAATCAATGTTGATGTTGATGTGAAACATCACAATTATATAATACCTCATCAACCATACATGAACCTGAACTTGAACCTGAACTTGTTTAAGCTGAATTAGCTTCCTTTTCTTCCTTTGTAGAGTCCTCTTTGGATGGTTTCTGCATTTTCTAGCAATCCTTCTTGAGATGCCCAAATTTTTCACAGAACCAACATTTTTACTTACCCTTTTTGCCTCTTGAATTAGTGCTACAGGGAAAAATCCCCCTAATCAGGGTCTAGTGACTAGGCAGAGCAATGATACCTTAAAAGACAAAATTATTCCTATTTCACCCAAATCCAACAAGACCTATTGAAAATTAAGGAAAGGGAGGGTAAATCAAGGTACGCACCTTAAGTCCTTTTGTTTGTAGTAGATCCTTTCCTCTCACCGTTTGCTCTTGGATTACATGCCTCCTCCCAATGCTGGCCCGAAACAACTTCGGAGAACCATATATAACAACATATGCATAATCACCAATATCATTTAAAGGCCTAAATATTCATGGAAGCTATTTAGAAACAAAAACATGAAGACACATAGATTTGGGACAAGAAAATTCTCTTTTATTTAAAACAAGATGATAAGATACAACCTTAATCTTTCCGACACTTATCCACGAACCTCGCATGGGTTCCTCTGATTAGACTCCAAGTGCACCATTCCCAAAGTGAGATCCTTACAACCAACATGCCAATAGAAGGAAATGGATGGATTGCATAAGAAGGATAAATGATTGGGAATGTTGAGGATGAAAACTCATAACATGATGCAAAGGCTTGGAATGAGAGAGAGATAAATTTTGGCAGTGTTCATTTGCCTCTTCTTTCATATATTCAAATGATCCCCCTAGGACCCTTTTCTATGGAGAAATGATGGTTATTGGGTTGTCAGAAGGGCTACAAGAGGTAAAATGGTTGTGCAATCTAAAATATCCCATAAATCCGCCAAAAAGCAAATTTTTTTTTATTTTTTGAAACTTTTGAGAGTACATGCGAGATGTTAGGTATTCAGGTTGCGTATGTACGTGATTTGCATGTGTATCGAGGCACATACACCGTACAAAATAATGTTTTTTAAGAGGAACCTCAATAAAAGTGGTTGGAAAATGTGTAAATGAGTACGCCAATGTCATAAATGCATAGTAGTGGCATTTTGAGCTATAACAGATGCCCCCTACTGTGTGAGGTCAGAAGAGAAAATGATGGACGAAATACATTACACCATATTTAATAAAGTGGGAAGGAACCGAGCCGAGTGAGCCCAGACGAGTATTTGTGAGTGTGTCATCTACAAAATAATAATAATAATCACCAAGGTGTGCATACTCATGTTCGGGACCAACTAAGCATGGTTGCCAATCTAATACACTGCAAATCCATGTCATATATGGTAATGATGGCTACCTGACTAATATGGATGCCAATAAAAATTGAAGCCACAAATAATACACAATGGATCTACATCTCAAGATCATCAGAAGATATACAAATACAATGTCATATGAATATTCAGGGGGAATCAATGCTTGTAGCTGCAGATGATAGCTTCATGACTCGAGCAATATATTCAAGATATTCATAACTCAAGTAGGAGTATAATAGGAGTGCAAGACTCACTATCCCGAGGTATTCAACAAGCTGTCGTGGAAAGATAGGAGGATCTCAAACATCAGGCACAAAACTTCATTGATTCTGAATGTGAACCTGATAGGACTCTCGGGATGGGCGACTCATGAAGGTAAAGAGACTTATCGCAGAATGGTCAAATCAGGTTGTAAGACTTTACCTTTGACAAGAGCATGACATATGAGAAGACTCATGCAACATGTTATTGACATAAGTATGTGGCTCAAGAGGCACCACAAAATCTTTATTTGTTTGGAAGAGTAAGCAAACAGAGGAGGACACAACTGTATGTAACAAGAACAACTTGTTGGACATATTTTCATTGATGTCAACAACCGATGATGCATATGAAGATCAGAAGGGAAAGCACAGTGAAAAAACATGATCGGGATCGAAATCCCCATAGGACAAACCAAGACCGTTGGATACGCAAGCTCCAGATAAAGGGTAGGGATTGATTGCGGAGCACGAAGGGATAATTAAACTACACTCTATTTCCAATCCCACAATTAGTCTAGATCGTCAGATATCATCGACTCAAAGATTGATGAATCAACCAAATGATCATATCAGGTTGTGACCATTGGATACACAAGTGCTAGATCAAGGGCAAGGATTTATTATGGAGCGAAAAGGGAGAATTAAACTACATGTTATTTCCAATCCCACAATTAGTCTAGACCGTCAGATCTCATTGATTCAAAGATTGACGACTGTGGTTGATCCACCAACAATCACACAACTTTAATTGCGAAGTTTGGGCGATGATCTAAACCACACGCAAGTTACGGTTCTGCAATCCACATCGACCGTTGGATCAAGTTAAGTGGAAGGATAGGATAAACAAAGACGAAGACCGGAGCCCCGAAGTACCGAAGTAAATGAGGACCGTCCAATCTGAAGAACACTTCGGGAGATATTAGGACCATCAGATCATGTTTAGTGGAAGGACATAGTAAACCACAAATGTCCTGAAATGGACGCATGCCGTCTAATTTGAGGAAACACTTCAGGAGATATATTGATTGTCGGATCAAGGAAAGTATAAGGATAAGATAAGCAAGCCCAAAAGCCTGAGATCCAGAATAGCTGAATTCTCGAAAACCGTTGGATCGTGTTAAGCCTTTTCAGGTTAAAGAATGACCATTAGATGAAGTTAAGTTACTCAAGGTTTACACTTTGGGGAATATCACTTCAAGAGAATTGGGAAGTGGAGAAATTGAATTACCCGAAGTCCTGAAGTGGAGATGAGTCGTCCGTTCAGAGGAACACTTCGGGAAGTATCCCGACCGTTAGATCAAGGAGAAGAACATGTGCCACATGAAGAGATCTACGTCAACAAGGAAACATGGCGTAATCAGATGATGACAAGTGTTAAGGTCTCATATATACTTTAGGCATATGCAAGCCAAGAATCTAAGTGACATGTGGCAGCCACTCAGTCAATGCCATGTCAACAAGTGACATGAGTAAGTTACGTCAGTTCGGGAGTTTTCACTTTGGGAGTTTCACCACCAGCAAACACCCGAAGTCCTGAAGGCCAAAATCCTGAAGTGGACATGAGTCATCCGATGTAAAGAACACTTTGGGAGTGTTCTCGACCGTTGATCAAATAAAGTGGAAGGATAGCGTAATTGGAAGTGTCAACCAACAACAAAATGTCTCCACCATTTTATGACTTATTCGGTAGGTGATTTCTCTGGAGGAAATTGAAGCAACGATTATCCAAACCCTGAAGCCCCAAATTCCTGAAATAAATGTGAACCGTTCACTCACCTGTAGATTAATTTATGATCATCGATTTTTTCAAAACCTTTGGACACGCCAAGATTGTCCAACTAATGGAAGAACGAATGTTTACCAACCGATCTGTTTCGGTGGAATCTGATTCGAGAGATTTGAAAGTTTGCAAACGCTTGACGTCCCGAAGGAAGAAGTACTGAAGAACATGGTCCCAACACTGGACATATGGGGGCTAAAAGGAAAAGGGAGAAAAAATAGATAGTGCTTAAATTAATAAGACCATGGTTCTGCACCTGTGGTCACATGTAAATGTATTAGAGGAAGCGCCTCTGCAGAACTCGGTTTCTGCAATATTTGTAGAGATATGTAATCGAGCTAAAAAGAAATTGATCCATACCTGTGATAGATTTATGAAAAACAGGTCATATGGTTGTTAAAATTGTTGAATTTCCAATAGTCAAGGTTAAGCATGAAGTTCATTCCATTTTTCTCATTTAACCATAACCATAAATGTTACAACAACCAAGATCACAAGAAGAAGCACCATACACAAGAACACAAGAAGTATCATGGGAAACCCTTCTCAACAAGGGAAGAAAACCCAGCCAAATCCTTTGCTATAATCCTCAAGAGAAAGACCTTCACCACTAAGATAAAACCTAGCACACAAGAGGGTGCTCAAACCCTAGAATACTAGCGCCCAAGAGAGGTGTGCACTTTTCCCAAGAAGGTGTACTTGCTGAAATTTCCAAACTCACATGAAATATATGTTTCCTCAATGGGGAATTTACCTTTACTTATAATAACATGAACCTATCAACATAAGTGTCTATTGGCACAACATGACCAACCTCACTAGATTATAATATAATTAATATTAACCAGATTAATTATCTTTTACATTAATTACCAATCACATTAAGGTGGGGCCGACCTGTACCCTTTACATTACAATTAGGGTTACATGTATGTCTAACTCTTCGACAATATAACAAAGGATCTGATACAACCACTAGTTCTCATCCACTAGGGGAAAATCCATAAGGCTGTCCATATCTCTGGTTCACTGCATTACACAAAAGAACTAGATCTTCACACATTCACCTGTGCTTATCCACATGCACGCCCACTCAACATATATTCTTTTGCACTGCATCACACATGAGAGTCATCTGGAGTTTCTCGTCAACTCTGCTACTCAACGGAGGCTAATGTATCATCTTCATTTATGTTCTCATGATGATGCACCCAACACTTTGGGGTTTCACACATTCACCTTGTGCTCAGCCACAGGCACGCCCAACTCAATACATCGCCTTTCCCACCGGATAATCATCTAGATTTCTTCTCAACTCTCTGAATGGAGGAGGTCATCTCTACGTTCCAAATCTGTCTCAAATAGGAACCACACACCCTATTTTGGGGATAATGTAAGGTGGATAATATCTCACATGGCTGCAATGATCCACATCTCACATGTTTGTAAGGTAGAGAATGTCTCACGTAACTACAATCATCAACACTCCCTCTTAGCTAGGGAGGCATTCTTCATCATGCCAAGTCTCACATGGATGTACTCTGAATTTTGTCTTGGATGGAGTCATCAATACTCCCTCTCAGCTAGGATTACATTATTCACCAAATTAGTTTGGTGAATATGTATGCAATCTGCTCATGTGTAAGAAGGTACTGCATGTGTACGATTTGTTTCTACATCATATCTCTGATATAAGAATATTTCATCTCATCATGTTTCAATCCATCAGGAAACACTGGGTTCTCAAGGAGCTTTATAAACGACTCTTGGTTATCATCATAGGATCCATCTCATGATCAAGTAAGTTTGTCAAAAGCTTGTGAAGCCATACTGCTTTGCACACTCAATGGTACATATTCTGCTTCTGTGGTATTGAAGGCCACATAGGGTTTTGTTTCCTGCTGTATTAGGAAACCATGGAAAACTTCATGGTATTAAATCAATTGGATGTGCTCTTTTGGTCCACTATACTTTTTTCTCAATATTAATCAACATATCCTGCAAACTCAAGTTCACTCTGGAGGCATATCTTAGGTCATATCCAACTGTGCCTCATGTTTTACTGTGGTCTAGTGAGTCTGTCTCGGTTGACTCATGAAATGACTAAGCACATTCACTACATGACATGAATCAATTCTGGTGTTAACCAGATACATCAATGATCCAATGTGGACCAGTCTCATCTGAATCAACATCAATCTTATCCTTTTAAATTTATCACGGTGGATTTTACATTCTGTCATTCTTGAACTTCTTTAGTATCTTTACTATATATCTTCCTTAACTCAGGAAAATATCATTGGTCCTCTGTCATACTTATTTTCCCAAGGAGTAGTGTATCATACTTAGATTCTTCATCTTGAATTCAAAAGTCAAGGATTACTTGTATCCAACAGTAAGGCTTTCTGAATAAGTTATCAAAATCAGGCTCTTGTCACCAACACTGTAATAATATAAGTTTGGATCAACAACACTCTTGCTAAAATCCAAACTCATCAAGAATCTATCTATCTGAAATAGTTTCCAAATAATGGATGGTAGTACATATGGAAGTTTATCAGGTTTACTGTATTAAGTGTCTCATCATAGACAACTCCCTCTGTTTGTGAGAAACCTCTAACTATAGATCTCGTTTTGTGTTTCTCCACACTTCCATCTGCTGCATGTTTGATCTTATAGATCCACTTGGAAGTTTCCACAGACTTCCTTTCTGGTCCCTAAATAATATCTTACACATCATTCTTTAAGATATACTGGTATTCTTCTATTATGACATCTTTCCATACATGTTCTCTTGTTGCTTCTCTAGGACAAGGAGGATCAACATCAATGAAGTGGCTCATGACTGAAGGATAGCTCGAAAATATCTTTTGCTTTCTCGGGATGAGTATTGAGAGGCTAGTATGTTTCTCTGCCTCTTGAAGAGCGAGTCTAGGTAGGCCTTTTATGCCCTACTGCAATATCTCTGAACATATCAACTAAAGAGACTGGATCAACTGGAATAATGTTTGTCTCCCTATGAAATGCTGAAGGGGGAGAAGGTACTGTCTCACTGCCAATCTCCATTTGAGATTCTCTGGGTTTGTTTGAATGGGTATCTCTTATTTAAGGACAACATCTCTGATTGTCTCACATAATAATCAATCAAATATGGTTTGGATTCCCGTAACCGGGATAGTGCTCCAAGTCTTTGAGGGCTCCCATACTAGGGATTTATTCAAAAATGCAATCAACTATAAAATTTTAAATCAATTGGTTTACCTAGTTTGTAGTCATGCTTTAGTTTTAGAGGAAATACTTCTCCTCTCTCTTTTCTTGATTCTTTTGAGGTGGCTCTGGATCAATGTCAACGGTGGAAGAATATTGTCTTCCCTTCTTCCTGGTTGGACAATTTCTTACATAGTGTCCATAACTGTCACATCTGAAGCACTGAATTTATGAAACATCTCTTCTTTGATAACCTGGGTTTGATGAAGACTTTTCACCTTTAAATGTTTGCCTAAAATTTCTTTTGAATTTTCCTCCTTTATTTGTATGAAGTGCAAGAGCATGTTTTTCTTCCGAGGAATCTTCCACTCCTCTATTTCTAAGTCTAAGTTCTTCTTGAGTACAATCTGTTCTTAGATGATCAAAGGTTGGTAGAGCTTCTCTTCCACTGATACTCTGAAGGAAGGGCTCCCATGATTTTGGGAGGTTGTTGAGAGTGGTTAAGACAAGTTCTCTATCAGACATGATTTATCCGATGGTCTCTAGCTGTTCTTTAATCAATGATAACTTCATAAAGAAGATGGAAATTGTGTCACCTTTCATCATCTTAGTACTTTGAAGTTGGATCTTCAAGGTAAGAGCTTTGAGGGTGTTGTCACTTTCAAACATTCCTTTTACAACTTCATACATATCACAGGCTGTCTTCAAGTTGGCAATACGAGGTAGGAGGAGATATCTTACTGAGTAGATGATTAATTTTCTTGCTTTGATATCTTCTTCCTTTCTTATGTTCTTCTCTATATCTATAGATGTGGCCAATAGGGTTTTAGTTAGCAGATCCAAGAGGTCATATTATTCAAGGGTGACTTGAATCCTTGATTTCCAGGAGTTGAATTTGCTTTCTCCATCAATCCTATCTTCTACTAAGGCTCTGTTTTTCATTTGATTGGTTTCTTCAAACTCTCGCCAACTGTATTTTGAAAACCTAATGATTTGGTTGAATTAGTGAGCTCAGATTATGTTGGACTTATGATTCCCAACAATCAAATTCATAGTGTCACATAGATTCTTGTTGATTAAGGAGAAATGTTTCTTTAGAAATCTAGAATTAATATTCTGTAGGAAATTTCGACACCCTAGAAACCCTAGGGTCAAAAATCAAAATTTCTCAGAATTTCACTTTGAGAGATTCTGGGGATGCACTGGAGGAGGCTGTACTATTCTATGCCAAAATTAGCCCCATCATCCAAGTATTAAGGGTTTAAACACCACTGAAAGGAGGGCTATACAAAATTTTCTGGAAACCCTAGAAGGGTTGTACAGTTCTGCAAAAGGTGAGCTGAGACTTGGTAGATGCTTGTGCAATGGGTTCTTTCAAGATCTATGCTCTGATATCATGTTGAATTTTCAATAGTCAAGGTTAATAATGAATTTCATTCCATTTTTAGCATTTAACAATAACCGTAAATGTTGCAAAAACCAATATCACAAGAAGAAGCACCATGCACAAGAACACAAGAAGTATCATGGGAAACCCTTCTCAACAAGGGAATAAAACCCAGCCAAATCCTTTGCTATAATCCTCAAGAGAAATACCTTCACCACCAAGATAAAACCTAGCACACAAGAGGGTTCTCAAACCCTAGAAGACTAGTGCCCAAGAGAGGTGAACACTTTTCCCAAGAAGGTGTACTTATTGAAATTTCTAAACTCACTTGAAATATATGTTTCCTCAATGGGAATTTAACTTTACTTATACTGACATGAACCTGTCAATAGAAGTGTCTATTAGCACAACATGGCCGACCTCACTAGATTATAATATAATTAATATTAACCAGATTAATTATCTTTTACATTAATTACCAGTCACATTAAGGTGGGGCCGATCTGTACCCTTTACATTACAATTAGGGTTACATGCAGGTCTGAATCTTGGACAATATAGAAAAGGATATGATACAACTACTAGTGCTCTTCTACTAGGGGCACATCCATAGGGATGTCCATATCTCTGGTTCACTGCATTACATAGAAGAACCAGATCTTCACACGTTCACCTGTGCTCGTCCACAGACACGTCCACTCAACATCTATTATTTTCCACTGCATCAAATATGAGAGTCATCTAGAATTTCTCGTCAACTCTAGTGCTCAGAGGAGGCTAACACATCATCTTCATTTATGTTCTCATGACGATGCACCCAACACTTTGGGTTTTCACACGTTCACCTTGTGCTCAGCCACATGCACGTCCAACTCAACAGATCACCTTTCCCACATGATAATCATCTAGAGTTATTCTCAACTCTCTGAATAGACGAGGTAATCTCTACGTTCCAACTCAGTCTCATATAGGAACCACACACCCTCTTCAGGGGATTTCTCTCAAGTTTGTAACTGGAGAATATCTCACATGGATACATTGATCCACATATTACAAGTTTGTAAGCTAGAGAATGTCTCACATAGTTGCAATCATCAACAAAAATGATGTGTGGTTATGAAAATTCATGTTAATGACCGTGTTACTTAAAACAAGGGTTATGTAATATTAAATGAACATACATGTTGTTTATGAAGAGTTGTGTTGAAAAGTTTAAAGGCTTATAAATATGCTGAGATGTGAATTAGAAAGTGTGTCTGTCAAGGTCTTATTGAAGATCAAGATTAGAAGGAGACAGAGTAGCAGTTATGCAATCTAGTGTTTAATATAGAAGACCGTTATTGGACTGCATATCCTATTTCCAGATTGATGAAATTAAGGGTGGTTGGGTGGTGCAAGGGCAGTTTGGAGCCTACAGGGGAGTAGGTGCTTCCTTGTTAGTTGTAGCTGACTAAACAGGGGAATGAACCCTCCTACCAGTTGGTGTTGGTGAAGAGGGGTGTGGGTACATCATGATCAATGGGTGTTGATCTAAGAGGAAGCACATTTTCCTTCTATGTAACACATAATTTTTCTTTTTGCAGTTAATAGAAAAGTGTTTGTGGTATTCCCAATTGGGTTCCCCGATAAAATTTTGTGTTAAAATAGTGATTGCATTAAAAGAAAAATTGATAAAATTATTGTGTCACTGATTCGCCCCCCCCCTCTTAGTGACATGATCTAGTCCTTCAATTGGTATCCGAGCGAGTCTCTTCATTAAAGGTTTAAATCACTTTAAGAGAAATATACATAGGAATGGATCAACAATTGAAGATGTCATTAAAAGTCCCCCTATTTGATGGTGAAGACTATGTTTTCTGGAGTGTTAGAATGAAAATCTATCTGATGTCCATTGGACTGGAAGTATGGACATTAGTTGAAAAAGGATATGATGTTCCAAAAGTCTCTCCCATAGAAGCAGAAGACAAGAAGAAATTTTGGGAACATGCAAAGGCTTTAAACATAGTACAAGATGGATTCAGTAAGAAGATCCTTGCTAAAGTACTAAACTGTAAAACTACAAAACAACTCTGGGATAAATTGAAAAATATATATGCAGGAGATTCCAAGGTAAAGAGGGCCAAACTGCGGACTGTCAAAGTACAATATGAAGGTCTAAAAATGAAGGATGAAGAACATATCTCATAGTACTTCGAAAGAGTTGATAATATTGTTAATGCAATCAGGGGTTTGGGAGTAGAAGTGTCAGACAATGAGTTAGTTGAAAATATACTAAGAACACTTCTTATGCTGTATAGTCCTAAAGTGTCCACTCTTGAGATCGAGAAAATCTGGATCAACTCACCATGGATGAATTGTATGGAATCCTCACAGCCTATGAGTTAATATTAGGTCATCAGAGCCTCCAAAAAGGAGAGGCAACTTTCAAGGTGCTCAAGAAAACAAAAAATCAGAAGCAAAAACCTCAACCCAGGCATCATGAAGAATCTGATGTAAAAGAAGCCAATTTTATTAAAAAACTTTAGAAAGGATCAAGGAGGTACAAAGGCAAGCTGCCTTTCAAATTTTTTAATTGTGTCAAGGTTGGCCACTTTGCATCCAAGTGTCCCTATCCTAAGGAGAACCCTGAATATGAAGAAGACAAAAATAAACAATACAAGAAGAAGTGAAAACCCAACTACAAGAAACAATTTTACAAAGGGAAAAATAATTTTTACTCAAAAGAAGAAAACAATAGTTCATCAGAATCTAGTGACAGTGATGATGATGAAGTCATTTTTTCTAGGTATTGAATAGCCTAATGAGATAGAAGAAATTGAGCATGAGGAAGAGTCAGAAGATGAATCAAAGGTTAATATGGAATAAGAACTTCTCAGTGCCTTGGATGAATTAAGAAGATACAAAACTAGATATAGACAATTGAAATTTTTTGTAGTTGAACAAAAGGAAAAACATGATCATAAAGAAAAAGAGATGGAGAAACTCATGAGAAACCTGAAAAACCAAATCCTAGAAGCAAATAGGATGGAAGAAAGTCTGACAAAGAAGCTTAAAGATAAACAAATAACCTGTGAAAGAATGGAGGCAAAATTAGTTCACCTAAGAAAAGAACTTGATGCAAAACTTATTCAAACAAGATATGAAAATAGCTCTAAAATCTTAGATAAGATTATTAACACACAAAGGGATCCAGGTAACAAAAATGGAGTAGGTTACTCTCAAGAAGAAAACCAAGTTAATTCAAAATCTTATGCA
Source organism: Picea sitchensis (assembly GCA_010110895.2). Classification (NCBI taxonomy): domain Eukaryota; kingdom Viridiplantae; phylum Streptophyta; class Pinopsida; order Pinales; family Pinaceae; genus Picea; species Picea sitchensis. The sequence continues at coordinate 180,311 of SNQJ01S0000082.1, read as the reverse complement.
ACTTCTCTCCTCAGTACATTCAAGAAGAAAGATGAAGAAAGGACAAGTAATGATCAGAACTCCAGAAGACTACTTCCACCCATCAAGAAGGAATATAAGACAATACCAAGGAAGGTTTATCAAAACAAGTATCATCACATTTTCTTTGGTTATTGCTTTGCATGCTCTAATTTCAAACACAAAGCTATGAATTGTAGAGCATATGGAAGGAAAAACTTGAGGGTTAAGAACTATAACCTTAAAGATAACCAAATAGTAAATCAAGTTAAAAGCATAAATTATAACTCCTTTGGACATCTAGAAGAGGGGAACCTAGAATTTTTCAGATGTCATAATTATGGAATAAAACAAGTAGTTGTAGATTAATGGAAGTCTCAGAAAAACCAAAGTTCATTAGAGAGCAAAATAAGATTTTGAAAGAAAAAACATCAAAAGAGGAATGCCTTATTGCATTGAAAGCCCAAGATAAACAAGATCTCTGATATGTTGACATTGGGTGCTCAAAACATATGACATGAAACAAGTACAAGTTTTTGAACTTAAAGAAACAAAAGTGTAAAGTTACATTTGGTGACAATGCTTCAGGTAACATACTTAGGAAAGGCACTGCGAGTTTGGGAAAATACAAAGCCAAGGATGTGTTTCTTGTTGAAAAATTGAGACCTAGCCTATTAAGTGTCATCCAAACATGTGATAAGGGGCACATTTGCATCTTTGATTCCCAAAAATGTGAGATTAGGAGAGAGGACTCAAGAAAATTGGTTGGTACTACTCCTAGAACCCCCGTTAATGTATATATAATAAATACAAAATCGAATAAGGAGTGTCATATAAATTTAGTAGATGAAAGTTGGCTATGGAATAGAAGGTCGGGGCACATTAAATTTCACAATTTAGTGAAAGTAAGCAATCTTGGGGCAGTAAGAAACTTGCCAAAGATCACAAAGCCCTCAAATCCTATGTGTAGACACTGCCAATTAGGGAAGAAAACTAGAATAAGGTTCAAAACAAAAAAATACTCAAACTCAAAACCTTTAGAGCTTGTTCACACCGACCTCTGTGGACCTACAAGAACCAAGAGTTTGCAAGGAGAGTCCTACTTTCTGTTGTTCATTGATGATTTTACTAGAATGGGTTGGGTATGTTTTCTCAAGAAAAAATCAGAAGCACTTAACAAAGTCAAAGATTTTAAGACCATTGTTGAAAATGAAAAAGAGAAAAAAATCAAATGTCTTAGATGATACAATGGTGGTGAGTTCACCTCAAAAGAGTTTGATCTCTTCTGTGAAACCCATGGAATAAAAAGACAATTCTCTTCTGCTAGAACACCTCAGCAAAATGGGATTGCTGAGAGAAGGAATAGAATAGTCCAGGAGGTTGCAAGGACTATGCTCAATGAAGCAAAATTATTTGATGGATATTGGAGGGAAAATGTAAGAACAAAAGTATACATATTAAACAGAGGTCAGCCCAGGATTAATAGTAATAAGACTCCTTATGAACTATGGTTTGGGAGAGCTCCTTCGGTAAAATATTTCAAGGTCTTTGGAAGTAAGTGTTACATTAAAAGGCTTGATGAGAATATCGGAAAAATTGATGCTAGAACTGATGAAG
>SNQJ01S0000082.1:123014-178647 GCA_010110895.2 Picea sitchensis | reverse complement strand
ACCTCAGCAAAATGGGATTGCTGAGAGAAGGAATAGAATAGTCCAGGAGGTTGCAAGGACTATGCTCAATGAAGCAAAATTATTTGATGGATATTGGAGGGAAAATGTAAGAACAAAAGTATACATATTAAACAGAGGTCAGCTCAGGATTAATAGTAATAAGACTCCTTATGAACTATGGTTTGGGAGAGCTCCTTCGGTAAAATACTTCAAGGTCTTTGGAAGTAAGTGTTACATTAAAAGGCTTGATGAGAATATCGGAAAAATTGATGCTAGAGCTGATGAAGGCATCTTTCTTGGATATGATTCTACCAAGAAAGCATACAGATGCTACAATCTTAGATTACATAAGATTGTTGAGAGTGCAAATGTCAAGGTGGATTATTGAAAAACAATAAGGATCAAACATCAAGAGACCATACTTGACAATGAAGATGAAGATGATGATGAATCAGTTGGTACACAAGCAAAAGAAGTAGAAGAGAATAAATAAGAAAAGGAAGATATACAAGATGATGATATGAATACCAGTGAAGACAAGGAATATATTCGAGAAGAAGATATAAGAGAAGAATCCCCAAGAATAGACACAAAGACACCCTCAAGAATAACTCAAAAGAATCATCCCGAAGAACTTATTATTGGAAATAAAAGATATGGAGTGCAGACAAAAAGACAACTGTTGTATTAGACATAAATAACACTTTTGTCACATATTGAGCCCAACTCAATCAAAGAGGCACACAAAGATGAGAATTGGGTCAATGTTATGAATGAAGAATTAGACCAAATTGAAAAAAATCAAACTTGGGAACTAGTTCCAAGACCAAAAAATAAGAATGTCATTGGAACTAAATGGGTGTATAAAAATGAAGTGAATGAGAATCTGAAAGTAATCGAGAAAAAAGCCAGATTGGTATGTAAATGGTATGCTCAGGTTGAAGGGGTAGAATTTGACGAAACCTTTGCATCTGTGGCCAAATTGGAGGGAATTAGGATGTTCTTAGCCTTTGCCAACTACAAAAAAATGAAAGTATACCAGATGGATGTCAAGTCAACATTTCTCAATGGAAACTTGGAAGAGGAAATATATATTGAGCAACCAAAAGGATTTCAATTAACTAACAAAGGAGACTATGTATGTAAACACATTATGTTGAAAATAAGAACATTAAATTTGAATATGTCCCAACATAAGAACCAATTGCAGATATTTTCACTAAACCTTTAAGCAGAGATGTATTTGAATATCTCAGGCAAAGATTGGTAGTAGTCCCTCTTCCAATCTAATCTCTCAAGAAAATAATGCATCAATTGGAATCAATTCAGGGGGAGACAATGATCAAAGTCAGGAGGAGTCATCCAATTATGACAGGAAAAGTATGATTGTAGGAGGAGTTACCCGAGTTCAGATTCTAGTCAGTAGCATACAGATAGATAAAGCTTTACCATAGGGGGAGAGTTACTTCATAAAGAAAAGCATCATCACTGGGGGATTTTGTATGAAGTTAGAGTGTTTCCCTCAATGAAAAAGGGGGATTTTTTTGGACACATTGTCATTGATGTCAACTGTTGATGATGAATATGAATCTCAAAAGGGAAAGCACAGTGCAGAAATGTGATCAAGATCAAAATTTCGATAGGAAAAACCATGACCATTGGATACGCAAGTGCCAGATCAAGGCTAGGGATTGATTGCGAAGCACGGAGGGAGAATTAAACTGCATGCCATGTCCAATCCCACAATTATTCTAGATCGTCAGATCTCATCAACTCAAACATTGACGACTATGGTTGATCCAAAAAACGATCAGATTAAGTCGTGACCGTTGGATACGAAAGCGCCAGATCAAGGGAAGGGATTAACTATAGAGCGCAGAGGGAGAATTAAACTACACGTTATTTCCAATCCCGCAATTAATATATATAGTCAGATCTCATCAATTCAAAGATCGATGACTGTGGTTGATCCACCAACAATCACACAACTTTAATTGCAAATTTTGGGCGACGAACTAAACCACACGCAAGTTACGGTTCCACAATACACATCGACCGTTGGATCAATTTAAGTGGAAGGATAGGATAAGAAAATATGGAGACTAGAGCCCCGAATTCCCGAAGTAAATTAGGACCATTCGATCTGAAGAACACTTCGGGAGATATACGGACCGTCAAATCATGTTTAGTGGAAGAACAGAGTAAGCCACAAATGTCCTGAAATAGACGCAAGCCATATGATCTAAGGAAACACTTCGGGAGATATATTGATCGTCGGATCGAGGAAAGTAGAAAGATAGGATAAGCAAGGCCAAAGGCCTGAGATCCCAAATAGCCAAATTCCCATCAACTGTTGGATCGTGTTAATCCTTTTCAGATTAAAGAATGACCATTGGATGAAGTCAAGTTACTCGAGGTTTACACTTCGGGAGAATTGGGAATTGGAGAAATTGAATTACCCGAAGTCCCAAAGGCCGAAGTCCCGAAGTGGACATGAGTCATTCATTTAGAGGAACACTTCGGGAAGTATCCTGACCATTAGATCAAGGACAAGAACTTGTGCCACATGAAGATATCTACGTCAGCAAGGACATGTGACGTAATCAGATGATGAACAGTGTCAAGGTCTCATATATACTTTAGGCATATGTAAGCCACAAATCTAAGTGATATGTGGCGGCCACTCAGTTAATGCCACGTCAACAAGTGATGTCAGCAAGTTACGTCACTCCGAGAGTTTTCACTTTGGGAGTTTCACCACCAACAAACACCCGAAGTCCCGAAGGCCGAAATCCTGAAGTGGACATGAGTCGTTCGATGTGAATAACACTTCGAGAGTGTTCTCGATCGTTGATCAAATACAGTGGAAGGATATCGTAAGTGGAAGTGTCAATCGATAGCAAAAGGTCTCCACCATTTTATGACTTATTCGGTAGGTGATCACTCCGGAGGAAATTGGAGCAATGATGATCGGAATCCCCGAAGCCCTGAATTCTTGAAATAAATGTGAACCGTTGAATCACCTGTATATTAAGTCATGATCATCTATTTGTTCGAAACCTCTGGACAAGCTAGGATCTTCTGACTAACGAAAGAACGAATGTTGATCGACCGATCTGTTTCAGTGGAATCTGATTCGAGAGATTTGAAAGGTTGCAAAGGCTTGATGTATCGAAGGACGAAGTACCAAAGAACATGGTACCATCACTGGACATATGGGGGATAAAAGGAAAAGGGCGAAATAAGAGACAATGCTTAAATTAATAAGACCGTGGTTCTGTGCCTATGGTCACATGTAAATGGATTGGAGGAAGATCCTCTGCAGAAATCGGTTTCTGCAATATTTGCAGAAATATGGAATCGTGTTAAAAATAAATCAATCCATACCTGTGATTTATTTATGAAAAACAGGTCAAATGGTTGTTAAAATGATGTGTGGTTATGAAAATTCATGTTTATGACTATGTTACTTAAAACAAGGCTATTAATATTAAATGAACAAACACGTTGTTTATGAAGAATTGTGTTGAAAATTTTAAAGGCTTATAAATATGCTGAGATGTGAATTAGAAAGTGTGGATATCAATGTCTTATTGAAAATAAAGTTCAGAAGGAGACAGAGCAGTAGTTATGCAATCCAATGTTTAATATAGAAGACCATTATTGGACTGCATATCCTATTTCCAGGTTGATGAAATTAAGGGTGGTTGGGTGGTGCAAGGGCAAGTTGGAGCCTACAGGTGAGTAGGTGCTTCCTTGTCAGTTGTAGCTGACTAAACAAGGGGCTGAACCCTCCTACCAGTTGGTGCTGGTGAACATGGGTGTGGGTGCATCCTGATCAGTGGGTGCTAATATAAGAGGAAGAACATCTTCCTTCTATGTAACATGTAAAACATAATTTTGCAGTTAATAAAAAAGTGTTTGTGGTTTTCCCAATTGGGTTCCACGATAAAATTTTGTGTTAAAATATTGATTGCATTAAAATAAAAATTGACAGAATTATTGTGTCACTGATTCCCCCCCCCTCTTAGTGACATGATCTGGTCCTTCACAACTTCCTAAGGCCATACTAAATCCCAATGCTTGCAGAAAAAACTGAAGGATGTGCTTTGTCCAATGGTGGCTATATTTCTACCAGTAAAAGAGAATGTTTCCCATCCCCTCTTTTTTGGATTTTTTTTTGTTGCCTTTTTCATAAATTTAATGAGCTTGAAAAAGAATAAAAGAACGCTACGTTACAAAGGAGGAATGAGTGTCACTGGCAGGAAAACTAGTTCCAAGTGCACAAAACATATTTATGCTTAGTGCAAGGAGACATGTGCAGGATAGGTATGGCCTCTGGCTCCGACCTTTTATGCCCTACTGCAATATCTCTGAACATATAAACTAAAGAGACTAGATCAACTGGAATAATGTCTATCTCCCTATGAATTGTTGAAGGGGGAGAATGTACTGTCTCACTGTCAATCTCCATCTGATATTCTCTGGGTTTGTTTGAATGGGTATCTGAAGGACAACATCTCTAATTGTCTCGCATAATAATCAATAAAATATGGTTTGGATTCCCATACTAGGGATAATGGTCCAAGTATTTGAGGGATCCCATACTAGGGATTTATTCAAAAATGAAATCAACTATAAAATTTTAAATCAATTGGTTTACCTGGTTTGTAGTCATGATTTAGTTTTAGAGGAAGTACTCCTCCTCTCTCTTTTTTTCATTCTTTTGAGGTGGGTCTGGATCAATGTCAGCGGTGGAAGCATATTGTCTTCCCTTCTTCCCGGTTGGACAATTTCTTGAATAGTGTCCATAACTGTCACATCTGAAGCACTGAATTTCCAAAACATCTCTTCTTTGATAACCTGGGTTTGATGAAGAATTTTCACCTTTAAATGTTTTCTTGAAATTTCTTTTGAATTTTCTTCCTTTCTTTGTATGAAGTGAAAGAGCATGATTTTCTTCTGAGGAATCTTCCACTCCTCTATTTATAATTCTAAGTTCTTCTTGAGTACAATCTATCCTTAGACGATCAAAGGTTGGTAGATCTTCTCTTCCACTAATACTCTGAAGGAAGGGCTCCCATGATTTTGGGAGGTTGTTGAGAGTGGTTAAGACAAGTTCTCTATCAGACATTATTTCTCCGATGGTCTCTAGCTGTTCTTTAATCTATGATAACTTCATAAAGAAGACGACAACTGTGTCACCTTTCATCATCTTATTACTTTGAAGTTGGCTCTTCAAGGTATGTGCTCTGAGGGTGTTATCACTTTCAAAAATCCCTTTTAAAGATTCATACATATCATAGGCTATCTTCAAGTTGGCAATACGAGGTAGGAGGTGATCTCTTACTGAGTAGATGATTAATTTTCTTGCTTTGATATCTTCTTCCTTTCTTATCTTCTTCTCTATATNTTCAAAAATCCCTTTTAAAGATTCATACATATCATAGGCTATCTTCAAGTTGGCAATACGAGGTAGGAGGTGATCTCTTACTGAGTAGATGATTAATTTTCTTGCTTTGATATCTTCTTCCTTTCTTATCTTCTTCTCTATATTTGTAGCTGTGGCTAGTAGGGTTTTAGTTACCACATACAATAGGTCATCTTATTCAAGGGTGACTTGAAGCCTTGATTTCTAGGAGTTGAAGTTTCTTGCTCCATCAATCCTATCTTCTACTAAGGCTCTGTTCTTCATTTGATTCTTTTCTTCAAACTCTCGTCAACTATATTTTGAAAACCTAATGATTTGGTTGAATTAGTAACCTCAAATTATGTTGGAATTATGAATCCCAACAATTAACTTGATAGTGTCACAGATATGCTTGCAGATTCAGGAGAAACATTTCTTCAGAAATCTAGAATTAATATTCTGCAGGAAATTTCAACACACAAGAAACCCTAGGGTCAAAAATCAAAATTTCTCAGAATTTCACTTTGAGAGCTTCTGGAGATGCGTTGGAGGAGGTCGTACTCTTCTATGCCAAAATTATGCCCAAATTAAAAGTATTAAGGGCTGAATCACCACTGAAAGGAGGGTCGTAATGAATTTTCTGGAAACCCTAGAAGGGTCGTACAATTCTGCAAAAGGTGAGATGAGACTTGGTGGATGCTTTTTCAATGGGTTATTTCAAGACCTATGCTCTGATACCATGTTGATTTTTCAATATTCAAGGTTAAGCATGACGTTCATTCCATTTTTAGCATTTAACCATAACCATAAATGTTGCAGCAACCAAGATCACAAGAAGAAGCACCATGCACAAGAACACAAGAAGTAGGCTGGGAAATCCTTCTCAACAAGGTAAGAAAACCCAACCAAATCCTTTGATATAGTCCTCAAGAGAAATAACTTCACCACCAAGATAAAACCTAACACACAAGAGGGTGCTCAAACCCTAGAAGACTAGTGCCCAAGAGAGGTGCACACTTTTCCCAAGAAGGTTTACTTGCTGAAATTTCCAAACTCACTTGAAAGATGTGTTTCCTCAATGGGGAATTTACCTTTACTTATACTAACATAAACCTGTCAACATAAGTGTCTATTGGCACAACATGGATGACCTCACTAGCTTATAATATAATTAATATTGACCAGATTAATTATCTTTTACATTACTGACCAATCACATTAAGGTGGGGCCGACCTGTACCCTTTACATTACAATTAGGGTTACATACAGGTCTAACTCTTGGACATTATTTCAAAGTATTAGATACACCCACTAGTGCTCATCCACTACGGTCACATCCATAGGGATGTCCATATCTTTGGTTCACTGCATTACACAGAAGAATCAGATCTTCACATGTTCACCCGTGCTCATCCATAGACACGCCCACTCAATAGATCTTCTTTTCCACTGCATCACATAGGAGATTCATATGGAGTTTCTTATCAACTCTGTTTCTTAGAGGAGGATAACACATCATATTCATTTATTTTCTCATGATGATGCACCCAACACTTTTGGGTTTCACACATTCACCTTGTGCTCAACCATAGGCACGTCCAACTAAGTAGATCACCTTTCCCACAGGATAATCATCTGGAGTTCTTCTCAACTCTCTGAATGGAGGAGATCATCTCTACATTCTAGCTCTGTCTCATATAGGAACCACACACCCTCTTCAAGGGCTTTCTCTCAAGTTTGTAAGCTGGAGAATATCTCACATGGCTGCAATGATCCACATGTCATAGGTTTGTAAGCTGGAGAATGTCTCACATAGCTGCAATCATCAACAAAAATGATGTGTGGTTATGAAAAGTCATGTTAATGACTGTGTTAATTAAAACAAGGGTTATGTAATATTAAATTGACATGCTTATAAAGTTTAAAGGCTTATAAATATGATGAGATGTGAATTAGAAAGTGTGGTTGTAGAGGTCTTATTGAAGATCAAGCTCATAAGGAGACATCGCAGTAGTTATGGAATCCAATGTTTAATATAGAAGACCTTTATTGGACTAGATATCCTATTTCGAGATTGATGAAATTAAGGGTGGTTGGGTGGTGCAAGGATAGGTTGGAGCATGCAGGGGAGTAGGTGATTCCTTGTCAGTTGTAGTTGACTAAACATGGGGCTGAACCCTCCTACCAGTTGGTGCTGATCTAAGAGGAAGAACATCTTCCTTCTATGTAACACGCATTTTTTTTTTTGCAGTTAATATAAAAGTATTTGTGGTTTTCACAATTGGGTTCCATGATAAAATTTTGTGTTATAATATTGATTGCATTAAAATAAAAATTGATAAAATTATTGCGTCACTGATTCAACCCCCTCCTCTCAGTGATAGGATCTGGTCCTTCAATTGGTATCGGAGCGAGTCTCTTCATTAAAGGTTTAAATCACTTGAAGATAAATATACATCAGAATGGATCAACAATTGAAGATGTCATTGAAAGTCCCCCTATTTGATGGTGAATACTATGTTTTCTGGAGTGTTAGAATGAAAATCTATCTGATGTCCATTGGACTGGAAGTATGGACATTAGTTGAAAAAGGATATGATGTTCCAAAAGACACTCCCACAGAAGCATAAGACAATAAGAAATTTTTGGAACATGCAAAGGCTTTAAACACACTACAAGCTGGATTGAGTAAGAAGGTCCTTGCTAAAGTACTAAACTATAAAACTACAAAACAACTTTCGGATAAATTGGAAACTATATATGCAGGAGATTCCAAGGTAAAGAGGGCCAAACTTCAGACTGTCAAAGTACAATATGAAGGTCTAAAAATGAAGGATGAATAAAATATCTCAGAGTACTTCGAAATAGTTGATAATATTGTTAATGCAATCAAAGGTTTGAGAGTAGACGTGTCAGACAATGAGTTAGTTGAAAATATACTAACATCACTTCCTATGTTGTATAATCCTAAAGTGTCCACTCTTGAAGATCGAGAAAATCTAGATCAACTCACCATGGATGAATTGTATGGAATCCTCACAGCCTGTGATTTAAGATTAGGTCATGGGAGACTCCCAAAAGGAGAGGAAAATTTCAAGTTGCTCAAGAAAACAAAATATCATAAGAAAAAACCTCAACCCAACCATCATGAAGAGTCTGATGTAGAAGAAGCCAATTGATCCGGATTATTTTTGGCATGAAATGAGATCGGAGATATAATAAAGAAATGCATAGAGATATCACAAATGTTCAATAATATAACATAAATGTATCAGATATGCAACCATAAACACAGATATACAGTAATACACGATTTCTATTAATGAAAGAAATGTACAGAGACTGTAAAAATATAGAGTGAAAGACTCGCTAGAATGGTGGCAGCTTATCTCTGAGAAGAGATTGGACGACTACTCGCATTTGCAAGAAGATGATTACAATGAGGCTCTAGAGGCCTTTTTACAATAAAAAGGAATGCCAAAAGTCCTAGACATCCAAAAATCTAACCCTAGGAGATGAAGCACCAAAAGTCATGTGGGCCCCGTTTGAGTAAGTGAGTACATCAACTTCCCGGGGTCGTAACTTTTGCATACGATCTCTGTTTTAGGCGTGTGATAGCTTGTTGGAAAGGTATCGTCGAGGAGATTCATTTTGGGGGATAAATAAGAGCCTATATATATAATTTATAACCTCTATCCAAAAAAACCTTCATTTGGTCCCTCAATATGGCCCCAGAAATTAAAACCTACTAAAAATAGTAAATTGCCAAAATTGCCAGAAAGTTGTTTTGAGCCAGTTGGAAAAGGTGGGTGGCCACCAATATCCACCTGGATCACCAATTTAATAAAAAAAATTCAGAAAGGACAAGGGAGGTACAAATTCAAGCTGCCTTTCAAATGTTTTAATTGTGGCAACGTTGGCCACTTTGCAGCCTAGTGTCCCTATCCCAACGAGGACCCAGAAGATGAAGAAGACACAAATAAACAATACAAGAAGAAGGGAAAACCCAACTACAAGAAAAAGTTTTACAAAGGGAAAAATACTTTTTGCTTAAAAGAATAAAAAAACAGTTCATCCGAGTCTAGTGACAGTGATGATGATGAATTCCTTTTTCTAGGTATTAAATAGCCTAATGAGATAGAAGAAATTGAGCATGAGGAAGAGTCATAAGATGAAGTAGAGGTTAATATGGAAGAAGAACTTCTCAGTGTCTTGGATGAATTAGGAAGATACAAAACCAAATATAGACAACTGAAAAGTTTTGTAGTTGAACAAAAGGAAAAACATGAACATAAATAAAAAGATATGGAGAAACTAATGAGCAACCTGAAAAACCAAATCCTAGAAGCAAATGGATGGAAGAAAGTCTGGAAAAGTCTCTTAAAGAGAAACAAATAACCTGTGAAAGAATGGAGGCAAAATTAGTTCACCTAAGAAAATAACTTGATGCAAAACTTATTCAAACAAGATATGAAAATAACTCTAAAATATTATATAAGATTATTACCACACAAAGGGATTCAGATAACCAAAATTGAGTAGGTTACTCTCAAGAATAAAACCAAGTTAATTCAAAATCTTATGCAACAGCTCTCCTCAGTACATTCAAGAAGAAAGATGAAGACAATACAAGTAATGATCAGAACTCCAGAGGAATACTTCCACCTATCAAGAAGGAATATAAGACAACACCAAGGAAGGTTTATCAAAACATGTATCCTCACATTCTTTGGTTATTGCTTTGCATGATCTAATTTCAGATAGAAAGCTATGAATTTTAGAGCATATGGAAGGAAAAATTTGAGGGTTAAGAACTATAACCTTAAAGATAACCAAACAATAAATCAAGTTAAAATAATCAATTATAACTCCTTTGCACCTCTACAAGAAGGGAACCTAGAATGCTTCAGATGTCATAATTATGGAAGAAATCAAGTAGTTGCAGATTAATGGAAGTCTCAGAAAAACCAAAGTTCATTAGAGAGAAAAATAAGCTTTGGAAAGAAAAAACATCAAAAGAGGAATGTCTTATTGCAGAAAAAGACCAAGATAAAGAAGATATTTGGTATGTTGATAGTGGGTGTTCAAAACATATGACAAGAAACAAGGACAAGTTTTTGAACTTAAAGAAACAAAAGGGTAAATTTACATCTGGTGACAATGCTTCAGGCAACATACTTGGGAAATGCACTGTGAGTTTGGAAAAAGACAAAGCCAAGGATGTGTTGCTTGTTGAATAACTGAAACCTAGCCTATTAAGTGCCAGTTAAACATGTGATAAGGGGCACATTTGCATCTTTGATTCCCAGAAATGTGAGATTAGGAGAGAGGACTCAGGAAAATTGGTTGGTACTTCTCCTAGAACTCCTGAGAATGTATATATACTAAATAAAAAAATTGAATGAGGAGTGTCATATAAATTTAGTAGATGAAAGTTGGCTATGTCATAGAAGGTTGGGGCACATTAACTTTTACAATTTAGTGAAATTCAACAATTTTGGGGGAGTAAAAAACTTTCCAAAGATCACAAAGCCCTCAAATCCTATGTGTAGACACTGTCAACTAGGGAAGCAAACTAGAATAAGGTTCAAAACAAAAGAATAATCAACCTCAAAACCTTTAGAGCTTGTTCACATCGATCTCTGTGGACCTGAAAGGACCAAGAGTTTGCAAGGAGAGTCCTACTTTATGCTATTCATTGATAATTTTACTAGAATGGGTTGGGTATGTTTTCTCAGGGAAAAATAAGAAGCACTTAATAAATTCAAATCTTTTAAGACCCTTGTTGAAAACGAAAAAGAGACAAAAATCAAATGTCTTAGATCATACAATGGTGGTGAGGTCACTTCAAAAGAGTTTGATCTCTTCTGTGAAACCCATAGAATAAAAATACAATTCTCTATTGCCAGAACACCTCAACAAAATGGGATTGTTGAGAGAAGGAATAGAACATTCCAGGAGGCTGCAAGAACTATGCTCAATGAAGAAAAATTATCTAATGGATATTGGAGGGAAGATGTAAGAATAACAATATACATATTGAAAAGAGGTTAGCTCAAGATTAATAGTAATAAGACTCCTTATGAAATATGGTTTGGGAGAGCTCCTTCGGTAAAATACTTCAAGGTCTTTGGAAGTAAGTGTTACATCAAAAGGCTTGATGAGAATATAAGAAAATTTGATGCTATAATTGATGAAGGCATCTTTCTTGGATATGCTTCTACCAAGAAAGCATACAAATACTACAATCTTAGATTACATAAGATTGTTGAGAGTGCATATGTCAAGGTGGATGATTTAAAAACAATAAGGATCAAACATCAAGATACCATACTTGACAATGAAGATGAAGATGATGATGAATCAGTTGGTACACAAGCAAAAGAAGTAGAAGAGAATAAAGAAGAAAAGGAAGATATACAAGATGATGATATGGATACCAGTGAAGATGATGAATATATTCGAGAAGAAGAGATAAGAGAAGAATGCCAAGGAATAGACACAAGTACACCCTCAAGAATAACTCAAAAGAATCATCATGAAGAACTGATTATTGGAAATAAAAACAATGGAATGTAGACAAGAAGACAACTTTTGTATTGGACATAAATAACACTTTTGTAACATATTGAGCCCAACTCAATCAAAGAGGCATGCAAATATGAGAATTGGGTCAATGCTATGAATGAATAATTGGACAAGATTGAAAAAAATCAAACTTGGGAATTGGTTCCAAGACCAAAAAATAAGAATGTCATTGGAACTAAATGAGTGTATAAAACCAAAGTGAATGAGAATGGGAAAGTAATCAGGAACAAAGCCAGATTGGTATGTAAAGGGTATGCTCAGGTTGAAGGGGTAGACTTTGAAGAAACCTTTGCACCTGTGGCCAGATTAGAGGCAATTAGGATGTTCTTAGCCTTTCCCAAATACAAAAAATTGAAAGTATACTGGATGGATGTCAAGTCAATATTTCTCAATGGAAACTTAGAAGAGGAAGTCTATATTGAGCAACCAGAAGGATTTCAATTAACTAACAAAGGAGACTATGTCTGTAAACTAAAGAAATCACTCTATGGGCTAAAACAAGCACCCAAAGCATGGTATGCAAGGCTAGATTCTTATTGACAATCACAAGACCTAAAAAGAGGATCAACAGAGAACAATCTTTATTGTAAAATTGTTGGTGATAGTATGATTATTGTGGAAGTATATGTTGATGATATTATATTTGGCAGTGAAGATGAAAAAATGAGTAAGGACTTTTCTAGGAGGATGCAACAATAATTTGAGATGTCCTTACTTGGTGAACTGAATTTCATTCTAGGATTAAAAATAGTACATTCCAAAAGGGAATTCTTTATCCATCAGTCCAAGTATGTTAAATATATGCTTAAGAAATTTCAGTTGGAAGATTGCAAACCTGTTTGTACACCTATGACAGTTGGATGCAAACTAAGCAAGAAAGATGAGTCCAAAGATGTAGATCCAAAACACTATAGAACAATGATTGTGAGTTTACTTTATGTAACAACTTCTAGACCTGATGTCAAGCAAGCTATTGGAATGGTTGCTAGATTCCAAGCTGCACCAAAAGAGAGCCATGTTCAAGCTGTGAAAAAAATCTTTAGGTATTTAAAAGGAACCATAGATCTTGGTTTGTGGTATCGTAGCAAGGATTCATTCTCTTTAAAGGCTTATTCAGATGCAGATTGGGCAGGTTGTGTAGATAACAGTGAAAGTACACGTGGAGGAGCATTCTTCTTGGGAGAATCATTGGTAACTTGAATAAGCAAGAAACGGTCCTCAATTTCTCTGTCTACCACTAAAGCTGAGTATATTGCAACAACATAATGTTGCACACAAGTAGAATGGATGAAACAAACCTTACAAGACATCAAAATAGTGTTTGAAGAACCCAATACTATCTACTGTGATAATACAAGTGCTATAAGTCTCTCCAAGAACCCTGTCCAACACTCCAAATCGAAACAAATTCCATTAAAATACCTCTATCTAAGAGATCAGGTTGAAAATAAGAACATTAAATTGGAATATGTCCCAACACAAGAACAAGTTGCAAATATTTTCACTAAACCATTAAGAAAAGATGTATTTGAAGATCTTAAGAAAATATTGGGAGTAGTCCCTCTTCCAATCTAATCTCTCAAGAAAATAATGCATCAATTGGAATCAATTCAGGGGGAGACAATGATCAAAGTCAGGAGGACTCATTCATTTATGACATGAAAAGTATGATTGCAGGAGGAGTTACCCAAGTTTGGATTCTGGTCAGTAGCATACATATATACAAAGCTTTACCATAGGGGGAGAGTTACTTCATAAAGAAAAGCATCATCACAGGGGGAGTTTGTATGAAGTTAGAATGTTTCCCTCAATGAAAAAGGGGGAGTTTGTTGGACATATTGTCATTGATGTCAACTGTCGATGATGCATATGAATCTCATAAGGGAAAGCACAGTGTAGAAACGTGATCAAGATCGAAATCCCCACAGGAAAAACTAGGACTATTGGATACACAAGCTCAAGATCAAGGGAAGGGATTGATTACGGAGCACGAAGGGAGAATTAAACTACACACTATTTCCAATACTGCAATTAGTCTAGATCATTAGATCTCATCGACTGAAATATTGACGACTATGGTTGATCCGCCAAACGATCAGATTAAGTCGTGAATGTTGGATACGAAAGTGCCAGATCAAGGGTAGGGATTGATTGCAGAGCGTGAAGGGAGAATTAAACTACACATTATTTCCAATCTCACAATTAGTCTAGATCGTCAGATCTGATCAATTCAAAGATCGAGAACTGTGGTTGATCCACCAACAATTGCACAACTTTAATTGCGAATTTTGGGCCACGAACTAAACCACACGCAAGTTACGGTTCCACAATCCACATCGACTGTTGGATAAAGTTAAGTTGAAGGATAGGATAAGAAAAGACGAAGACCGAAGCCCCGAAATCCTGAAGTAAATGAGGACCGTCTGATCTGAGGAACACTTCAGGAGATATCAAGACCGTCAGATCATGTTTAGTGGAAGTACAGAGTAATACACAAATGTCTCGAAATAGATGCAAGTCGTATGATCTGAGGAAACACTTCGGGAGATATCCTAATCATCGGATAGAGGAAAGTAGAAGGAGAGGATAAGCAAGGCTAAAGGCCCGAGATCCTGAATAGCCGAATTCCTGACAACCGTTGGATCGTGTTAAGCATTTTCAGGTTAAAGAATGACCATTGGATGAAGTCAAGTTACTCGAGGTTTACACTTCGAGAGAATTGGGAAGTGGAGAAATTTTATTACCCGAAGTCTTGAAGGTCGAAGTCCCGAAGTGGACATGAGTCATCCGTTCAGAGGAACACTTCGGGAAGTGTCCTGACCGTTAGATCAAGGAGAAGAACGTGGGCCACATGAAGAGATCTACGTCAACAACGACATGTGGCGTAATCAGATGATGACAAGTGTCAAGGTCCCATAGATACTTTAGGCATATGTAAGCCATGAATCTAAGTAACATGTGGCAGGAACTCAATTAGTGCCACATCAAAAAGTGATGTCAGCAAGTTACATCACTGCGAGAGTTTTCACTTTGGGAGTTTCACCACCAACAAACACCCGAAGTCTCGAAGGCCGAAATCCCGAAGTGGACATGAGTCATCCGATGTGAAGAACACTTCAAGAGTGTTATTGACCGTTGATCAAATACAGTGAAAGGATATCGTAAGTGGAAGTGTCAAACAAAAACAAAAGGTCTCCACCGTTTTATGACTTATTCAGTAGGTGATCACTCCGAAGGAAATTGGAGCAACGATTATCCGAACCCCCGAAACCCCGAATTCCCAAAATAAATGTGAACCGTTCACTCACCTGTAGATTAATTCATGATCGTTGATTTGTTTGAAACCTCTGGACAAGCTAGGATCGTTCGACTAACAAAAGAATGAATGTTGACCGGATGATTTGTTTCGGTGGAATCTGATTCGAGAGATTTGAAAGGGTGCAAAGGCCTGACATCTCAAAGGACAAAGTACCAAAGAACATAGTCCCATCACTAGACATATGGGGGCTAAAAGGAAAAGGGAGAAATAAGAGACAATGCTTAAATTAATAAGGCCATGGTTCTGCGCCTGTGGTCACATGTAAATGGATTGGAGGAAGCGCCTCTGTAGAACTCTGTTTCTGCAATATTTGCATCGATATGGAATCGAGTTAAAAAGAAATTGATCCATACATGTGATCGATTTATGAAAAATAGGCCAGATGGTTGTTAAAATGATGTGTGGTTATGAAAAGTCATGTTAATGACTATGTTACTTAAAACAAGGGTTATGTAATATTAAATGAACAAACATGTTGTTTATGAAGAATTGTGTTGAAAATTTTAAAGGCTTATAAATATGCTGAGATGTGAATTAGAAAGTGTGGTTGTCAAGGTATTACTGAAGATCAAGTTCAGAAGGAGACAAATCAACAATTATGCAATCCAGTGTTTAATATAAAAGACAATTATCTGACTGCATATCCTATTTCCATATTGATGAAATTAAGGGTGGTTGGGTGGTGCAAGGGCAGGTTGGATCCTGTAGGGGAGTAGGTGCTTCCTTGTCAGTTGTAGCTGACTAAACAAGGGGTTGAACCCTCTTACCAATTGGTGCTGGTGAACATGGGTGTGGGTGCATCCTGATCAATGGGTGCTGATCTAAGAGGAAGAACATCTTCCTTCTATATAACATGTAAAACATAATTTTTCAGTTAATAGAAAAGTGTTTGTGGTTTTCCCAATTGGGTTCCACGATAAAATTTTGTGTTAAAATATTGATTGCATTAAAAGAAAAGTTGATAAAATTATTGTGTCACTGATTCACCCCCCCCCTCTTAGTGACATGATCTAGTCCTTCACAACTTCCTAAGGTCATACTAAATCCCAATGCTTGTTGAACAAATTGAAGGATGTGCTTTGTCCAATGGTGGCTATATTTATACTAGTAAAAGAGAATGTTTCCCATCCCCTCTTTTTTGGATTTTTTCCCCCTTTTTTGTACATTTAATGAGCTTGAAAAAGAATAAAAGAACGCTACTTTACAAAGGAGGAATGAGTGTCACTGGTAAGAAAACTAGTTCCAAGTGCACACAACATATTTATTCTTAGTGCAAGGAGACATGTGCAATATAGGGGCACTCGATAAAATTCCTCCATGGGTCAGGGTATCAGATCACAAAGGCAAAAATGTTGCAAGGCATGCACCTGAGGAATTCTCTAAAATTTCAACAACAACAAAATGGAGCCGACATTAGGCCAAAGATGCAAGAGTGAGACATGTAATGTGACTATGAATTAACACAATGAGATTCCTTTAATGTAAAGTTTTACTAGCTTAGAGAAGGTAAGATCGACGATTTTTCACGTTTAGAGAGTCTAAAAAACCAGTAAAAGGAGACTCCAAAGTGGTCTTTTTCATAAGTTTAGTCTCCAGGGCCCGAAAAATAATAAAATCATACGAAGAAGAACTCTTATTGTCACTGGGGCCAAAGTATTCCTTTTTCGTACATAGTCCAGTCAGTCCGGAAAAGGGTTAAACTTATACCAAAAGGAAACCTCTTTAAAATATTTTTAACGAGTGTGATAGAGACAAGATCACTTGGTTGTATTTTCAATTTTAAGGAGTCTGAAAAGAGATTAAATATGAACTCCCTCGTCCTTTTTCATAAATTTAGTCCCCTGAGCCCAAAAAAGTATAAAACATAACTTAGGATAACTCTCCCGAGGCGTATATTTTTCCTGGTTAATCTATTGGCCAGAAAAGGGGTAAACCTATGCCAAATAGATGTTCTTTCTGGACCAATTAACGAGTGTGAAAGAAACAAAGTCACTTGACGATATTTTCCCGTTTACGGAGTTTGAAAAGGGATTAAAGAAGACTCCAGGAGTTTCATTTTTCTTAAATAATCCCCAAGGCTCGAAAAAGTGATAAACCAAAACCAAGGAGAATGGCCCTTTTTCACAAATCTAGTCCCCCATTCCCAAGAAAGGGTTAAACTTACACCTTAGAATACTCTCCTAGCGAACCGTAGCTCCTAGGGCGTACCTTTTTCGTAAAATTATCTAGCTAGATTGAAAAGGGGTAAACTATCACCAGACAAATGTGCCTTCAAATTTCACTTTGATGAGCGTGAAGGGAAACAATATCGCTTAGCAATATTTTCATTTTTAGGGAGTCTAAAAAGAGCTTAAAGAAGACTCCAAGGGGGATACTTTTGAAATGTAATCTAAATGAGGTCGAAAAGTACAAATAATCTCTCGCTAGATGTCGCTTTCATAGTTTAATTTAGCTTGAAAGAAGACAATCCATGCTCTAGGGCAGTCCCATGGGTATAGGCCAAAAAAATGATGAAGAAGAAGGATGAGGCTTCAAAAGAAAGTCATGTTGGGACTAAACATGGTTCCTGTGCCTATGAAGTTATTCGACATGGGAACCAAATGGAAAAAAAGTCTCTATCTAGGATTCCCATGGAAGGAAGGCTCTACCACATAAAGTACGACAGACTTATCAATAAGGAAGGTTAGTGTCACAATTCAATGGGGTCGTTTCTAGGGCCAAATGAACCAGGAAATGGATAATGCAAAAATGCAAGTAGGGATAAATCTAACCTACATGCCAGTTTCTAGGTCAATACCTGTCAGAACGGATCGATACAATGAAAACAAGTCAAAGAAAAATGTCTCCAAGATCCTGCATATAAGGGCAATAACACTCTTCCAGAAGTTAATAAATTCAATATAGATAGAAACTTCATAAAATAAGAGGTGCTACTGAATACAAAACTTGAAAACAACAAACCTGGACTATACAATATGGTACAATGCATCGCACAATCTTACAAATCATGCGTAGTACTGGTTCAAGTAGATTCCATTGCTGGGCTCTGACCAAGAGTCTCTTCGATAGTCAACTTGGAAAGTCTCCCAAAAGGGAAGACAACAAAAACCACGGTGTAAGTCTTCCCATGATATAAAATCCATTGTCATGGGTTCAAGGATAGCCTCATTCGAAGGCAATTTATATCTGAGAAATAATGTGAATGAGGAGGGTCGACAATCCCAAAGGCTAAGCAAATTGACCATATTCCATATGACAATGGAGGTATTGGCCAGGACTGGCAGAGTCTATTAGCGAAGAATCACAAGCACAAGGGATTGAGGATCTACAAACAACGAGATTAGACTCGAAAGGAAACTCAAGATCACTCAGACCAAGAGGGGGAAGTGACGAATCCCATGCCCCTATTGGATAACAAAACTAATCAATTTCTGAGACTATGTATCGAGAAGGAAACCATGATTGCACGGGTTCCTACTCATAAGCAATTCAACATTGAGGATAAGACACCACATAATTTATCTGTGGCAGGGTAGAGTCTACACAAACACTAGGAACATACAAAGGGGCAACCTGAACTAACGCCGAATTAGGATGGTGATTTTCATATGTCAGTTGGTCGGTAGTGACAATTCTTCCACTGTGAGGGAAATGAATCACTCGAAAGAGTGTAGACACCACAACATTCATAGCATATACATAATCATTCTCGAGAAGCATATTGAAATCTAACAGGCCTTGCACCACTATAACATTGACAAGGAAAATATTTCCACCTAATGAGATAGGAAACTAATGAAGAGTCCCCAAATATTCACTAGAACGTCTGTCAAAATCCAACAACTCATGCGAAGCAGACACAAGATCGTAAGAACCCAAATCTTGCGAAGTCGGGGAGGATAAAATACCTGTGGAGGCTCCTTCATCCATAATACATTGATAAATGTTTTTTGAATAAACTTCAACCCTTATTTGAAAGGGTGCAAAAGAAGGAAGGAGAGGCTCAACAAGGTCATTCCAATCAAAGGAAACCATCCTAGGAGTTGGAGGGGGTGTGCTCAAAGTGAGCGAAATATCCCCTTGTCCTGAAGGTATTGAAATAGAAATGCTAAAAAAATAGTCAGTAGACACATCACTCCTCATTAGAAGAGTGGGATCAAATGAACATTGCATCAACATGACCACTTTGGTAGAATCAACACTCTCCAAGAGAATAGTGGGATCAACTGAAGATTGCATCGGTGTGACCACTTTCTCAACCAATGATTGAATAGATTACGATACAACATGGTTTGAAGGCACATCACCCACCAAAAGAGGAGTGGGATCGATCGAAGATTGAATTGACGTTACCACTTTCTCAACCAATGGATGAATAGACTCCGAGACAACAAGGTATGGAGGCGCATCACCCCTCAAAAGAGGAGTGGGATTGGCTGAAGATTGCATCAACGCGACCACTTCACCAACCAAAGGCTGAACAGACTACTAGGAAACCAAAGAAGACTCAGAATGATAAGAGCTTGCAGACATGGAATACAATCTTCATACCTATGGAATGCATGGGTATATATGAGTAAGGTGATCTTCCTTGCAAAGCTTACAAGAGAACTTAAGGATTACGTCCTATCAGTCTATGTTTCTCAACAGAATCAATGCCCCCAACATGACTAGCAGTGGCTGATTTCTTGCCCCCAACATGACTAGCAGAGGTTCTTAACATATCACTCGTATGATTTTCATTGACGAGACTCATTCCCCCAACATGACTTGCAGAGGTTGGTGATATTTGTCCAGTATGACTAGTAGTGACTAGAGACTTGCTTCTAGCATGACTTGCAGCGGTTGGTTGCTTGTCTTCAACATGACTCGTAGAGGTTGTTGAAAACTCTCCAACATGATTAGCAGAGGTTGGTGATTGGTTAATAACATGAATCATAGAGGCTACAAAACTATTTCCAGTATGACTAGCAATGACGACACGTTTCCCCCCAACATTACTGGTAGAGGTCGAATATTTCTTCTTCCTATTTTTCCTCTTTCTATTTCATTTAGACTTCTAGTTACTAGTAGCTATACTTTCACTAGAGAAGGAAATAGGAGGAGGATAATACTTTGTTGACGAAGGAACATCAACATAATGCCTAAGATATAAGTTGCTTAACTGAGAAGCGTCGAGAGCATTCCAAACATTTGTAATGGTACCCAACCAAACCGGTAGTCCCACATTCAACCCAAGAATTTTCAAAGTGGCCATCAAAGGGACACCAATGTTTCCAAAGAAAGGAAAAACACAAGAATCTCCTTGTGAAGGTGTTCCTTGGTTGGTATCGTCAGGAACTTTGGTCATGAAGATCTTATGCACAGGTTCCTCCCTTGCGGGATCATTCAAGTTAGTAAAAGTCTCACACACTAACTCTAGCGAACCAGTGGTATAAGAACCCACGCCTAGAAGGCGACTCAACATTCTCAAGAGAAAGAACAGGGGTCCTTCCCGACCAATAGAGAGGTTGTTCAATCACCTTGAATCAATGATCCAAAAGTGTTGACCCTGAAACAACCTAAGGCCAACTACACAAAGCAACACTCCAATAAAAATACCTAAGAGAAACATCGCAAACAAACAACTTTCCCAAATCTTCAGCCTAGGTGGATGAGGTCCTGAGTCCAAATAAATGACTTTATAACTCTCTATGGAAAACTCGGGAACACAGAGCACACCACTAAAAATAAATGCCTAAAAGATACAATCCAAACAAACTACCCTTCTGAATGCTTTCGACCCAGGGAGATGAAGTCTTGATTGTCCAAAGCATTCACAAAGGAAAACGTTTGTCCAAGAGAAGCAGTTACCCTTTGGGTGTCGCCGAAAGAGTACATAGTCTACCTCAGGTACCACAATATACCCCTCATAGTCACCTATGTGTCAACCTATAGAATGGAAACTAGGCCACCAACTTGCAATAAACAACCAGGGGCAGGGTAAATAAGCCCGAAGCTCCTCTTGAGGCCTAAAATGCAACATGGCCAGAATCACTCTTAGAATACCTTGGATGGATCCAAGTGTCTTCGAGGTCTGACACAAGTTAGGCCAATAACACTACAAGATTCACCCCCAATACACACGCTCCCAAATGCTTTTTCAGGATTGGGAGTGGATATCTCCATCACCGCCCTCCACGCGACCTTGTGTTTGACTCTTGTGTTAGAGGAGCTTCATGGATTGAGTAATTACAAGGCATAATTTTCACACCCTAACACATACACCTAAGTGAATTTTTTGTTGGCCTTGGAGAGTTTACCTTTCCACACCTAATCCAAGGCCCTAGCCTAAGCTATTGGTGAACCTAGAAAAAGTGTTACTAATATATTTTACATTAGCGCATTCGTTTTAGGATCTTTTCTTACTCAAGGAACATAAGTGAAATTGATGTTGTTTGAGACTCTTGTAAAAAAGAAACTAATTAGAACAATGACAAAGAAGATTTTACACTAATTCTACAAATGAAAAAGAGTTTCAAGCAAAATGCATGAGAAATCCTTCAAAAACTTGAAATGCAAACTTTTCTCTTTTCAATGCAAAAAATGCACAATGCAACTTTGTCCTCAATGCGAGAAAAGTAAAGAAAGAAAACAAACGCGTATTATTTTCCTTTTAAAATTCTTTTCAAGATGAGAAGAAAACAAAAAACTACACTAAGATATTTTTCTTTTTCAAATATAAAATGTAAACAATGCAATGTAACATGAAAATGCAGCTAAGAAGCTTTTTTTTTTTTTTTTTTGAAAATGAAAGCAAGGGAAGGGAAAAAATCCTTAAACTTAACTACAATTTTTTTTTGATATTTTTTGGCTTTTGAAATGAAAACCTAAGGAGCACAATAAAAAAACTTTATTTTATTTTTAAAAGTATACAAAGAGAGAAGGAAAACACACAAAAGATTGATTCAGGTCCTAGACCATTGCCAGAGGGTAGATATTCAACATAATCCAGATGAGAACCTGAAGCTTGTAAACAAACCTTCAAACTTTGAAAAAAAACAGAGAAACAAAGAATACTATACAACAAAGATCTTCTTGCAACCTTTTAAACAAACTGGGACTCAAAAATTGTCAAGTAACAATCAACATAGGTCCCTGATACTCAGGAAGACCTAGGAAACCAAAAATTTACTGAAAAAAGGAAAAATGGTTTTGAAAAAACCCCAAATTCTAATAGATACATGGGCTATGTTCAGAAATCCTACGTATGTATGCAGGCTATACTAAGGTAGCACACGTATGTACATGGTCTGAGCAACTAACATGATGCATACAAGTATGAAAATCTTCAAAAAAGAAAAGATTCAGACTTGAGACCCAAATCAAGAAACTTGGTAAACACCCAGAGGGTGACCAAAGACTAAGATAGACTCAGAAAGCACAGATAAAACAAGAAATCAAAACAAATAAAGATCTCCCAAACATACCCTAAGGAGAATCCCCAGTGGAGTCGCCAATTCTTCTATGGGGAAAAATCCCCGTAATCATGGTCTAGTGACTAAGCAGAGAAATGACACCTTAAAAGACATAATTACTCCTATTTCACTCAAATCCAACAAGACCTAATGACAATTAAGGAAAGGGAGGGTAAATTAAGGTATGCACCTTAAGTCCTTTTGTTTGTAGTATATCCTTCCCTCTCACTGTTCTCTCCTGGATTGTAGGCCTCCTCCCAATGTTGGCCTAAAACAACTTCAAAGAATAATATATAACAACATATGCATAATCACCAAGATCATTTAAAGGACTAAATATTCATGGAAGCAATTTAGAAATATAAACATGAAGACACATAGATTTGGGATAATTTTTTTCTCTTTTTTGAAAACAAGATGATAAGATACAACCTTAAACTTGCCGACACCGCTCCACGAACCTCGCTTGGGTTCCTCTAATTAGAATCCAAATGCACCATTCCCAAAGTGAGATCCTTACAACCAACATGCCAATATAGGGAAATGGATGGATTGCATAAGAAGGATAAATGATTGGGAATGATGAGGATGAAAACTCAAAACATGATGCAAAGGCTTGGAATGAGAGAGAGAGAAATTTTGGCAGAGTTCATTTGCCTCTTCTTTGATAGATTCAAATGACCCCACTAGGGCCATTTTACATGGAGAAATGATGGTTAATCGGTTGTCAGAAGGGCTATGGGAGGTAAAATTGTTGTGCAACCCAAAATAGCTCGTAAACTTTGCCAGAAAGCGCATAACTTTTTTATTTTTTTCAACTTTTGAGAGTACATGTGGGGTGTTAGGTATCCAGCTCGCGTATGTACATGCTCTGCATGTGTATCAGGGCATGCACACCATACAAAAAGATGTTTTTTAAGAGGTACCTCAACAAAAGTGGTTGAAAATGTCTAAATGAGTAGGCGAATGTACGAAATAGTAGTGGCATTTTGAACTATAACACTTCGATCTTGATGTACCTCTATGATTTTTCCCTCTTTTCTGTAGATCGACCTCTAACCACCATTGCTTCTGATTTTGAGGTTTCTTTACTAGATCTTGTCCTCATTTCCTCATCCAACAGAGCTCCCACAACAGTATCATAATCGATGGTGTCTGTTGTGCTAAACCACATTGATGTGACCAGATGATCCTAAGATTCAGGTAATGAACAAAGTAACATGATTTTTTTGTCCTCATCTTCATATTTTACTTCCATACTAGATAATTGACAAATCAGAGTATTGAAAACATTTAAATGATCAACAAATTTTGTACCTTCTTTCATCCGTAAGCTATACAACTGCCTCTTCAAGAAGATTATGTTCATTAAGGACTTTTTCATATATATACTTTCCAGTCTGTTCCAAAATCCCGTTGTTGTCTCCTCTCTAACGATGTTAAACAAAACTTTATCTGTCGGACACAAACATATGGTACTAAGAGCTCTTGCATCCAGATATTCCCAGTCCTCGTCTATCATGCTTGTTGGTTTCTTTCCCGCCAATGCCTTTTGAAATCCTTGTTGCACAAAAAGATCCTGTATCTTGAGCTTCCATAACTCAAAATTAATCTTGTTGTTGAATTTCTCCACCTCAAACTTTGAACTCTGTACCTTTTCCATTTGGACAAACTTGACTTTCCTAAGAGAAGACTAACAAGCCTTGTGTATGGATTGGGGAACGTTAGTCAATGTGCCCTTTGTATGACATGGGGAGTGTTATTTAACTTGCCCTTTGTATGGCATGGGGAGCGTTATTCCTTGAAATTTTTGGGAGCGTTCATCAATGCGCCCTCTGTTTGTCATGGGGAGTATTAGTCCCTGAAATTTTTTATTTCTAAAGTCTAGGAGAAACTAATGCTCTTTTAACTGAGCTTAGGGAGAATTAGGGAATAAACTAACATCCACTGCTGTAAATTCTCCGTCTTTCCTCCGTATTCAACAACTTCAACGAAAAACTCAAGCTTGAATATCTATTTGCTCCACAAACAAAAACTCTGATATCCAACGACCATATTCTCTTCTCCTTCACTCTCAAATCCTTCAACTTTGTGCTCTGATACCACTTGTTAGGAAGCATAAGCATAAACAAAGCAATATTTTAATAACAAAGAAAACAAGACATATAAATCACATCAATTGAACACAATATTTTACGTGGTAAAACCATTCACAAGGGAAACATCCACGGGGCAATGATAATCAATATTCTTATTGATCAAGGGAGAATTACAATAGCCAAACACATGCTTACAACTATCCTCTCACTCTCTTCCACACACTGGGCTACACGACATTGCTACTACCACACCTCTATGGGTATGATATATATATAATATCTATTACATAGTTAGACAAACTGATTACAACCAAATCCACCAATTATACAAACTGTTCACTGTAGTGTGCATGCATGCACATTTTATTTTTAGCTAATGTTGTGTGCATGCATCCACATGGGAATTAGTTGGTAGTTTCAACAATACCCAATTCTACACACATTCACTAAGATTCTTCTTGATCTCTAACACCATAACCAAATCGATCTTTGGAGAGAGGAAACAATTTAAAGAGTGAAAAACTAACCCGATTTCTTTCAACAACATGTATTATCGTTATAGATAAATCTGGTGACTATCATCTCCTCTGAATATTTTATTACTGGAAGATGGGAGGAACTCCCCACAAAGATGGTTTTTCCATAATTAAATTCAATAACAATTACAAAACAAATATCTACAAAGATTCTTAGAAACCAGAGACATAATTTGATGGATGTAAAATCACACATATATAAATTTTTATGATCCATGGCAGAGATTATAACTTATATGTTGGAAAATTGTAGACTGAAAACCATCTGAACGATCGATTTCCACCCAACCATAGGAAAATACACAATGTATGGCACCCCCTAGCCGAGCTATGATACCACCAGGATGAGGCAGGGATAACTACTTTGAAATTCGGGTTTCAACCAATGTTTTCTTCTACAGTTTTCTTGACGATGGAGCAACACTAAGGCACCCACATACCTTCCCCATACAACACAAGGAGCACCTCCTTATTTTATGCACACCACCCCATAAACTATCCATTCTTATTCTTTTCAGTGTGTGCATAGAAGGTCTAGTCTTCAACCTCATGTTTCAGTGGAGTTCTCCATGGTTTCTTGGCTTTTTCTCAAGGCTATGAGCTTCCTTTCATGGATGGTTGGTATATCATGGGCTTGGATCTCTTTTTCCAATGTGTAACCCCTCCAAACTCTTCTCTACCACTTTTTCTAACAACCTTCTTCTCCCCATTCGAATTTTCCTCATGTGTCATGGATAGAGAATTCACGCACAAGTTCTCTTCCTAGATCCAATAATGTAGGAGAGACAGTTTGCTAAAATTTAGGAGTTATGGCTTGGATTGAGATATTGGTTTCCTCCACTCCTCTTAACTCATTTTTGTTTTGAAATTCAAAATTGAAATTGGGTGAGGGTTCAAGGTAGAATAAGGTAGATTATTTAAACATAAACCCTCCCTTAGACCCCCTCACCTTTCCCCTCTTATGGTATCAAAGCCCCTATGGGAGCTCAAGCTCAACTGATCTTGATCTTCATCTTTATTAATTGCAATACAAAAAGACGTGCAATATTCACAATACCATGGTTTATCTAACCCATGGAGTTAGTGTAGAAGAGTTATAAAGTAATCATGCAAAGTATATAAGTATTTAATTACAAATAATTCCATGAGTAAAAATTGTGATATTACACTACATGTGGGTGTCAGAATCAAATTTCATTAGTTGAATTGTATTTGTAGACCCTAAAAACCCCAAGTAAATCCTTTCAATGATAAAATTGAGAGTTTGGCTGGACTCCCAATTTTATGCTCAAAAGCATTTTTAAAATAGAAGTGTGTGTCTTTTACATGTTGATGCTTCATCATAATCAAGTTTCATTTTATTTTCGTCGATACATGTTATATATTATTTTCATATGGTGAAAAAAATTAGTGATTTTTCCCATCATTTAACTGATTTTAATCCATGAAAAAGGTCAATTGACATCGGATGCCAACACTCCACCAAAAATTCCCAAATTTGTCAAATTTTCCCAAAACTCATTCTCAAGATTGTTGATGATGGAGAATAGCTTGGTTGACCTCATATGAGCTAGTATAACACTTTGTTGATGTCAAAAAAACCATTATGCATTGGTTGGACGATTTTGTTGTCTTAACCCATGTTAAGCCCTTTGAGGCCCCAGGTGTCAAATCATGTAATTGACAATGTAGCTGAGTGGGTAGTACTAGCACAAGATTGTGATATCAGACTCATCTAGATGTCAACAAATTTTCCTCATTGCTCCATGTTGCCACCCTCTCATATACTTGTGTTATGCACATGTGAAAGCACTACATGACTTCATCAAGAATCAACATTCATCACTTAGGCACGTGAATGTGTAAGTTAATAGAAAATACCATAACATTGTCAAGTGCCATTTAATTCTAATTCATTTGTCTTGCAACATTTGATGATGTGGCTATAAATGTGCCTAGACCAATTAAGATCCATTTCACCAAATTAATCAGAGCATGCAGTAGAAAGGAAAATTAAAGTGAAGCATGATTAAGAACCTAGCTTACAATGCTTTTGAGTATGAAACTCAAGAAGACATGAAACATTTCTTTAATGATACCAACCCACTACAATTAAAACAACATACAAAAAGGATAAAATAGAGAGAAAAGTCCATTGATGAAGCTCGTTTAAAATTTAAAGGGAGGTCCCCAAGCTTTTAAAATTTGGGGCTAGTTGAGGCCTGAATAGGCACCCCAAAAATATACCTAACATTGAATGTTCTCCTTTAATCTACCCATAAAAAATATCCACCAATTTCTCCTCTAGAAGGTCCTTCACTCTAAAATCAACTTTTGAAATTGTTGAATGGGCTATGTAACTCAACCTCTTTTCCTAAGATTTGTTAATTAATAAAGAATGTGTTGCTCATACTATGTTGATAATGTGCTAGCTTTTCTTCCATAAAAATGGATCAAGGGATAACAAAGTTCTTTTTGCATTAAAAAAGGCATTGGTACCACACAAATTGATCAAATTCTAAATATAAATATATAATAGTTAACTTTTTTAGAGTTGGCACTTGCTGTATATCTATGAATTGGCCCATCTAGAATATACATGTCATAGAATAATTACCATAAAGATTCCTCATATTGGTCTTGGGAATGAAGTAGTTCCTTGACACCAAGTTGAAACCACAATGGTGTGGATCTATGAGTGATGAAAGATCAATTGTCTAGAACTTAATCCTCTTTTTCTCCATATGTGTTAAAATGTTCTGCATATGTGAATGGGACTAGATACTGTTATTCTCCTTATCCTCTTAATGAAGAGGATAATTTAGGATAAGGATGTTTGTTATCTTCTTTGTAAGGTCCTCCCTCTTTTCTTTGAGATCATCTTTGTTTTCCATCTCTTTTAGATCATCTTTTCTTGCCATGTTTGACCTAATATCATCTTTAAAATTTTCACATTCTATTTTGCTTGCCATATTTAGGATGTCAACCTTATTTTCCATTGTTTTTTCCATACTCTCGATTTTCTCTTCCAACTTGGACACATTAAATTCAACATATTCATTATTTTTTTATGTCAAGGATGACCCTTCATAAGCCCTCGCAGGAGTCAGATTTGGCTTGCTACATCTAGACAAGATGGGAAAGGGTTTTGCAGGGTCTTATAGGAAATGGAGTGTTAGGCTCTATATCTATTTGATATACCATTTAGTTTCCAATAGTAGTACTTGATAGGTCTTTCACAATGCTAACAATGATGATGGACCATACCCTTAGTCATACTACTCGATTCTTAGGTACATTAGAGTGATCTACCCAAGTGTTATTATTGATGTATTGTACTTATAAACTACTGAAATATGATCTAAGTATGGTCTCACGTATACCTATGGTTCTTCCAATATACTCTAAGGTGCATGGAAGATCAAACACATAAACACCTTATGTTTAATATAATACTACTTATTGAGTACCAATGATTGTGTATAAGGGCATCCTATGATCACCCCATCTGTATTCACTTTCTGTATGCTACCCTTTCATAATTTAACCTTTTGAATGAAAAATCTCTATGTTTTTATATGTTGATACACATCTCTAACCTAAAAAATCTACTTGTTGCAAAATAAAGAAAAAAATCTAAAATAGGGTCTCCTTGCAACCCTTGTAAAGTCATGACATGGGATTTGCTCTACTAGCCCATCTTTCACATGATGTTAATCTAATTTTGATACTCTCATGGTATTAAATTTTACATGGTAATTTCCTAATATGCCTCCTTCAGATTCCCACAAGTTTAATTCAATTTCAAGTATTCAAGAGGAAGCTAGGTCCAAGATACCATAACTTATTGTTTTTGGTGTCTTTTAAGTGAGTGAAATTGTACAGATTTCTATTTGTCCAATATTTCCATGGCATGTATAAAATTTGTGCTTGAAAAACTTGGGTCTATCTTCTATCCAATCCCAAGAGTTTCACTCAATGTTTACATTGTAATCGTTAGATATGACTATTTTACTAAAACCACCTATTTAAGCCTAGTTTGGGGATTAAACAAAACCCTAACTTGTATAGCTTGTAGCTTGGAAAATATGATGAACTAGATTTTCAAATTTTCATGCAATGTACTTAGTTCTTTCCTCTATCGATCCTAAAATTTCCATGCAATTCTAGTGATAAAAAAAAAATAGTTAGAGGAAAATTGGTGATATGGCTCATTTGAAGGAGCCAAACCGATAACTGTTCTCTCTAATACCAAATGTTATGGACCAAATAACCAAATAAAATAAAGAGGACCAAATTTAGTGACATCACACCTAATCAAGTAAAAGAGTGAATTAATAAGAAGTCTCTTTGCATGAGAAACCTTCTTTTACAAGATATCAAATGCAAAATAATGATTATCCTTCAAATCAATCTCCTTGATGTATATATAAGAGACAAAGAGGGATATAAAACAATAATATGTCGACATAATTATAAATAAGTTAATCATAATGAATGAGGGTTACAAATAGTGTCCTACCACAATGATCTTAACTTACTCTATAGATACGACATTAAAATTTCCATACTATGAAGATGTCAAAGACACACTTCCATTCTTGCAAATGTCTCCTCTAGGTCATCCTTTGGAATGATACAATATCCATACACATGAATATTGTTTGGAACTGCTTTCTTTAAATCAATTTTTAGATCCTACAATATTCCATAGAAACCCCATACAAAACTTCTTTGATACCAATATGATATATAAACTATAGTCTATCATGGGTATTACATTAGACACTTTGTTACAAGACATCTTAAATTCTACTACAAAATACCATGAGGTTATACTCATTTATACAATGTTTTCTTATGATCAAAATGTAATATTACAAGTATATTAGTCAAAATATTGAAATGAACTGATAATATAAGAGAGAACATATATTAGTAAAATGAGCACACCAACACAAGGAATGACAATATGTACTATGGGAAACCTGATTTGGGAAAAACCAACAAGAAAATGAGCAATGCACCTTCTTGTTTACAAAGAAGAATGGACTCACTATGGAGTTACAATAGACACTATCACTAGTGAACAACTTCTATAAGGTATTTTTGTACATTTGTTCCACTCAAATATAACAATCATTTTCTCTAGTCACTTATAGTTGTATAAGGTTAGAATTAAGGTTTTTTCATGCCACAACTCCCAATTAAGATTAGGGATTTTAACCTTCTAGAATATCCTTGGAATTTCACATGTGACTAGATCCACATGTGTGAGTAATAAGTGCTAGTGTGGCATGCACTTGGTACTACAGTGGTCAAAACATAGGTCAATTTGTTGAGGACATAATTTTCTCATAAGAACTTCATTTTCTTACTTCTTTAGCTCATTTGAAATCCCTCAATAAGATCTTCATACCCAATAGGGTAAAATTTGGACTTAAATATGTTCTTAAACACCTCCCACTTAGTTACTAGTGGATCACCCTCAAGTTTAAATGTCTCTATATAGCTTTCCCACAAAGTTTGGACATGACTCTCTAGATTCAGTGAGGAAAATGATAGCTTATGTTCTTATCCTACTTTATTCATATTGAAGTATATATGTAATTGTTGCATCCATTAATTCCACTTCATAGCATCAATCTCACCTTGATAGGGCTTGATGTCCACTTCCACTTCCACTTTAAATAGAGGTTGGGAAGATGTGATGCTAGAACTTGGCCTCTCTTTGTCTATCTCATTATTTGACTATTCAAGTTTCCCATTAGAGCCAATGTCTGAGTTAGAGTTTCCAAGTTGCTTAAAAGGTCCGAACTTACTCTGTAGATATGACATTAATATTTCCATACTGAGTGAGATGTCAAAGACTTGCACTTCCAATATTGCAAATGTATCCTCCAAGTTCTTTCATAATACTACTATATTCATTTTCCATGTAGGATAACATTTGAGACTTATTTATTTACATTGATCTCTAGATCCTACAATGTTCCACATAAACCCCTAAATAAATTCTCTAGTACCAATATGATCTGTAAACTATTATGGATATTCCACTAGATAGTTTGTCACAATTGATCTTAAATGCTATTGAAAAATATCATGATGTTATACTCTATTATGTAGTGTTTTCTTATGATTAAAATGTAATATTACAATAATATTTCTCAAAATATCGAAATGAACTAAGAATATAATAAGGTAGATACAATAGTAAAATTTGCACATTGTCAACACAATCAAGAGAAAAAGTATGATTGGAAATCTAATGTGGAAAATCCAACAAGAAAATGAGGATTGTGCCTTGCTCTTTTCTTCTCAGATAGATAATGTAAGATACAAAGTACGACGAACTCACTACGGACTTATGGTAGACATTATGGCATGTGAATGGTTGCTACAAGGTCTTCTTCTTCCTTTTTTTCTACTTAAAAAAACTCACTCCTTTGCTCTACTAAGATATGAAACAATAAACAATTATAGTACGAATGAAACCCCTTCCTTTCCTTGTGGCTCAATCTTGATAGTTGTATAGGGATAAGGTTAGGGTTTTTGCATGTCCAACTCCCAATTAAAATTACGATTACCCCCAAAAAACGATCCTTTAAAAAATAAAATTTTCAACAATACACAATTTGACTAGACTAAAAAATATGGGAAAAATTGTCATGTGTATAAAAGGAAGATGAATGGTCATGGCATTTAACCTTACAACTTATTTGACTACCGAACTGGCATTCACCAATTCACAAATAATAATAATAATATATTTTTAAGGTCACAACCAAGCCAGACATGAAATTGGTGTATGAGACCCCCTCCACCCAACAATTTGACTGGTAAAGTTTACGGAGGTATACATACCCTACCCCCCTCTGGATTTGAACTTGTGACCTCTCTCTATATATATATAAGAAATCATAAATGTAAAAGTTATGATATTGTGTAAATTTATAAATATGTATTGTATTGATATGTATTTCATATATATATATATATATAAAGTGGAAATTTATTAATTATATATAATAATAAAAGAATAGATAAAAAATCATAAATATAAAAGTTGGTGATATATATATATATATATATATATATATATAATAATCTATTTTTAAGGTCACGATCAAGCCAACACATCAAATTGGTGTATGAGATCCCCTTGTTTGTGGGACAAGGGACCCCCCTCCGCCCAACGATTTGACTGGATGTGATTTGGTAGTAAAGTCTAGAAGGTATACATACCTACCCCTCACAGTTTGAACCTGTGACCTCTTGGGAGGGAAACACAATATTTCTTAACTAAATTAGGCACTCGGTATATGTGTGTTATTCTATTTTTTAAGGTCCAGTAAGCCGGCCACATAAATTGTATGAGATTATGTTTGTGCAGGACAAGGGACCCTAATGATGATTTGGTAAAATCTATGAATGTATACATACCCACCCCCCTCTAGTTTGAACTTGTGATGACCTCTTAAGGAGAAACTGTGCTCCGCCCAGTGATTTGACTGGTAAAGTCTATGAATGTATACATACCCTACCCCCCTCTGGATTTGAACTTGTGACCTCTTAAGAGGAAACACATGTTCTTAACCAT
Source organism: Picea sitchensis (assembly GCA_010110895.2). Classification (NCBI taxonomy): domain Eukaryota; kingdom Viridiplantae; phylum Streptophyta; class Pinopsida; order Pinales; family Pinaceae; genus Picea; species Picea sitchensis. The sequence continues at coordinate 145,634 of SNQJ01S0000082.1, read as the reverse complement.
TAGACCCACTTAAATTTCTTTTTATGCAAAAATTATCTACAAATTATATGAAAATTATAAAAGGATAGAGAAGAAATCATAAATATAAAAGTTGCGATCTACTATATAAAATATTTGTGTAAATTTATAAATATGCAATGTATTGATATGTATTTCCAATAAAAATATATAAATGTATTATACAAAATATTTGTGTAAATTTATAAATATGTAGTGTATTGATATGCATTTCCAATAGTAAATAAATAAAGAAGTGGAAATTTGTTAATTATCATACTTATTTTTTATTTCATGATTATTCATTTTTTTTTTATGCAAACAAATATTTACAAATTATATGAAAATCATAAATTTCCTTCATTAAAATTATATCTTAAATTAAATTAAACATATCTTTAATTACCAAATCAAATGTGTTATATAAAGTCTCGATGAATCTCTAATAAATTAGATGACCTATTATCAAACTATGACTCGTATATCAATCATATGTTACATGAATTCTCACTCAAGAATATTTCTCTTGATGACCTATTATCAAACTATGACTCGTATATCAATCATATGTTACATGAATTCTCACTCAAGAATATTTCTCTTGATAATTTGGTGTTCTTTCAATCACACTCGAGTATCTCATATGGCTATGTGCTCACACTTGTTGACTATGATCATATGATTTATCTTGCATGAGCTATGGGACTTGCTTAGGGGTTTTGAGCGTCTATGTTATATAAAAAAATATATTTTTTATTAACCACCACATGTGTTAATGTTAATGTAAAGAAATACAAATTTAGATTGCATGGTGTGTGAAAAATGAAGTAGATTAGTTAAATAATGTAATGTTAAGGTTGACGGGTGCAAAGCAATTCATACCAAGATTGTGACTTGGAACTATCAAAGTATTGTAGAGAATCCAAGGTTGTAGGATTAGTGTGGGAGTGAAGCTTTGTGTTATTAAGGCATAGAAATAGTGATGGGAGTTTTGCGACAATACAAAGGCTACCTACTTGATCTTACTATAGAATACAATGTTTTCTTGTTTTTCTAAAACTAGATTTGTGAGATATTTTGCATAAAAAAGCTTGCATCAAATGTTGACAAGAAAGGTACATAAAAAAGGGTTTCGACTGACATAAGATTCAAATTTATTGTTGATATCCAAGCTCCCTTCAAAGAAAAAGGGAGAGAAAGTTTGGATCTTTCTAGTACTTTTCTTATCAATCTCTTTAATACATGAGTAAATTCTCACAATTGGTTCCAAAGAATCACATAGAAACAACACATCATAAACCTATGACAAGATGCTCAAAGGACGTTGACCACTAAACTATATTGTAGGCCTAAATTCTTGTCACCATTGGTTGAGATGTTGATGGAGTTTTCTTCTTCCTCCCTACTTTCATCCACACTTCTTCTACATTTGTTGGAGTCCTTGCTGTTTCTATGAGTCCGAAGTTGTCATTTTATGTTGGTTCTGCTTGTCCGAGTGACCCATGTTCTTCAACCTAATCAACCCAACTTGCCACTGGCTATGAACTTAACTGAATATGTATTTCATGTCCCAAATTAGAGGGGGAAATTCCTCTTGCTCTTGGTTCTAAGTTACCATTTCTTGTTGAATTTCTTGAGATACGAACTGTGATTGGATTAGAGGATCTAATGGTGTTGAATTTTCACTGGGATGCAAGACGAACTCATGACTTGCCTTAGAATTGACCCACCAAGTGGATTTATGCTAAGGCTTCTTATTCTTCCTAGGCCCTTTGGGGCATTGTGTTGCAATGTGTCCTGTCTCAAAAGAGGTTCTACATCGCAAAGAAACTCTCTTATAGTCCAACTTATCAATCCAAGAACAATTTTACCTGCCAGGTTAATTTACACTGGAAACCCTTTGCTGAAGTCCATTTCCATGAAAATCCCGAGACATGCTGAAATGTTATGCTTCTCAGTTTCATGAATTGCAAAATGAAACTTTCCAAGAGTTGAACCAATGACTTGAAGAGAAGGTAAACCCCAAAAGTGTAAAGTCATATTTGTGAGTCTCACTCAAACATGGGCCGAAGAAAGAATTTTAGACAAAGGATTGAAAGAGGGGAACTAGGGTTTCATGCACATACCTGAATTACCCCAAAATCACTAACCTAATTTAAGAATCAGATCCATGTCTTCTTTAGATTCAAACTCAATGATGAAGAAACCCTTTATAGAGGGGTGGATGAAGACATCATCTTTAATCATAGGGATCCAACATGATGAGATCCAATCATGAAGATCAATTAATCAAGGCCAAAACCCATTGAAGCGACATACCAAACTGTTGGAACTGTTGTATTCAACATCTTCAGCTATGTCTGGACCCATGGGAATGGTTAAAGAAGGGGATTCTTTCACCATGAAAGAATAAGGGGAGGGATGACGACTAGAAGACACCTTTAGAACAACATTCTTAAAATAAATATCGCCTTGAAAACCATAAATACCACCCTTGGGGACACACACGGGAGGTGCACCAAAGGACCCAAATAGGGTTTGCCATCACCTATTTTGTTCTGCTAAGTCTCATCTCTTATCTCTTAGTTTCTACATTTCAAAATTTGTGTATAAGCTATAATTCCTAATCATTAGTTTGATTAAGGGTTCAAAATCTTATTAGGGGGTCAAATTAGTATTATGCCGAGAGAAATGAGGGATACTTAGCCTTGTAAAAACGAGATATAGGAAATTATACACATGTTTGTATGATTGTTTGATGGCATCATTAGCTTTAATTCTTTTCATTTGAGATATATGTCATATCATGATTTATGCTTCATGATTACCCAAGTTAGTAAGCTGCTGATTCAATTCAAATCCATCTAAGAATGTAAAAGGACAAATCTTGCTGAGCACTACATGAACTTCCACATGTTAAGTTAGCACCATTGGGAGACTTGGAAGTCGTGGATTGTACTACAAGGTTGAATGAAGATTCAAAAAAGTTAGCAAGTAGATAGTCATAACATGCGAAGGCGGGTTCTTTTCACCTTTATGTGTTTGTTGTCCAAGATGTATCACAGATGAGGTTTTTTCAAATTAGTTCCTTTAAAATCTGGCGCATTATTCATTACTACTGCAGCTGGTCACTTTTAATATTCATCCATAGAGCTAGCAAATACCCTATATTTCTCATTGCACAACATGCATATCCTTTTTTTGCCGCAATGAGTCTAGATTTCTGGTTGTGACAGTTAAGAAGGGAGGTCTGACAATAAATAAAAAGACTCCTACAGGAAAAGACAGAGTTGCTACAAGAAAACAAGGTAAAAAGGATAAGAAAGGCCCAAACCCTACGATCAGATTTGAAGGAGATAATCCCAAGAGAATGAAAATTTGTTCTCAATCCCAACAGACTAGAAGGAATAGTTTGAATTTGTTGGCAGAAGCAATTACATCAGTTTTTCAAGGAGATATTTCAGCTTAAGAATTCCACCTCCAATGCAAATCCTAAACTATGGCTGAAAATGATGGATAAAAAAAAACACTTTTTTTCTTTCTTGTATCTAAGGTGTCATTCCTCTTTTTGTTATGATCAGCTATAACCCGGGCAAGGAAAGGTGTTAAAAATGTTAAAATTTGGTTTTTTGTATGTCGCTACAGGAAGTTCTTGCAACTCTCCACACATAAAACATGGGATTTTCTAGAAATGAATGTTTTTGTAGTCAGTTTAAAACTTATACTTTGACCATATGGAGAGGTATTTTGAAAAATTGAAAGAGTTTTTTATCAATCACAAAATAATCTAAAAAAACCTCCCTCAGTTTTTACACAAGTGTCATGTTTTGGAGATACAAACAGATCTTCACAACTCATTTTTCAGATTTGAAAATACAAGAATTTTCCTATTTTAGTCATCATCTTTGGGCACATATTACGAGGATATGGAGAGGTATTTTGAAAAAATGAAACATGCTTTTCTCAATAACCAACTAATATAAAAAAAAAACCTCTCTCAGGTTTTACAAAGGTGTTATGGTTTGGGAGATATGAAGTCATTTTGTAGCCCTATTTTTCATAAATTCGCCATATGCTGTGAAATGGGACAATCAACTCTTAGTTTGATTCCACACGTGCCATGAGGAGGTGTCAAGCCAAGAAGACACATGGATGTTCAAGGAGGCTATTTTTTCTAAAGATCCTCAAATATTTGATTTGATTTGAATGTATTTAATGCTTTAAATGCCAAACCCTAGATTTTAGGTATGGGACTGATTTTCCAGATTTTTTGTAATCTTGTTGATATGACTAAGTGAAAATTCGACCCTAGGAGGTGTCATCTATGTATATTTTGAGTAGATCAGATCCAAACTTTGAGGATCTAGTTGCTATCTCATAGATCTATAAATCTCATGGAAATTCATATGTAAAAGGGGGGGATTCAGTCCAAGGGAATGAGAGAAAGTTGCATAGAGGTTCGATCTCTGTAATTGGAATTTCATGTACTATTTTGAAAAGCTTTTTGTCCACCAGACTTCTATGTAAGGATTTCAACTGATAATAAAGTGTATGGTCAGTTTGTTCTCTTATTTTTGTGTAAATCATTTTCTTTTTCTTCTATTGGAATATGCTATGCTACTATAGGATATATGTATGCATTTTCTGTGCCGAGAGGGTTGCAGTGTAGGGTATGTTGTAGTCTTTGCACAGACTTATTCGAGACTTTAATTCATATTTATAAAGGGTTTCTGAATACTAAGTTATTCCTTCAATGTTAGATATATTAAAGATCGGGGTCTTCTTTGATTGTCTTACAGTTTTGTTTCCTCACATTGCCTCATTTCACTTCTTTATAACATTATCACTGATCTAAGTTGTATCAGCCTGATCTGCTGCACATAAAAAGTTGGCACAAAGAGCCTAATTATGAACCTGATTGAAGCCAATTGTTGATCCTACCACTCTCAAAGTTTTCCCAAACCTTTTCCTAAAACCAATTAAATCAAGATGTGCTAGGCTTGACTCAATAACAGTCTTGAGTTGACTTCTAGTGCTAACAGGGTCAATCCGTGGCTCCAAAGACCAACAAAAGGAGGAGCATGTTTTGTTGCATCCATTAAGGATTGATTCGAGGGAAGAAAAAGCTCAAGGATGATATGATAGGTCAATATGAACAACTAGTGTTAAACCCTAGTTGCGACTGTCGATCAGAGGAGAGCATGCGATCATTATCATTAATATACATTTCTATAGAATACAATGTTAGATGAGCTTACTATAGAATATAAAATGTATGAAGAATGAAGTGGAATAGTTTTAACCTTACAACTTGTTTGATGATTTAAATTACATTTGCCGATAAAATGATTGTATAATAAGTGGGTAGAAAGGGTAGAGACCAAAGTGTAAGTATGCTATATGAAAAGATTTGTTTACAACGTTCCTTAGTTATTTATACTATATTCATATACCTTTGCATCGTCCTATTTTAGTTTAATTACAAATACTAAGAAAATGGATGATATAGAGATTGATTCACTATCAAATTTATTTTAATATTATATTTATTAATTTTGTATTACTATTACATTTCTTTTATCTTAAATTTATCTATAATTACTATAATAATTGTAAATTTTCTTCTTCAAAATTATACCTTTGGCTAATGTCCATATAATTTTAGCTACCAAAACAAATATCTCGTATCAAATTTTGATGTATCATATCAAATTTTAATAAATCTATGATAAACCAACTAACTTATTATTTACATATAACTCTTTGAAGAACTAAATAACATATTAACCCCATATGACTCCTAGATTAGCTATGCTTTCACAATTCATGATGATTCTCTCTTTGTTCACACTAGAGTCACTCATATGGTTGGTGCCTTGAATATGATATCAAGGTATTATTTGTCTAGACTTGCTAGTGAGGATTTATGGGTCTTTGTTTCTTTACTAAATGGGCTTATGATCTTCTCGTGTATTTACTTATGCATACATGTAAGAAACACTACAATCATGTTTACACAAGTTGGTAGGTTATGTAAATAATATTTCAACAATAAATATAAATAAAGTTCATAGAAATCACGAATGAGGTTGAGTACATGGAATGTAAGAAAGACTACAATCATGTTTACACAAGTTGGTAGGTTATGTAAATACTATTTCAACAATAAATATAAATAAATTTCATAGAAATCAAGAGTGGGGTTGAGTACAAGGATAATATTCTTAAATATTTATTTTATTTCATTTAAAATTTCGAAATAGCTAGTTTCTTTTAGTTCCTTTAATTCCAATGTTCCATAACAACATGTGTCATTCAACCATAGCAATCCTACCCTAGTTGAATAAAAGATGAAATGCTTATATAGGGTAAAAAAATAGCAATATTTTTTTGTAATATTACACATTATCGTAAAAACATCTCATACACACATTCATAAGTTTGAAACATAATATTACCTTCATTATCCTCTTCAATAGAGTGACCCACTACAATAACAAATTTTGTAAATACTCATCATGTAGCATGTAAGTAATATAACGTACGTCTTTATACGCATACGTACCTCTTGTGTTAAACCTACTTATATGTATTTCATTCCCATTTACATTACAATCAATTTGTATGGTCTTACATTTTTTTTTTTTTTTTCTACATATTATTAATTTATACATATATATCCAAGATTAATACACTTATGTGATTACATTTTTTTAAAAGAGAGATAATTCAATATCCTAATCAACACAATTACTTAAAGCAATATATTAAGGCAGAATAAAAATAGTGTATATAATAGTTTTTTATCATTAATTTTTAACAAATGACCATCTATGTTCTTGAAATAGAAATCATGGACTAAAATGCACTTTTTCCCTACAGCTGATCAAATTGTAGACATTTTCACAAAGTCTCTTTCATAAGCGAATTTTCCCCAACTTCGATTCATGTTAGAAGTTCAAGAAGTTGTCATTAAGGCGAGATCGACTCTAATGTCTCCTTCCTTCTCTTATTGTGCCACCAATGTTATTCCTTCAATCCCATCCCAAATCGTTCTTAAGGGGAGATTTTATGATATTTAGACACTAAGGAGTTAGTTAAGATCAACTTGGTCTAATGTGTCTTTAATAAAAATGTGTTTCTTTAGTAAGCATTAGTATACATTTGTAGTTATGTAATATGGCGGTTGTGATATGTTCTAGACATAAAGTGATTTGATGACTCATATTCTTATCGATACTAATGACTATTGATCAATGGCTGAACAACTAATTGGTCCATGATCTATATTTAAAAAGAACAAAAAATCATTCGTTGAAAATCGATTGTGAGAAACTCTTCTTATCGATACTAATGAGTATATTGATCAATGACTAAACAACCAATTAGTCTATAATCCATATTTAAAAAACATATTGTGAAAAATTCTTATATATAATATTTTTCTTTTGAATTAATAATCACATCAATAATACAAATTCATCCCATTCTTAATTAATTTCTCTTTATTTTAATAATTAATATATCTACATATTATTGCATTTTTTTATTATTTCATCCTAAATAATTTAGTTATCCCATATCCATGATCCCATAAATTGTTTTGCATAGTTTAATTAGAGGATCATACCCATACCCAATGAGTGCCTCTGTGCCTCTTATTAATTGAATTACTAGTCTTTCAACCATTATTATATATATAATTTTTTTTGATAAAATCAAATGTTCCTCTTTCACACTCAAAGTTGATCGCTGAGTTACGTGCTCCTCTTACATACTCAAAATCTGATGTTTGTTTGCATTGACATGGTTCGAATTTTTTAATTGATCTATGTATACATGGAATTCAAACAACTTAAAGTTACGGATATTTTTTTTATAAAAAAATTATCCGTAACTTTAAGTTGTTTAATTGGAACATATTGAAAATATTCTAATAATATAGAATGTAATAATAATAAACTATTTATTTATTTATTTTTATCAAATAATTAATGGAAACATATTGAAAATATGTAATAATATAAAATATAATAATAATAAACTAAATGATGATTAATATCCATTATGTCTAAATTTAGTTTATTTTGCGATTGAGACATTTGTTAAGGACAAATAAAAGTTACCAAATGTGTATTTGATATAAAGGAACTTTATTTAGTGTTGAAAAAATATTTTTTTATTATTAATTATAGAAAGAATAATTAACATACTTTTAGTGATTAAGAGTTAATCACAATAATGACTAGTTTATTTGAAGCATAATTATGTTTAATATGTTATATAATTTATAAAGGAACTTTATTTAGTGTTGAAAAAATAATTTTTTATTATTAATTATAGAAAGAATAATTAACATACTTTTAGTGATTAAGAGTTAATCACAATAATGACTAGTTTATTTGAAGCATAATTATGTTTAATATGTTATAATATTTTTGTTCATTCTATGTTTTGTATGCTAAAAGTGTCGGGCATTCAAAATGAAAGTGAATGACTAAAATTTTCTTTTTGTAAGTTAGCTAAATTATATTTATATAGATAAATATAATATAGAATGATTAGAAACAAGGAGATCATATAAAAAACTAGTTCTTAATATACAACCAAAAATAATAGTTGAACATTTTTTCAAAAGTCTATGTGTAGCCCCGTTGCTTCTAAAGCAAGTATTAATAGTAGAGAAAAATGAGCCAAAGGCTCTTGAAATTCTAAAGAGGCATAGGGCCTCAAAGGGATAGAAACAACAAAGTAAAGAAATAGCCTCAAACTACCAGAAACATAAAGAAAGCAAATAGAACCACGACTTAACAAAGAGATAGAGTCAATCATGGGCTTTACTGTCTAGTTGAATAGGATTCTCTGGTGTGCCAACCCTGAACTCCTCATTGGATTCTCTTTCTCCTTTCAAATCTTCTTCGCCTTTAGTTGTGTCTCTCTCTAAATGCTAGATTGTTTTGATCAGAGCATCTCACGTACTATACAATCCTTCAATCTTCTAGAAAATGGTGCCCTCCTTATCCTCCATTTTGTTAACAAAACAAGCCACTAACTCTTTGATGTGCCAATGTAGGTCAAACGCCTCTGCATATTTGGAATCCCACCCTCTTGAATGCCCAAGATCTAGTATTATCTCTCGAGTTTATTTTAGTTCTATTATTCTCCAAGTTTCCCCATCAATCATGTGGTATGGCATTTGCTTTCTCTTATCCTTCACCATGTGTTGACCTTGCAACATGCCCATATGCACATATGGGGACCTTTTTCCTTTATGTATCAAATTCTTTCCCCTCCCTCTTTTGTAGTGAGACTTATCTTCATCTATGGATCACATCGCTAGAATTTTGAGTCACTAGCAATGGCCACTAGCTTGTACCTTGTATCAAAGCTTCCAACCCTATTTATAATCCAAATCACATTGTATAAGTAGAAGAAAGAGATTTTTAGATCATTCTTATTAGCACTACTAGCTTGTGAGATTTAGGGCCTTAACCCTTTCCCTACAATCAAATAATCATACCACCAAGTCTAAATCCTTATCTAGACATTTTTGCTAGACAAAATACGACCTGGAATTTCACTTGAACGAAGCACACCATTCTTATCACGCTAAGTTCCCCTAAATATTTGTGACCTCCCATTATGTAGCCAAGGTATTGAGTCCAAGGATCGCAACCCACTTTTTTCAGCCCTCATGAGTTAAGACTCTATCTTGGATTTGTTATGTCACTCAATGTTTGTTGAGTCATCCTCAATTTGAACTTATCTATATTCTCAGTTATGAACTAGGGTTATCACCATTGTTTCATTGAGTGATCCACAAGTTACATTATCTTCTAGCATGAGGCTGCAGGCATTTCAACCTAGACTTATGGCACCGCTTTCAGTGGAAGAAGTGTGGCCCAAGTCCTTCAATTGGATAACTACAATTAGGCCTTCGTTGGTCCATCTTCACCCTTGTGAGCATGAGTTTCAAGTGCCTAGCATAACTCACACTCATTCTACCTAAACCAAAGCCATCACTTATCCTCACATGAATATACCAACACTGCACTATCACTTTCCTTTTTATAAGTTGTTGAGAACCTAAGTTCATCGTTCATCCTTGCACAAAATGTCATGATGCTAAGATAACACATCTCTTTAGTTTGAAATGATGTGACCATACCTTTTTCTTTGGATATTATGAGTGGGATTTTTCATTCATATTTTCCTTTGTGAAGGATAGTGCCATAGGGGCACTTGCACTCACATCACCTAGGTATAAATAGATCATCCCCTAGGTAAATATACTCATACTCTGAATGAGCATGGCCGCCTAACAATACACTGCGGATCAATGATATGAAATGCTAGGGGATAAGATCATCATGGATGTCAAACAATACACGAAATAATACACAATGGATCCATATAATCAATAAGATCGTAGCCATGAGACAATACAATGTGGATCTATGTCATGAAGTCAATCATAGCCACTAGAAAATACAATGTGGATCTATGTCATGAACATAATCATAGCCACCAACAAATACAATGTGGATCTATGACACACCATATAGATATCAGGAAGACAACGAGCATTGAGGGAAGTTCCCATGAAGTCTTCAAAGTACTCATATACAATTGATATACTCCATCACAACTTGGGATGGGATACTGTGAAGGAATGATGTGGCCCCAAACCCAGGATCTTCGTCCCAAACCCCAATGGTACGAATCTACGACATGCAAATAGATGAGCTGAAGTTGAGCGTGCTAGAAACTGTCTGATTACCAGTAATTGATGTGTACCATTAACAGACACGAGGGGACCCACCGATGATGAAGATGGACCCCAAGGTACATAGTACAATCTAGCGGGTGTGAATAGATGAGCTGGTGTGGAACACTCGTAGAATCAATTGATCATGAGTTAATGATGTAACCCGATTGTTGATCATGAGGAAAACTTCCATTGAGGACTGCAAGCTTCAAGGTACTAGCTGGTTTCTAGATCCCTCTCCTAGATAATGTGTTGAATTCGATAGGAAGAGATCTGTTGAAGGAGGGCCTTGATGTATCCCCCATCAGTCGACATGAAACATACACCGAGAGATGATTTGAAGAGAGAGTATCACTAAGTACAATTGACACAAGGATGGCCGTCTGGGAAAATCAACAAAACAACAAATGGTTGACTTAGGCTTAAAATTCCTTTGAACATATAGCACAACACAATGGTGACTTGGTAGCAAGACACAAGAGTTGGACAAATATAGTGCAATAACACATGAGACATGGAAGCACTCTCCATTATGACTAGAAGAGTAACCATTTGGAGGAGTATCTCTAACTCATATTATTGAGATGACTCCTAGAAAAGATAAAACCCAAATATATGATGAGGAATCAAATAGGTTCCATGTTCAAGGGCGAATCGACTGACGTTGCCATTTTGAGAATAGACCAATGGTGAAAAACCCCCACTCATTTTTTGATTTATTTTTTGGATTTTTTTGTCTCCTTCATGGTATAATGAGCATGAAAGAATCATGCAAGTATGCTCAGTCTCCTTCATGGTTTAATGAGCTTGAAATAATGACACAAGTATGATTGCTACCTTTTTCGTGTCCTTTTACAAGTCCAAAAAAGAGATAAAAGTATACTCAGTGGGAGAGAACGAGTGGCTTAACAATATGCTGCTATGTTCCAAGCACATGGAACTGACCTAAATAATGAGGAATGAAAATGGTACATGCAAGTGAGGTCCACTCTTAGAATTTGTTCTCTCCCTAGGTAGATGGGTGCAAAACAGATGCCAAATAATGCAAGAGGTGGATGGTCAAGACTACTGCATAACGGTAAGCGAGATATGGGAAAACAATAGCGCAACGATGAGAAGCATGATGCGAGAAACGAATGCTTTGGTGACCATTAAGAAACACGAAAAATGTTTGGGAACCCCCACGAGATATGGATAGAATATAGATGAAGAGAGGAAAATGAGGCTCAACTTCAAGTCATGGCGGGGATAAAGGAGGGCTCCCGGGCCTACAGGAAAATGCAACATGAGCACCAAATGGAAATTCGGGTGCTAAATATGGCACCCATGAAGGGTAGACACTACCAAACCATTTACTACGTGCAAAATAAGTGGCCAAGGTTTCAACTGGTCGGGTTCGAACCTAAGGCATAATGTTGGCAATATGACGGTTAATAATGCAAGGCATAAAATGTACGGAAAAACCTATCCCTATATGCCAGTTTATAAATACATACCTTAAGTGTAGTGGACGTCTCCATCTTCGTAAAAAAGTCCCTAAAATCTTGTCAAGCACATGTAAACTAGATTTTGAGGTTAAAACACATAGTGAAATCCCAAAAAGGAAAATATTTTTGGATTTTTAAGATATGATAAAATCACTCACACCACACACCTATGTACAAGGAACTGCACATTTTGATGCTTTACGCAAAATAGATCCCATTACTAGGCTCAAGCCAAGGATCCTTTTCATAATCAATGAACTCACGTGCCTATGTTGGCATCATACGACTTATCATGCCAAGGCCATGCCATATAGGAATGAATTTATACATATGAAGATACTCATTGTGAGTAGTCTTGCAAGCTAGGGAATCTCCTTGATGGGATCCATCAAGACATGAAGGAAGTATGAAACGTGAATCTTTGATGGAAGGGGTAGCATAGAATTCAGTGGCAATTTCTAAAAAAGATAACCAAGGAGGGAAAGGGTCAAGACTAGAAGTTTCACTAGGTGCCCCAACAAATGCCCCCATTCTCGGATTGAGACTCATCATGTTAACTCTCATCAATTCCAAAGAAGGAAAATATTATCGATGCATCACCTCATCCATGAGACTGTCTAGGGAAGAAAGGACTTCCAGGATGGCGTCTTCTAAAGGAAACTCAATATCTAAGATGTCATGTGAACTTGGAGAGTCAACAACCCGTGTGGGTGGAGTAGGTATATCACACTCCATATGAGGGTGGAGCTTCCATATGGAGGACATTGATAAATATGGAGAGGCATGGAAGCTCCATATTTATCAGTGTCCTGAGGGTGAGGTACCACCCAAGGGTCAAAAGACACGAGGGATCCACTAGTAAATGTCAAATTCATTTTGATAGGAGCTACATTGGTAGTGGGAGACAGTGAGTCGAGGGGGAAAATTCCCATCAACAAAGGATATTTAAACATCCCGACACTAACATTGACAAAATATTGTGTGGTATCACTGACAAATGGTACATTTGGCCCCACATTAGATCCAAGGTCTGGGGTACATAACGAAATCTGATCAATCGTAACGATTTTCCCTTAGTGAGGGAAGCGTAGGACCTTAAATATCAATGAGACAACTACAATCATCTCGTAGAACCAAGTATGCACGAGTAACAGATTTTACTCAAGAGGTGTGTCGAAAACCTCCACATCAATAGAGACAATCTTACCACCTAACTTGATGGGTAAGACAATGATTATTCCATGGGGTTGGAACATGTGTCCATTAAATGATTTTAATAGCGTCATAGATGTGTTGGTATTAGGAGAGCCAAGGGCCTTCTAAAATACATAAACATGATGCAAGTCAAGGCTACTTCATCCAACACTGTTTGATATATGTTTTTCCCCAATGATCGTACTATGATATGAAAGGAAACCCGATGGGAGATATTATGAGTAACTTGAATGGTCTCAAAGGTTATCAAAATTGATTCTAAGGGATCAACCCCACCTATGGCCGACAACAAGGCTTTCCATTGTGTTGGGAAACTTTGGAGAACTTCAAGCGGAGACATGGCACATGGTGCCTGGGCCAAGTCTTCCACAATACTGTAATTGTGGGTAGCCCGAGTGTTAGGATTATGTGTCGTACATCGAAGAAATCCCTTCGGGGGGAGAAGTAGTGCATCAAAATATGTTTTTTCTACTTGAAGAGGGCCACCGGGCTGGGAAGAAGATGTTGCTTCTGACGTAGCATGTGAAGTCTTGAAAATGACATAGTTTTTGGCTCTTTTCTGCAAATTAACTGTTTGGTCAAAGAGGAAAATGGTAGCATTCGAGGAAGACCTCTCGTGATGAGGGGTACCTACAATTCCTCTTTGCAGAGGGGCATGTTTTTTGGCAACCATGTTTTGAGGTTGAGGGGGGAAATGATGGATTAAGACATCAGGCTATTGGGGGGCCCGATGTTGTTCCAAAAATCTATGGACCTCATGCTTCCGAGGACACTAGTGAGTAGGGTGGTCATCCCCACAAATAATTTAGGGAAACTGACTTTTCCACTTCTCTTTAGTGCCACCCTATTGGGTGAGCGACATTCATCAGTGTTGTGCTAGGGGATTTTGTGGAAATCACACCACTTTCCAATGTTTTATTCATCTTTCCGTGAACCTTATTTTCCTGTGGCTTCGACTGGTTTTCATGAGGCTGTTTGTTAGGGATGTATTTATCATACTTCGATTGTTTCATTTTTGCAGACTCGAACTCCCGTTTGTTCTGGTGCTTAAATTTCTGCTCAATTTTAACAACATATCGATAAGAAACACCCAATGATGAGATGTCCAGAAAATCCATTTCAGTTTGGATGTATCTATGTAGAGCCCCATGGTATTTTAGAACCAAATGTCACTCAAAGTATTTGATACCCAGATTGGTGCACAAGGTATGGAAGGTATTGGTGAACTCCGACAATTATTGGCCCCTCTCTTGCCATAGTGTGGTCCATCTCATGTACTGGTCATCATAGTTTCTAATAGGGTAATATTGTTCCTTGATTGCATCCACAAAAAAATCCCAAGTGGGCTCAACCCCATATATTCCAGAATCCTCTGTGGAAATTTTCTCCTAGTAAGTTTCCCACCAATGTTTGACATGGGGGAGAGATTTAAGGAGCGCGAAGGTGATCTTTTTCCTGTTGGAAAAATTGTGAACATAGAAATAACCTTCTAGCAGGTTTAACCATTTTTCTAGAGCATCTGCATCTATCTTCCCTTCAAATATTGGAATATCAAAATTAACTTGTACCTTGAAAGGCGAGGTGCCTCCAAAGTGTCCGCTTGATGAATATGCACCGATTGTTATCGACAAGTGTTGAAGGATGTGGGTAAAATTATCCATAATTTTGTCCCTCTATTGCGTGAGAGCTTGCTCAAGCAACAAATTAATAGAATCGTTTTCTCTGTCGTTTTTCTTTTCTTCCGCCATGGAGGGTTTCTTGGGCGTGAGAGAGTGATTTTCCTCAAGAGAGACAAGCCCAAGACCCAACTTTCTATACTTGTACCTCATCAGGGACATGCACTGAGAAAACAATCAAGAACAACCTGCTTTGATACCACTGATCCCGATTTATGAGCGGAACGAAATGGGAGCGGAGATATAACACAAAATATACATAGATATTGCAAGATATCCAATAACATAATAGAGATATATCGTATATATAACAAGAGGCACATATATACAATAATACACAATTTCTATTAATGAGCGAAATTTACAAAACTGTAGAAATATAGAGTGAAAGACTCGCTAGAATGGTGGAAAATTATCTCTTAGAAGAGATGTGAAGGCTACTCACATTCACAAGAATATGATTTTACAATGAGGCTCCAAAGGCCTTTTTTCATAAAGAAAATCCAAAACCCTAACCACGGAAGATGAAAAGCCAATAGTTTTGTGGACCCCGTTTTCGGTAGTTTGGTGTATCAACTTCCCCGGGGCATAACTTCGGCATAGGATCTCCATTTGGGACACATGATAGATCATTGGAAAGGTATCGTTGAGGATATTCATTTTGGTGGCTCAATGAGAGCCTTTGGATATAATTGAGGTGATATATCCCTAAATACCTTCATTTAGACCCTCAAAATGGCCCGAAAGGTTTAGGAACCAAAAACAACTAAAAATAGTAATTTTCTAGAAAACTCTTTTGAGCCAGTTGGAGAAGATGGGTGGCCACCGATATCCACCTGGATCACCATATGTACTCCCCAATTATCTCTAGGGTTTAGATAGTCATCTATGAAAGCAATTGATTCTCTTCAATCCAATGATAATGGATGAAGTGTGTGTAGAGGTTTAGTACCTGGAAAACGTATACCAAAAGAAGGGGAAACCAAGTGGTTCAAAGTAGAAAGAGAACCATGAAGCTTCCAAGGAGGGAAGAAGAAGTGGAAAGGGGGAAAATATGGTTGAAAAATATCCCTCTCTGGAATCAACCCTTGATATGTTCTAATACTATGTTGATATTCATCCTCTACTCAACACTAGGTAGCTAGCTCAAAATAAAATCACTTTATCTACTAAAATCATAGTTGAGTAATCAACTAAACATGTAGTGGAAGAATAAACCAGGAAACCAAAATCTCACACACAAGACACCAATATTTTTAGGTATAAATCCCGAGAAAAAACCCCGGTGGGAAAAATAATCCTATGCTTTTATTAATGTTGGAACCTTTAGCAGTACTGATAGGGGCGAGGGAGTCAATATTGTATACTTTTTATAATATTTAACACTTTAAGGACATATCATTAATACATAACATTCTAACAACGACATAAATCCATGTATAGTACACACAAAGTTTACATGGAAATCAAAATGGGAGAAAACCACAAAAGATGTTCTTTTATAATTCATTCATTATAATATCGAGTTATGACCTGAGAGGGACACCCATCCTTGATGCAAGATCCAACTTATACAATCTACAAATTTCAATCTGTCTACAGTAAGCACCAACTTACTGATTTGGTGAAGACCCCAACCCTCACTGCAAGATCCAACTTGCAAAACATACTTTAACCTATTACTGCGAGATCCAACTAATTGGTTTGGTGAAAGCTCCAACCTTCACAAACAAGCCCCAACTTGATGAAATGATCCAACCTGTCACTGGGATAAGGACACCAATCCTCAGTGAGCTTCAACTCACCCTAGCACCACCCTACCACACTATATTCAATTTTCTCTAATAAAAATTCCTTGCACAACCAAAACCTTTCATAAGACATTTCCCTTCAATTCAAAAGCGATTTGTTATATCTTTGGTTCAGTTCCTTTGAATAGTTAATTTTTTTTTTCTTCTTTTCTCATGCACACACCCATGCAAATTCAATCAACGCACTGATCCAGGTGGATATTGGTGGCCACCCACCTATTCCAAGTGGCTCATCTTGACAATTTTTAGTTCAACACGTTTCTCTGTAATGATGAAATTTCTTTGTAATTGTGGGTTCTGCAATTCCGGGGCTATCCTGAATCCATACACAACATCTAGGTGGATATTGGTGGCCACCAACCTATTCTAATTGGATTATTTTGGAAGTTTTCATGTCAGTACATCTTTTTGTACTTCCAGGGTTGTTTTGGGGCCATACACAATGTTTTTTTTTTGGCTTGCCACAATAAAACTATATATGGAGTCAAATTTTGATGGTATAATGTGTATTTCTCGAAAATACCTTTCCAATGGGCTATCACACGCCTAAAACGAAGGTCATATGCAAAAGTTACAACCCCGGGAACTTGAGGTACCAACTTACCCATTGCGGTCCACATAACTTTTGGTGTTTCATCTCCTAGTGTTAGGTTTTTGGATGTCTAGGGTTTTGGCATTCATGAGTAATGTTAAAAAGGAATCTAGAGCCTCATTGTAATCATTCTACTCAAATAGATGCGCGTAATAGCCACATCTCTTCTTAGAGATAACTAGCACCATTCGAGCAAGTTATTTTCAGTTCTGCAATTTTACAGTTTCAACCTATTTTCTTTATTCAATAGAAGTTATTGTTCACTGGATATCTATTTTTGTTCTCTGTATCTCTGTGTTATTGTATTCAAGATGTTATTCATTTCGTTCCACTCATAAATCTATATCAGTGGTATAAGAGTGGTCTACTCTTCATTTATTTTTCTTCGTGCATGTCCTCGACAAGATATGAGTACAAGAAGTGGGGACTTGAACCAGTTGAGCCTTTACAAGATCAACTGCACCGAGCCCGAAAATAACTCATGGGGGAGGAGAATAAAGATGATGGAGCATGATATCCTTTTAAACTGTTGCTCGAGGAAGCCCTTGTGCAACAAAGGAACGAAATGATGGACAACTTTGCACAGGTCCTTCGACGACTGCCCACATGAGATGCATTTGCATAAAGAGGCCATGCAACCCCCTTCAAGGTACAAGTAAATTTTGATATTCCATTATTTGAAGGACTGATAGATGCAGATGTTGTAGATAAATCGTTGAATATACTCGAAGGGTATTTTTTGGTCCACAATTTTTCCGATAGGGAAAAGATTACTTTTGAACTCCTCAAGGTCGTCCCCCATGTTAAAGATTGGTGGGATACTTACTCTCAGAAAAGGGCCACAGAGGAATATGAAATATTTGCAGTCGTCCCCACATGGGATCCCTTCAGGGATGCCATTAAAGAACAATACTACCCCGTTGGAAGCTACGAGGACCAATACACAAGATGGACCATGTTGCATCAGGAAAGGGAACAAACAATACCATATTTCACCAATATTTTCTATACCCTGCACACCAAATTAGTTATCAAAGACTCTGAATGACATCTGGTGCTCAAATATCATGGTTTTCTACATAGATACATTCAAACATAAATGGAGTTTATGGACATATCATCATTAGGTGTGACTTATAGATATGCTGTGAAGATTGAGCATAAATTTAAGCAGAAGAGACGAGAGTTTAGATCTACAAATTCCTCACAGCCGAAGCAGGGAAAAGGCGGCCCCAACCCACAAAACAAGGGACAGACAAAAGATGGCCACTCTTAGGACAACCAGTCCAAGACACAACCCAATAAGGGTAATGAGAATTCGAAGAAGGACATGGGAAAGTGGTGTGAATACCATAAAATCCCTTGACACAACACCAAAGAATGTCGCTCCAAGTAGTCACTAGTGGCCGAGCTGAAAGCTTCTGAGTCAGAGGAAGATTTTGACTCCGAATCAAATCCAGAAGGAGGGAAGTGTATTATCGATGTTGAACCCAGTGACACTGCCACTACACCAAATTCCAACCAAGCGAACCAAAAGAACTAGAGGAAGGGGGATGCCTATTTCACTCACATATGTGGGTAAAGGGGGCTTTGCTTCATTTCATTGTCGATAGTGGTAGTTAGGAGAACCTCATCTCATCAGAGGTCATCAAGTGGCTAGACCTGCTGATGACACCTCACCCACAACCCTACACCATCGGTTGGCTTTGCTAAGGAAGAGATCTCCGCGTCAACCAACATTGTTGTCTGCTCTACGACATCAGGCCATTCAAAGACTAGGTATTGTGTGATATTGCTCCCCTTGAATTTTTTGATGTTATTTTAGGCCAACCATATTTTTGGAAGCGACATGCTGTGTATGAGTCTAGACCCCGCAATGTTATTATTACTTTGGGTAGAAAATTGTACATGATAACAAAGGTAGCGCCGCTTACCGCTATTTATTTAATCTCTGCTAAGCAATGCAGTAAGGTCATTTCACAGACCGAGAAGTTCGTCTTCTTTGTGATCCATGCTCACAGTAAGCAGAAGGTTTCCACCACATCCATGACCTATACAAAGAGCCTCTCTTTGCAGTAGAAGCAAGTGGACGAGATCGTGGAAGAGTACATAGACAACTTCTCCTCACTCACCGTGGTACCGACGCATTGCCAAGTTAATTTCCTTTTTATTATTAATAATAAATAATATATGTTCACATAGTATTTTTACCTTCATATGATAAATTTCTCTCCTAACATGTCTAGGGATTATGACAAATTCTCCCTCACTAAAGTGTGATAAATCCACATTTGGTAGTGTGAGAATTTGGTGTGTAACACTTGCATAGTCTTGTGTGTCATAATGTTGATGGTGACCCCAAGATCGATTAATGTGTTACTAATATGTGTATTGTTGATATGCACATTAACAACCAGACTACCAAGGTCAGAGTATTTAGTTGCAAGAAATCCCCCCATCATTAGGTTTGATATTTTTCTTGGAACGTGAATAGTTTGGGGATCGTTTTGTTTCCTACCGAGCTTCCTCAAACAAATTTCTTGTACTGCTTTTGAATAAATAGCTATGTCCTTAATTTCTTGGAAAGTGGTATTTTGAAACACACATTTCTAAGTTCTCCTAAGAAATCAAACTCAGGTTGTGTAAAAGGTTTTTCTTGTTTTAGCCTTTCATGATAGTGTGGGTCTTGAAGTTTGAGGTGAGAATTCTAAGATTTTGAAGGATATTGAGATTGTTTTTTCTCTGATTCTTCATTTGGGACCTCTTCATTCAAATATTCGATGCTAATGAGGTTGGTCCTTGGTTAGAGTCTTTTTATATCTAAGGTGAATATCATTATAGTCTAGGGAAGAGGCAAAATAAGTAGGGTAGGTTGCAAGTCCAACAACTTGTGCTGGTTGGCCTGGCCTTCCATTATTTGGGTTAGGTATGGGTTGTGAAGGTAGTTGTGGTCAAGGAAGGAGTTGCATGGGTTGCTTTGTCATAGGTTGTTGAGGTCCTCCGATGGTGGGATTTATCTATCCTTGTTTCCAAAACTCATTAGGAGGTGAAGGAGCTACCCATTGTTGTGTTGGAATAACACACGGTTGAGAAGCATATGGAATTTAAGGTTTATTCCAATATTAATTGAAGTATTGAGATTGATCTAGGATCATACCTTGAGGTTTGGGTTGCAAGGGTTTCTTCTGAGAGATGTAGCATAAATATTTCGGTTCTTCAGTTTTCTGGTAAATGGATTTTAATCCAGGTCAGGATGGAAAGTTATGAGTTGCATGATCCTCGCTTCATATTCCACAAACCTTTGTTGGATTACTGAGAGGGGGATGAATCAGTAATGAGAAATTTATACCACTTATTAATCCTTTTAACCATAATGTATATTCCTTTAACTTATTCAACAATGTTCATTAGTTCATCATTATTATGTTATTGCATCATATAACATTAACATCCATCACTGCATAATAAAAAATAATAGACACATTCACACAATGCACAATACACCAATATTTTACGTGGAAACCCAATGTGGGAGAAAGCCATGGAATGCTTTTCTTATATGTCTATGAGAATTACATTCAAGAAATCACAAACTTCCAATTGTCCAGCTCCAACTGGAAAGAGGCTCCAACCCCTAGTTTCTCAGGCTAAAACTTGAGGGAAGCTCCAACTGGAAAGAGGCTCCAACCCCCTAGTTTCTCAGGCTAAAACCTGAGGGAAGCTCCAACTCCCTAATTCTCTGGCTACAACCATAAGGAGGCTACAACCCCCTATGTTCTCTAGCTACAACTGGAAGGTGGCAACAACCACATAGTTATCAGGATCCAACCTGAAGGAAGATCCAACTCCCTGATTCTCCAACACCAACCGGAAGGAGGCTACAACCCCCTTTCCTTTCCCTGTCCTGCCGCCCTGAAATATAAATGCCAAATGTAGACAACCTGTCATTGTCACTGAATAAAACACTGCCACTGTCAACCTGTACCAACAACCTATAAAAACCTGTACCAATCAACCTATAACAACCTGTACCAACATGTGCCATGCATCAACCATGTATCAACCTGTACCATCAACAAGTGCATCAACCATACACCAAACCTATACAAATAAACTGCCACAACAACATGTCCAAACAATCTATCACGAAAAGAAAAATAAAACACAACACACACATATAACAAAATAAAAATTTGGAAAAATAAAAATAAATAAAAAAAACAATTTTTTTTCAAAAAAAACTGAAAAAGATGTAAAGAAATTGATTTTTTTTTTTAAATATATTAAAAAACTAAAAAAACTAGATTGAAATACAAAATTTAATAAAAAATTAAAAAAAAAGAAAAGAAAAACTTGCATAAAAATAACACAAAAGTTTTAAAAATATATTAAAAAAAAAGAAAAAAGAGAGGGTGAAATAAAAACAAATTATACACAATATTTAAAACAAATTAAAAAAACTTTAAAAAATAACACATTTTAAGCCCGTGGGGGTTGGGGTTATGCCGAACATTGCCCCCATAGCACCCACGACGCACAACCAGCCCGCCAAACAACACATTCTTTTTAATTTTTTTTGAAGTTTTGATTAAAATCGTTTCTTAGTTTAGTTTTACAGTTATTTATTTATTTTTTTTAAATTTTATAAAAGTTTTCTTCATGTTTTTTTATTTTCATTTTTATTTTTTACTTTGACTTTGTTAATTTTTTTTTTGAATTTTTTTTTGAATTTTATTAAATTTGATATGATTTTATTGTAAAATTGGTTTGAAAATTTTGTGTTTTTATTTAATTTAATTTTATTAAAATTTTGTTGTTCATATATATATATAGTGTTTAAAATATATTTTGTTTGAATTTTGAGTTTTGAGTTTATTTTTTAAAGTTTTAATTTAAGATTTGTTAATATTTTTTGAATTTTTTTATTTTAGATATTTTTTTTATTGAATTTATTGAATTTTTTTAGTTTTTTTTTTAGTTTTTGTAGTATTATATCTATATCTATATATTTATTTTTTTTATTTTTATTTTTTGAAATTATTGGTTTTTTTAGGATTTTTTTTTTTTTTTTTTT
>SNQJ01S0000082.1:88459-99051 GCA_010110895.2 Picea sitchensis | reverse complement strand
CCACATGCACATCTAACTCAACAGATCACCT
Organism: Picea sitchensis; assembly: GCA_010110895.2. NCBI lineage: Eukaryota > Viridiplantae > Streptophyta > Pinopsida > Pinales > Pinaceae > Picea > Picea sitchensis. Next base: position 99,020 of record SNQJ01S0000082.1, on the reverse strand, counting down.
TTCCCACTGGATAATCATCTAGAGTTATTCTCAACTCTCTGAATGGAGGAGGTCATCTCTACATTCCTAGCTCTGTCTCAGGAAAGAACCACATACCCTTCTTAGGGGATTTCTCTCAGGTTTGTAAGCTGAGAGAAAGACTTACATAGTTTCAATGATCCATACCTCACAGGTTTGTAATCTAGAGAATCTATCACATAGCTGCAATCAACAACACTCCCTCTCAGATAGGGAGGCATTTTCCATCAGACCAAGTCTCTCACAGAAATACTCGAACTTTGTCTTGGAAAGTGGTTTGGTGAATATATTTGCAATCTTTTCATGAGTAGAAAGATACTACACGTGTATTGTCTTTCTCTGCACCATGTCTCTGATGTAGTGATACTTGATTTCAATGTGTTTTGATTTGTCATGAAACACTGGGCTCTTGGAGAGCTTCACACAACTATGGTTGTCACAATGAATTGTAGTTAGATCCATCTCGTGATCGAGCAAGTCTGTCAAGATTTTGTGAAGCCATACTGATTCATGAACTTCCACACTTACTGCAATGTACTCTGCCTCTGCTGTACTTAAAGCTACAAATCTTTGTTTTCTGCTACACTAGAAAACCATGGCCGATCCGAAGGTGAATCAACAACCCGAGTTGTTTTTATGTCTACTGCACTTCCTTCCTAGTCCGCATCGACATATCCTTCCAATATTAGGTCCACATTAGCTGCATATCTCAGGCCATAACCAATTGTACCTTGTAAGTATCTCAATACGTGTTTTGCAGCTAGCCAATGTGTATGTTTTGGTTGACTCATAAATTGGCTAAGCACATTCACTGCATAGGAAATGTCTGGTCTAGTGTTAACCAGATACATCAAATATCCAATAAGTTGTTGATACAAATGTGGATCTACGTCTCTTGAATCAGTTTCACTCATCTTCTTTAAATCCATTACCATTGGAGTAGGCATGGATTTACAATTTGTCATTTTGAACTTTTTAAGTATCTCCACAGTATATTTTCCTTGAATTAGGAAAATCTCATATGATCTCTTCCATACTTCTAGTCCCAAGAAATAATGCATTGGTCCCAAATCATTCATTTCAAATTTGGCAGTTAATGCTTGTTTTCATTCAACAATGAGTCTCTCTAAACCAGTGATGATAATATCATCCACATATAAGAAAAAAATCAGACACTCATTTCCATCAATGTGATAATATAAGTTTGGGTCAGCTGCACTTTTGTTGAAGCCCAAACTCATCATAAATCCATCCATTTTCTCGTACCAAGCACGTGGTGCTTGTTTTAGGCCATATAGGGCCTTCTTCAATCTGCATACATGAGATTTTTCGTTGTGTATAACGAAACCTTCTGGCTACTCAATATAAACTTCTTCTTCGATTTCACCATTGAGAAAAGTTGTCTTTACATCCATCTGATGTAGCTTCCAACCCATGGAAGTAGCTAGTGCAATGATAGATTAGATGGAGGTATATCTGGATACCTGTGCAAAAGTCTTGTCATAGTCAAATCCCTCTATTTGTGAAAACTCTCTAGCCATGAATATTGCTTTGTATTTTTCAATGCTTCCATCAACAACATGTTTAATTTTGTAAATCCATTTGGAATTCATTACGGACTTTCCCTCTGTTCTTGGAACAATATCCCATACATCATTTTTTAGTATAGATTGATATTCTTCAGTCACAGAATCTTGCCATACTTTTTCTCCTGAAGCATCTCCATGACAAGTTGGATCTGAATCAATAATGTGGATCATGGTTGAAAGGTAGCTTGCGAATCTCTTAGGGCTCTTGGTTGATCCTTGTGGGGATTTATGCCCTTCTGCTTCTTCTAAAGTTTGTCGAGCCCAAGTAGGCCTTTTATGTCCAACTGTGATGTCTCTGGGTATGTTTCTTGGGGAAACTGAATCTACTGGAGAAACTGGGTCAACTGGAGCTGTTGGCTCATCTGGAATAATATTTGTCTCCCCCTAAACTATTGAAGGAGGAGGAGATATTGTTTCACTATCAATTTCCATCTGAGCTTATATAGATTTCTAGAAGGCTACTTCTTCTTCAAAAGTAACATCTCTGCTTACTTCAATTTGTCTCTGACCTGGGATGTAGATTCGATATGATTTTGAGGATTCACTGTATCCTACAAATGTACCATTTCTTCCTGAAGGTTCTAGTTTGGATATTTTTTCTTTGGGTACGTGAAGGTACACTGGACATCCAAATAATATGAAGTGTTCGATCTCAGGCTTCACTTTGATGACTGCTTCTTCTGGAGTAATGTTCTTCAAGATCTAATGAGGACTACAGTTTTGAACATATACTATTGTCATACATGCTTCTGCCTATTGTTCCAGAGTCTGTACTTAAGGATATAAAGTAAAGAGTCTAGGCTATAAAGTAAAGAGTAAATAATAGAAAAGAAACAAAACAATCTTAGGAAAAGAAGCTATGGCTTATTTCTGAGTTGCCTTCGTCTAGATTCTATCTGTTCTTGAACACTTATGTCCTGTTCAATGGCTGCCCATGAACGTTCGAGTTCAACCCGAGTGGTGACAGTTTTCAAGATGGCATCGAAGAGGTTTAAAGTGATATTGGTTTGATCTGTGAGACTAGGTCCAATATGGGGCTGTCTTGTAACATGCACAATCTTGGAGGAACAAGGTTTTTAAGGGATTTGTTTATTTTTAAGTTGCTATTTCTATTTTAGATTATATGAGACAAAATTCCCCGAATTTCGAATTAATAGCATAACAAAATCAAAGGCCTTTTCCCATATCTAAGTTAAATATGAAAACACATGCCTGAAACGAAAGAAAACATGAAGCTTTTGAACAATGTGAGGCATCAATCAAGGAAGAATCTTACTTTGTGACAGAAGAAGAAATTAGAAAATAAAAACTTTAATGAAGCATGAGACATAGAAATCTAAGTGATTCACATGTCTTGTACCTAATGATAGCCAATACATAGGAAAAGCTGTAAATGATTAGATGACTAAAATAATCGATCACCGTAGTAGAGGTTGTACTAAAATGAAACTAAACATTCATCAAAGATATATAAAGGAAATGATTCTAAATGCGAGATAACAGGGGAACCACATAACTCAGTCTTGACGGAATCTGGAGTCTTGCGATTTGACTTGTATTAGTTTAGGAGAAAAAAGAAATCTCTCTATTACAATCGACCAAAGAAGAAACAAACTGGTGTTTCATCTTCAAGATGTATATTTATACAAAAATTAAAACGCTTTGAATTCTAATCATTCTAAAAAGTTTCGGTTACAAATGAAAAACAAAGTGTTTCATTTCCTTGTCTATTGTCTTCCTCTAGGCAAGGTGTTTCCTTCTCTTTGTTCTCTAGCTCCAAAAATAGGAAGAAATAAGCACCTGCTATTATTCACCTCCTGAAGTCTTCGCTCTCCCCTGCTCAATACAATTGACATACCTTTCTATCAATTGGGCTATCAACTTGGAAGGTTCTGTTTGGTTGTTCGCCTCGAAGGTGTAACAATTCTTTGCCAGCTGTGGCAATCTCTTTCCTACTTGTCTGTCTTCTATGAGGATAGACAATAATTGTAAGTTTGGTTTTATTAACCATTTATCCACTTGGACAATATCGACCTGACTTATCTGGGATAATTCAACTTGTTCTCTTTCCACACTTTTCTTGATATCTAGCAGATGCTTGGCTATGTCGATTTTGCCCAACGTTCCAGAACTGCTTTCCTTATTGAGAACTATTTATTTATTTATTTATCAAGCCAAAAGTTTCTTCACCAACGTCTCTCATCTCTTTATCCATTTTTATTTTCTCAGATATATTATGTTCCCACATCTTGAGTAAGATGTTACCTCTGGTTTTCTCTGGAATGGACAACCTGGAACTAATGACCATATCTTCTTTCGTTGTTGCTATAATAGCCTCCTCGAAAGCAACTTAGGCCACCCAACTTCTCTTTCTCTCAAAGAGATATCCTTTAGTGCTTGATCTGTTGTTTGAAAATTGTTTTGGAGGGTTTCTTCTTTGGCAAGTAGATTTTATTGAGCTACTTCTACCTTCTTTCGTATGTTCGTGGCTTGGGATTGGAAAACCTTTATGTCTATGACCTGGTTTTCAACAAAATTCAATTTATATTGCAACTGTTTTATTAACTCCTCTTGTTGACTTACCCGTGCATGGATTATTTGTGTCAATTGATGCATTTTCTCRAGATTGGATTTGAGTTGTTCGATTTCCTGCTGATTAKCTGCTCTAGCTTGCTCGAAATCCTTGTTTGCCTCATTCCTGGAATTCATTTCTACGACTGCTAGTTGAGTTTGCAATTTGATAATTAACAGGTTTTTTTGTTTCAACCGTCCCTTCAAGGTTCCAACTGAATATTGGTTGGTTGTTGCATACGCCCCCAATGTTGTTATTATCTCATCGACAAATTCCTCCTCTTCCAAGGCTTCTCCATCCGTTAATATTTTGTACCTTTTAGCTCCTGCACCCGCTCTTTGGTATGTTACTTGCTTCACCATGACCTTCCTCTTCTTGCTAAAAAAGAAATCGCTAGGAGGCAATTCTTCCACAGAGATAGGTGTCAGATCCTCTTTGAATATTATCTATGCATCGGTGTTCCCCTTTGTGAATTGTAAGGGTGTGATGGATTGAATGGGACTACCGATTTCTTGGAATGATTGTTTCATGGTAGCATCCATGGCTGACTCCTTTGATGTAAGCGACGGTATGTCACCTAACCATTTCAAGGATATATCTGCTTGACCTTCAACCTATTTACCCAGTGTAACTGCCTCTAGGTTTCCTTCTTCTTCATTGGGGATCTCGACTTCCTGATTTGAGGTCCCAGTTTCCTCGGTCTTTTCTTGAGTCTCTTGTTTGCCAGGGCTTGCGTCCGTTGAACCTTTGGCCTCTGCTTGCTGTGTACCCAAAGGTGTTGAGGTTTTGCCTTGCAAGACTTTGGGGAGTCAACTTCTCCAGTGATCCTCGAATTTATAGAATTCGACCATATCTTCGGGCAGTAGATCTTGAATCCGACTTAAGACTTCTGAGTAGGACCTCACTCCTCGAAAAATTTCATCATGAGATGAGTCTTCGTGCTCGAATCGTTTTAGACCACAACTCACCATGTGATTACTCACAACCCTATTAGGGTCGTGTTTCTTAAACTCGATGTCTACTAAGTTCATTTCCTCTAGGGCACTGGGCTCCTCTTTGGCATGGTCAATATCTAATAAATAATATGTACCAATGTGAATGGGGAAGGGTGGCCTTACCTTCTTGTGAACTCCTTTGAGATATTTGCTTATCCCACCGAGCATAGTTTGTCTGGTGATCTCGCGACATACTAGCTTATCTGGCGAGAACAACGACATAACATATGGGGGAACAAAGCTGCCAAAAACCTTGATGTATGAAAACTATTCTTCTATATACCATTCTTCTACGCTGCTTAGGTTGGCCATGATTTTATCTGAAATCCTGAGAGGTGGATGGCTGAAAATAGTGGCATGCATTGGTAGCATTACCTAGTTGAAAATCTCATAGATGAATTCTTTGGCTTTATCTTCCCAGAGTTTCGAGTGGTACACATGAATATGCTCTTCATTGGTTGGAGTCCATCTCCATCTCATTAATGGGAAAGGTGTCACGAAGAAAATAACATCCATAATGTAAGCAGACATAAAGAATGAAGATGCTTTCCCACTCACCATTTGTGCTCGATATTCTGCAATTCGGCTGGCCAGACTGTCTGACAACAATTTGGCCCAGTCGAAAGAGAATCCCTTAGCTACTATGTGAATGAGCGATACCCATGGGAGAAAAAAGTCAGCGGTGTCCTCCTTCCCATACAGTCTACAGAACATCATCGCAATATACATGAATTAGGGCTCCAACAATAAGATTGAATAAATTCCATTAGAGTCGACTCTGAATTTCACGGGATGCGAACACCAATCTTTGATAAGGTCGGATAGGTTTTTCTTGAATTGCTCACATTCCTTCTTTTATAAGCCCTCTATGAATTCGGCGTTGTGAGTAAATTTTGTTGTGGGAGATAATTTGTACATTTCCTGTAGATTCTCTGGCCAAAATGTCCCAATCGCCCTCTTCTGCTCATTGCATATTGTCCTAGTCGGGACATCTACATGGTCCAACGCCCATCTGATCATATCAAAATAGGGAAAAATCTGCGGTCTTTATGCTACCTTGTGTATCTCTGACTGAGCGACAATTTTGTATTTGCTGATAAGTTGTCTTTTTCATTATCACTGGAATCGTCTAGACAATTTATCATCTCGAATTGCAGAGTGTTGGAGACATGTGTCCATGTTTTGACAATGTTTATGCTTCTAGGTGAGGTATCGGAAATAATATCTGAACCTTGACCTGAATTCCCACCAGTTTTCTTGGGCGCTTTCCGCGGAGCCATGATATAGAACCTTACAATTAGGTCTCCTGTCATAGAAAATGAAAACACAGACAAAGGTTATCTCGGTAAACTGGCTCTGTGAAAATTAGAAAGGAATTTTTAAGATAACAACAAAAACCCTTTCGCTTTGAGCACTCAAGTCTGTGCGAGTCTTTGCTGACAGATCGTTTAAAACATTTAATAGAAATATTTAGCGATAAAACAAGATATTACTATCAATCATTTCACTAACTTTCTTATAAATGCCATAAATGTTTAATAATTTGTGACTTGGGAAAATCGCAAAAACATTTAATTCTTTATCTGTAGACTGGACAGGTTAAAAGTTGTTTAAGGTATTAATTAATCTAGTTTAGTCCTTTAATTAAGTGTGTTTAGTCCCTTATCCCTTTTTCGGCATTCGTAGTCTCGGATGATTTTACTCTTAATCTTGAACCATGAACCCTGAATTCATGATATTGCATTTTGGATGATTAACTTTGATTAGACTTAAGTTTTTAATTAAACATGATCAATTAATCAATTTTGCGACCTCGGGTATCGGGGTTACAAACGCATTGCTTCAAGGCAAAAACCATCGAATCGCGAAATCGCGATAATGATTAACCATGGCTTAGTTATCATTATTCTCGTAATTAACAAGAATTATTTAAAACTGACTTCGCAACTTCACACGTCGGGAGATGGAAGGGCATTCGAAGTGTGACTCCCAAAACATGAAAGAACGATGTGTTAAAAGGTGATAATCCATGCTTAATGGTTCAAAAATCGTGATTAACTTGAACCAATCTCGCTATTTCGCGTGTGAGGACATCAAGAGCTTTGATATGTAAAACCGTAATATCCACGAAATCCTGAAACCCGATTTTTGAGGGTTATGTGTATCGTTTTGTTATTTATAAAGTAGGCGGATCTAAACCTTTGACAACTGGAGTATTTGAAAAATACAAGTGTTCCAACATAGGCTCCAAATAGGGATCTCGTCCCCTTGCGGGACAAGAAGAACATTAGACCAAGTGCCTTTATTGGGTAAATGGAGTCATTAGTTTGCTTCCGCAAAACCTGTTCAGAAAAGGGTGCAGAGAAAAATGGAGGGTTCATCTTATCCCCTAAAAGATTTCAAATCTCAATCGCTTTCTAATCTCAAACTTTGGGCCACTTGACTTTTTCTTCCCTAAAACTGAATTTGGGTCTGCTTAAGATAATCAAAACAACCTTAAGAATTTTAGCAGGTTCTGTTGATTTTACTTGCATCAAGGTGAAGGAATTTCAACGTTTTTTATCGGGGAATCCTGGACGAACTTGGGATGTAGATCTGGTTTCAAGGAAAATAAATTTCCAAAGTATAGTATAATTCATATATAACAACCTCACAGATATCTTAGACATTGCTTCACTGCCAGTGATCCTGTTCAGTACCCCGGTGAAGTTATCCGATTCCCTTTATTGAATTTCCTTTCAACACTTCAAGTTGTAACTTCACATTTAAATGATGAGATGAGGGCAATCATTTTATGAATTTCCTTTCATCATCTCTTTTTGGACAAGATGGGGGCAATCAATTTTTTGAAGTTCCTTTCACCATCTGTCTTATATTTTTCTTTGACATGAAGTGGGGGAAATCAATTAGTATAAAGTATACCATGGATGCTATATGTGTATAATTTTGCAACAGAGGTTTGTTAAGTCACTTTGATTACTCTGGATCACTTTTCCTTTGACTTTCAAAACATCTTAGTCCGCAGGAAAACTTATGGGATAAATTATTTCCAGGGGCTCTCTTTTGAGCAAGAATAATCATTAAAACTTGTTGAAATAATTAAGAGAGTTAGGATTAGCCTATGCATAGCTTTGTTCAGTAGGAGCTGAGGAGTTGTGAGGAGTTGCTCCCCTTTTAAAAAAAAATAAAAAAATGCTTGTCAGCTTTTAGAGCTAAAGTGTAACCTCTTCTTTCGCTGTGGGGGCTGTGGGAAGGCGTATGGATTCAAGGGGGAAAAAGGAAAAACAAAGACTTGGAAGAGAATGACAGAGGAGGTTTTGGATTTCTTAAGCACAGGCACTATAACGCAATCCTGACTATTAGAACTTCTTCTTTGAGGACGCTTTACTTCTTCTGTTTATTTTAATTATTTTTATCTTATCCAGGGGAGTTTTTAGAATCGACATTAAAAAAAAATGTTTTTTTGACAACACATCGGGTGAATATGTTCATACTCATGAGACCGTTATTGCACCTAGGTGATATTCATTTGAAATCTAGACATTTTGGGAATTCATACCTTTGCCTTACCATTTTCGATCTCATCTTAGTAAAATATCTCTTATCACCTGTTTCGGGCGAATCGATTGCCCGATACATGACCATCCATTTTCTTATTTTTGATGTTTGGGTTGTAAATCATAATCATGTAAGAAAACCACATGAAGAGTATCAAGGTTTAAGATTTATGGAATTCAATGTGTTGAATATTTCATATCTCTACTTCTAGGAGATCACTATAAATCTATAAAAACAGAAAACACAAACCAATATATGCAGTGGAATTTTGGAGATCGTTTATTGCATATAGTGCTTCAGATAATGCCCGTTGGTAGGGGCGTTGAGGATTTTACCGTCCAAAGTTTCTAACAGAAACAAGTTCTTCCCTTCAGAAGTTGTGACTTTGAATGGTCCATACCATATATGATCAAATTTGCCATGTTTTGCCGAGTCTTCCCTCCTAGCATCCCATTTCAAACCCAATTCGCTAGGGAGGAATTCCCTATTTTTAGCCTTATGGTCGAACAATGCTTTCATGTTGTCTTGATATTTCTGCAGCCTTTCGTCCACTTCCATTCTATTTTGTTGAACTTCCATCAACTGATTTATTCTCCTTGTGATGTGATTTGGTTCTTCTCTCTCATCCTGCCAAAGTTTCATCACGGGTAGGGCCAGATTTATGGGTAACACTATGTCGGTCCCGTATACCATTTTAAACGGAGAATTGCCAATCAATTTCTTGGTGCCTATCCGATTTTCCCACAAGGCATACTTCAAATGCACATGCCAAGATTTTTTGTTTTCGTTCAACACTTAATTATGGTAATTAAGCTTTTATTTGATGATTCAAAGAGCCCATTGCCTTGGGGGTAGTATGTCGTAGAATGACCCATTATAATATTGTATTTTTGTCAAAAGCTGACCATTGCCATAGATTTGAATGCCTTGGCATTATCTGTAACTATTTTTCAGGGACAGCCAAATCTAGATAATATGTTTTCTTCCAGGAAATCTATCGCCACTGAATCTGTTGCTTTTCTAGTCGTAATATCTTCCACCCACTTGGTGAAATAATTTGTAGTGGTCCTGATCCATTTGTGTTGAGTGCTGGAATGTGGGTTAATTTTGCCTATAAAATCCAACCCCCATTATTGAAACGAGGCTTTTGTTTTAACCGGGACCACAAGTAATGTAGGGAGTTTATGCTTGCCTGCGAACAATTGGCAAGAGTTACATGCTCTGACTTTGGTGTTAACATCTGTGAATAGTTTAGGCCAGTAATATCCTACCCTCGGGATTTTATAAGTTGTTGCTCTCCACGCGTGATGTCCTCCACATACTCCTTTGTGAAATTCATTTATGACCTTTTTTGTTTTTGATTCTACTAAACAAACCAGTAGAAATCCTATAGGGTCTTTCCAATACAATTAGCTTTCGTATATACAGTACTTTACCGCATGCAATTTCAGTGTCCTGGCCTTAGATGGAGATAAAACACTTGGGCAGTTCAGGGTTAGAAGGTAAGATACTATGTTTTTATACCAACCCGATGAGGCAAACTTCTCTTCGATTTTGGTTGTAGTTATTTGGTCATCGAATTCATCTATGTCCACACATCCTCCGTACTCTTGCAGGTTATTTATTCCAAGTGCTTTGAAATTTGATTCAGCTAAGAGCCTAGCCAGGCCCTGTCCTTTTACAAGCTTCGTCGGCTTCACCTTTAGATCAAATTCTTGAAGTTTAGCAAGCCACCGACCCCTTAAAATGAATGATGTGATAAGTAAATTTTAATGATTGTTTTTTCCCTTAAGAACTGTTGCCAAGACTAGTGAATTAAAAACCTAGGT
>SNQJ01S0000082.1:31022-57439 GCA_010110895.2 Picea sitchensis | reverse complement strand
TGATTATAAGTTGTTGATTTGATGCTGGAGCACGTGATTATCTTGCAAAAAACTCAATATTTATTAATAAGGTTTATTCGATGTTTTATAAACATGAAACACAAATTTAAAATTAAATTGAAACTAAAACTATATAACAATCTAAATTGTATTAAAAACTAACATGAAAATTTTAATAAAACTAAGCTAAAGTTAATGTTTATATCACCATTATTTACAAAATATTCTAATAAAAAATAAATAAATTCTAAGATTAAAGAAAATGTAATAATTTAAACTATCTAATTAACTAATTAATTTCTACTTGAAAAAAATCTGTTTACTTTTCAAAATTTAGACAATGTAATAACATTAGGCTCCGATTGGGGATGGTGTTTCCCTGCGAGGCACTAAAGAACTGTAGAACACATGCCTTCATTATTGGGTATGGAGTGATTATTCTGAAAATAAAACTAATTCTAAAACATTCCTTCTATTAAATGTCAATTTCTCTTTTAAACAGATCGATAAACCTTTATTCTCAGTAACATGATTAATATGTAATTGAAGAGACTGAACTACCAATAATTTCAGAATTTAACATGTTTTTAGAGAGTAAGACCAGAAATGGATAAAAAAAAATTCCACATTCAACTTTACTTAGGAACTCTCTAGGGTAATGAAATAATGAATTTTGGCTCAATAGTCAAATTCATAACTAATGTTTTACAACTCAAGGCATTTAGGGTTTAAAAATAAACATTTTATATCATGGCTTTATTAAGGTTAGAATAGAGTTATTTTTGAGGAAACTAATTTGATTGAGTATTAAGATAAATATACTCATTGGTAATCCTCCTCATTCTCATGGTGTTTCTACACTGCCAAAAAGCGTCCATAGCCTATGGTGTAGTCACCTCGACATCACAAACCTTGCTTCACTGCCAACGAGCATACATAGCCCCGATGAATATACCTACATTTCTCAATTGAGTTTTCATTCATCATCTCTTTCAATTTGTTATATACTTTGCATGAGATGGGGGCAAATGATATGTTTTGCACACAAAGGGATGATGTTTGTTTGTCAAGGATGAGTTGGAAATACCTAAGTGATAAAGTATACTCATAAAGGTTTTCATTTCCTCAATTATAACTCTATCTTTCCAAAACATACCAATTTAATACTTGATTCTTTTGATAATAATAAAATTCCTTGAGTAAAACTATTAGTTATAAATTTGACACTAAAGCCTCTACTTAGAAGAGAATTACCCAAGACACACCTTTTCAACTTTCATGAGGAAATAAACAAAATATTCTCCTTTCTGGTTTTAAAAATAGCATGTCAAAATCTTCATTAATAGTTAGAGCAATCTTTTCTATCCAAAATTCCCGCAATTCAATTCTGCAAGAGGTTTTTCTAAACCTTGACCTTTAATCATTTTGTTGCATTTATTTCAAGGCCATACTCTTGAATTTTCTCTATCCATTTTTCCCTTCTCCCATCACTATCTGGTTGATTCATAATTTATTTGTCAATACTACTAGGCACATATGAAATTATTTTGGAGTGTTAAACATCAGCTCTAAAAGATTTCAAAGCTTTTACTAATGCATATCCTTGTTTCTCAAGAATGTTATATTTGAGTTATGAATCTTGTAAACTTTTACTAAAGAAATAAATTGGTTGTTCATGATTTTCATCATTCTTTTGTAAGAGGATTGCAACAATAGTGTTATCAGAGGAAAATGGAAAAATAAGAAAGTCTTTTAAGCAATTTGGACTTACCAACACTGGTGCTTCTCCCAAGGATTTCTTGATTTACTCAAATGAGTATCTTGCCTTTGAAGACCATTTAATATCACTATATTTTTTAAGCATGTCTGTTAGATCCTTTACCACTTCAACAAAATTAGAAATGAACCTTCTCAAAAAGTTGATTTTTCCAATAAATGACTGGATCTCTTTCTTGTTTCTTGGCAGGCTTATAACTTTAATTGCCTCAACATGTTGAGGGTCAATTTTCACTAGTTCATTTGAGGTAATGCATCTAAGTAAATTTCCTTCCTGCATAGAAAAATGTGATTTCTTAGGATTAAGTGACAAACCATATTTTTTGCATTTAATAAAAGTTTTTCTAATATGTTTTAAGTGCTCATCATTTAATTTGGAGAAAAAATTAAATCATCTAAACAGATAACAATAAATTTATCTTTTCCTCCAACAAATGCTATGTCCATCTCCCTCTCAAAGGTTTCTCCTGCATTCATTAAACCAAAGGGAATTTTGTCATACATAACTGTTCCCCAGGGTGTGGTAAATGCAGTTAATTCCCCATCTTTCTCATGCACAACAATCTAATTGTAGCGTGAAAAACCATCAATCATAGAAATTCAGTTAGCTCCCACTACCTTTTGTAAAACATGGTCCATGTTTCGAAGAGGGTAATTATACTTTAATGAAGATCTATTAAGATTTATAAAATCAACGTAGATTCTAATTTCACCATTTTTCTTTCTAACAGGTACTAAATTTGCAACCAAGGAAGAATATTTAAGAGGAACTATAATTTTTGCATTTAACAATTTTTTTAGTTCCTTTTCAATTAATGGGAAAAGGATGGGATTTGTTTGTCTCAGTTTCTGTCTGAATGGTTTAGATCCCACCTTAAGTGGAATTCTGTGCTAAATAATTACGATGTCATAAGTATTTAGATCCTCATATGACCATGCAAAAAGTTCGATAAATTCCTTAAATAAATCCACATAACTGGTTTTCTGATCAAGTAGACATTTTGAGATCTTGATATTCTTTGGTTCTTGTTCAGTACCAATGTTACGGTCTTCTACCTCTTCAATCTGAGGGTAAACAAAAAGTTTAAAAATAACATCATCTTTATCAAATAATTTCTCTAGAGGAACTAATTCTTTTGGAATATGATTATTTCTCAATATCATCATTTTATGGTTAGCAATAATATTTTGCATTTTAAGATTTGGATGACAATATTTATCAAAATGTTCATTAACTTTGTCATCTTCTTGATCAATATGAGTTGCATAAAATTCATCAACCATTTCCAAAAACTTTTTCATTTGTTGGTCATCTTCAAATACCTACCAATGTTTAACATTATCAGGAATTGAAGGCCTATACTTCATATCTACTTCATATTTGATATTTGGAACCTTAGGAGGTTTGAAATTACTTGTTGCCACTGCAAATGAATCTACATGTTGATTTAAGCGCCTCATAATCACATGAATATTGAATGATAAAAATAAGTTTTCAATTAAGTCCCAAGATTTGTTTTTGTAGGATCTCATCCTAGGATGATTGGCTTGATAAACCTTCTTTATTTGCTTAACAATCAATTCTGCGTCACGATAGACTATGATATTTTCAATTTTCATTCTTCGATTTGCTTCTAAACCTGGCACTAAAGATTCATATTCATAGACATTATTTGTGGAATATGTTTCAAATTGAAACCTAAAAGAAAATGGAAACAACTTCCCAGAAGGTGAAATTAAAAGTATACTAGCTCCAAAAACCTCCCATGAGGAAGCTCCATCGAAATACATTTTCTACATTCCATTTACAAACTCAACATTTTCAACAAAAGGAGTTTTCAAAGTTTTTGTACAAACTTGTAGTTCATTATTTACAAATATATTAAAACATCCCAGATCTTGATCTTTTGAATAAACAGGATAATCATTGAGGTTATTGGGATCACTAATTGTTTATGCAAGTTTAGTTTCCCTATAAAGTCTCTTGGTTTCCCTATATGCTTCCCCAAGATATAGATAAAAGCATTCCATAGTTCACAGACACATCTACCGCAACCACATCTATCAAAACACTTTTTACATGAATTTGGGCTAAATGTACCACAAGATCTTTGATCATCCATAAACATTTGAATTTTCTAGCATCAAAATAATATAGGTCTTGGTATGGTCTTGTGATTTGTAAACCCAACTTCTCCATGGCTATTTTAGGCATTAAATTATGAGAAGCACTTGAATCTAACATACAATTGTGTAAAATATGTTCATGGACAATAAAAGAAATATAGAAGGGTGTCACTATTTCTCCTCTTTCCTCAATATAAGGTCCAAACATGACAGTGGACCTTTCATCCTATAGATTTAAAGTATCAGGTTGTGTTGTTGCAATTTAGCAGTCAATCATTTTCAAGACTTGTTTTCGATAAACAAGATTTTTTGCAAGTTCTAACAAAGGAATAGGAATTCCGTTCTTATTCAATTCATTTTCTAAATTGAATGAGCTACTTATTTTCTCTGTTTCTTTTTCTTGTGCATTTGTTTTTTTAGCTGCTTGTTGATTGGATTTTTGTTTTGAAATTGTTATTTATTTTCCTTTATTTTTACTTTGCACTTTATCTATCTGACCTTGATTATTTGTTTTGGTTTCATTTTCATTTTCCCTAGGTCCAAGGTCATATTTTTTATGAACTTAATCTTGTAAGGCATATGCGAAAGTCCTATATTGAGATGATGATGTATCGGTTGATTTTTTTTTTATCATCTTCATCAAAATATCAATTAAAGCTCAAGGATTTCTCGTATTCATCTTAGGTCAGATACACATAAAAAATATCACCTTCCATCATATTCGTGTCTTCATCAAACCCTTCAGATTCTTCCTCCACAAAGTTGTCAACCAAATTTTCATTTTTTATAGGTGATTGTATTGGTTGTTTCTCGTTTATTATTTCTCTTTGTGAAACCTGAGGAGGATTAAAGGGCCTTATAAATTGGTTTGGATTTTATAATTAGGCCTCCTCCTTTCAATTTCGATTCTAGCCAATTTATTAGATAAATATTTAATAAGTTTGGACATTTCTTCAATTTTACCCTCATTATTTTTATTTGTTCGAGATATACCAACCTGTTTTTTCTTTTTTCTTTTCTCTCAATCTCCTGAGTCAGTTCTAACCCTAGAATTTCCCGAATTAATCATATTGTATTCAATCTCTACATCATCATCTTGCATATCGGTTAAGGTGGTACATCTTCTCTCCCTAAGTAATAAGGAAAAATATGGAACAAAGGAGCCAAAAAAAGTAACTTTTGCAGCTGGTTGGGATGGTTTAACATTTGCAAGGATTTTATGATAAATATTGTTAAATATATTAATGAAATTTGGAACAGATTCATTATGTTTCTTTTTTAAACTCCCAAAATTAGTCTAATAATATAATTCTCACCCCATTGTCTAAGGAAGGTAGACTCTAATGAATCCCATGAGTCAATGGAATTAGGAGGTAACCCCTTAAACCATGTCCTCACCTCCCCTTTAAAATTTTGCACTAATATTCTCATATACACATTGTCTGTGAAGTTATCAAAGGATGATACGTGTTCCAAAGTTGTAATCTCATCTTCCGCATGAAATTTAGGTAAAAGTTTTAGATAATTATCACAGAGATTATTCATATTTTAAGGAATATTTAAAGGGGCATATCTAGCAGATGCTTTATTAAAAACCCTAGGTGGAGGTGGTGGAAGAGTTTCTTGTTGTTGTGGTGGTGGTAGTGGGTGGATGCTAGCTTCCATTACTAGATGTTCAATTAATAACTTTGAATTCTTATGAGTGAGTGGATTGAATAATACTTTAAACTCTTCTTATTCTAGAGGAACTTTTGGAAAGACACTTGGAGAAATTACAGGAGTGTTCTTTGGAGAATCTATAGGAGAAGGTATTTGAGAAACTACAGGAGAATCTTTAGGAGAAAGTGTAAGGTAATGTTCAGAAAAAAATTCAAGAGGGTCATTAACAAAGAGTGAAATAGGAATTTTTTGAGAATCTGGAAGAGGATGTTTAGGGGATAATGGAGAATAATTGATGCAGGATCACACTCCAACTTAGCAGCATGTCAATGCATCTGCCACCAACACAACAAAACACTAGGATGAAGCGGATTTCAAGGGGAGAGAAGTGCCAACTTTCTCAATTTTGAGTTCAAATCTCAAAATTTAATGTAATTTAATATAATTAAAGTTTGTAAGGCTCAAGGAAATCTGAGCCACTGTATTTAAACATGCTGAGTGTAAAATCACCTTTAATGGGATATATTTGTATAGATTTTGAGCTTCTACTCATATCTGGATTGTAATTACCCATTTAATGTAATAAACTTAGTGGTAGGTTTCTTTAATTGTGAAATGAAAGCACTAGGATGATCCGGAGGGAAGGTTCGAGAAGCCCCTCACGTATAAATGTATGTAATTTGTGCCTAAAAGAGGTCGTTGGAGTTTATTGTAGTTATCGTTGATAAGCTGTTGAAGAGAGTTGTAGAGAGTTGTTATGGATAGTAGTTGAGAGGAGTTGAGACTCTGTTGCAGTCCAGTCCTATACACATTGTAAAAAAACCATTCACCATTAATAAAAAAGTAGATTTCCCTGCATATGAGTTTCTGTTTGTATGTTTTATGAGTTCTCTGAATGTGTTTGAATGTTTACTGTGTATGTTTATGAAATATGTTAGAGAAATTATGTTTTATTTTCAGGAATAGATAGAATCCCCTATCTCTATAGTTTCTGGGTTCTCACGGCTATGCAAGGAGTGCACCTTAGAGTTGTTAGAGAACTCTAAAAATCCAGCGTAAGGAGTGCACAAGAACTCGTTCARGAGTTTTGTGAGGAGCGTGCCRGGTGGGCACACTAGAATCATTATCAAGCTCAGAAGGAATAGTGTAATGAGTGCACATCAGAGTTACTGAACACTATGAGAGCCAATGCAAGGAGTGCACAGGTGAGTCTTTAAAGTTCAATACTCAAGGAGAGTTGAGAGCAAAGAGTGCATGAAGCTAACACACTGTTGAAGTGTTGGAAAATATATGGAGGAAGAGAGTGGTTGCTAGGAGGGCACAATAAACCATTTGGAGGATCAAGGGATCGAGAGCCTCTAAAGTCCGAGCAATTACGATCTTAGGAGAGATAGTACCTGTGTGTACATAGTCCCTGCAAGGTGTGACGAGGTCAGGAACCTTTTAAGGTTCATATTTAGGAAGGAGCGAAGAGAGTGCAGAGAAAATTGCTTCAAGGAAAAATCTATCAGAGAAGGACGAGTGAAAGAAGTGCACCAGAGGTCAAGTATTCCAAATGCCAAATATTAGGAGAAAAAGCGTCTTGCTGCCAGGAGGGCAAAAGAATTTGTTGAAGGAAAAAAGGGCCAAGTCTCTTTGAAACTCTAAGGAATTCAAGAAATCTTAGGAGAGAAAGCGTTACAGTGAATGCAGTCAAAGGAAAGCCTTTTAATAGCTCAAGAAATCCTCCTTTCAAAGGAAGCAAAGTTTCATAACAGGAGGGAGCTACAAAAACCATAAGATTGATGGCGGAAATAGATCTGGACCATCGGATATAAGTCCAAATAGGAGGAGGAGTGTGTAGAGAAGGGATAACAAACCCAACTGTCGGATCTAGGCACAAGGATCAATAATCGTTGGATCCATGTAAGAAGCACGAGTTTTAACCCTTGAATTCCTCCAGACTTCACAAGTTCAACTAGTTTCGTGCATTTTTCATGGAGAGAGAAAATCTCCTGAAGTCCCGAAGTCAAAATAAATCTGGACCGTTGACAAACAAGGGGCACGTGTTCGCAGATCAAGGGTAGTCTAAAATTCTGGCTATCCAAGAGTTTTGGGAGAGTTGTGGAAAAAGTGTGGAGGACTCATGAAGTCCCGAAGTCTCAGAGGGGATCCTGACCATTATTGTCAGGGCCACGTGGTGACAAGTCGCGAGTTTGGAGACTTTGCACTCTAGAGGAATTTGGATGTATGTCATGGAGGAGACGACTTTCCTGAAGTCCTGGGATCTGGAGTGAATCTGGACCATCATTTTGTGAGGACACGTGCCCACAGATCCAACAGAGTTTGGAAGTTCATTATTCGACAGAGTCGAAGTGTGGTTGCAAAAGTGTGTGGAACTCCCAAAGTTCCAAAGCACAGAACGGATCCTATCCATTGGCGCAAAGAGCCATGTGTCAACAGATCTTGGAGTTCGAAGATTTGGTACTCTGGAGGAACATAGGTGTAAGTATGTTTGGGTTGAGAACTCCCGAAGGCTGGAGTAGATCTTGATCGTCTATTTACAAGGATAGGTGGACCGTTGATCACACCCTTTGCAAGTTTTCCAGTTCGACACTCTGGAGGATTTGAGGTATTGTGTTGTGGAAGGCTCCAAAGCCCGGAGTGTGAAGTAAAGATAAACTATTGATCTGAGGTGAGCGCTGACCATCCGATTCGTTAGTTCAAAGTTCATGAGTTTGGGGGTGTTGCATGTTGGAGGGGGTAAAACTCCCGAGTGCAAAGTTTCAAAATACCTATGAGTCGTATCTCTCAACACACGTTAAGATTCATTGATCTCCACCATAGTTCGACTATTTTCTTGTTCGAAGTTTGGGAGGAACGTCGTGTGTTATTATTGAAACTCTGAAATCCTAGAGTTCTAAAGTACCGTAGTTCCCTCCATTCAAGGGTATTATCCCACAGACTTGGTCTGAGGTCACATGGAAGACTCCATTGGATTATTAGGACCTTAAAAAATGTGATTTTGTACGCAGGGAAAGAGAAGAAGGCTTGTGGCACATAGTTTTGAGGGTTCAGTGAGAGATCAAGAGCTAATTCAGCTCCTTAGTTTGAACAATCCTAGACTACGAGGTCTCATGAGCCTCACAAGGTGGTGGGGGTTTACGTCAAGTGGTATCATAGCGGATTTTTGTCTTAAGACAACATGAAAAGGAAGGAAAAACAAAGTGATGATGCTCTATGCGTGAAGAACTGTTCGCCAGTGTGCAACAAGAAACATACTTTCCAGGAGGACAGGGTAAAGTGAAAATGGTTATTGAAGGCCAAAACAAGGTCCGAAAGGAGACCACAAACAGATGAGCTAAGAAGAGATGGATAAAGAACTCAAGGAGACCTGAGAAATGCTCAATAGTTTGATGCTAAGGATGAAACAAGAAGCACAAGGAAGTTGGAGGTATGAATGGCCCATGAAGCAAAAGGTGAAATGGCCTATCCAACAATTGATTTCCATGAGGAAAAAACAGGTGTTGAGGAGGTGGTTGAGGCAAGTTAAAACCCTTAGCGACACATAGGAGAAAATGGTTTATGTCTGTGAACCAGAAAGTGGAGAAATCCTCGATAATGAGGAAGAGGGATCCATTGAAGATCTCACAGATTTCCAAGAGGGAAATGAGAAGAGATCGTTCGAAGATCTTGCATGCTGCCAAAAGGGTAGAAAAGAAAATTCAGGTTTTCAGATGGGTAAGGATGAGATGCATCTGTCTGAAATTCGCAGGAACTCAGGAAAGGTTTCAGATCAACAAGGAGTGATGACAGAGAATAAAGAGGAAGTGAGACTATCTGATAGTCTTGAGAACTTAGAGAAGAGTTCAAATCAACAAGGAGTGCTGACAGAAGGAGAGGAGGAAGAGGTAGGAGAGAAGCCTCATCAACATGAAGATTCATGTGGGGTGGAAGACCATGTGAATGAATATGATGAGAAGTTAAATACTTCAACTCTTGAGGAGGAATATCAAAGGTGCGTTCAGATCATTGGAGGAATCAATATATTCCTTCCAAGTAACCCAACAGAGGCTAGTGCAGGTGTATAAGAAGAAATAAAACCATTAGAGACTGTCATGGAAAAGGAGAAGTAGACATTGACATCTACTTGAGAGATGAAAGAAGAGGAGAATTCAGATAAAATGGTCACTCAGTGGGAGAAACAATTGAAGATGCTGGAGGATTGGTTAAGAAATCTAGAGATGAAATAAGACTACCAGGAGGATGCAGTCATGAGAAGGGGAGAAAAAATACAGCATGAGGAGCAACTGGAAAACGCTGAAATTAGACCAACACAAGGGGATAATAGGAGAGTAGAGGAACTGGAAGAAGAAAAAGTTTTAGGGGAGATGGATGAGAAAAAACTCAGTAGTATTGCTGTAGAATTGAAGTCTACAGAAGAGTGGTAAGCCAATTCCACAGAAGATGAAGTTAGCATGGGGGGTTAGAATGATATTTCCTTTTATCTGTGTGAAGGAGAGGAAATGAAGCAGGGCAGACTGTAAGAGAGAAGACAACCAATAGACCACCTGGACATGGAGATAGAGGAGATGAGAAGGTTGATGCTGGAATCAACAAAGAATACATTCAACAACAATTGGAGGATGACTAGAGGAGAGTCTGCAACAACATCAGGACAACAACAACAACAACAACAAAGCAATGAAGTAGGTGGACAACACCAAAATGAATTTTGGGACTGAGGAGGATCTCAACCATAGCAGTAGAAGAGCCATGAGCAGGAGCTCATGATTTTTTTGTCAGCATGGGAGTATGATGCAAGAGCATCGCTCCAACTCAACAACATGTCAATGCATCTGTAGCCAGCGGAACAATGCACTAGAAGGAAGTGAATTTCAAGGAGAGAGAAGCACCATCTTTCTCAATTTTGAGTTCAAATCTCAAAATTTAATGTAATTTAATACAATTGAAGTTTGTAAGGCTCAAGGAAAGCCATCCCCTATATTTGTATGGGATGAGTGTAAAGTCACCTTTAATGGGTTGTATTTGTATATATTTCGAGCTTCAACTCATATCTGGATTGTAATTACCCATTTAATGTAATAAACTTAGTGGTAGGTTTCTTTAATTGTGAAATGAAAGCACTAGGATGATTTGGAGGGAAGGCTTGAGAAGCCCCTCGTGTATAAATGTAAGTAATTTGTGCCCAAAAGAGGATGTTGCAATTTATTGTAGTTACTGTTGATAAGCTGCTGAAGAGAGTTGTAGAGAGTTGTTTTGGATAGTAGTTGAGAGGAGCTCAGACTCTGTTGTAGTCCAGTCCTATACACATTATAAAAAAACCATTCACCATTAATACAAAAGTAGATTTTGTTGCATATGAGTTTCTATGTGTATGTTTTATGAGTTCTCTCAATGTGTTTGAATGTTTACTGTGTATGTTTATGAATGTTGTTAGAGAAAGTATGTTTTATTTGCAGGAATAGATAGAGTCCTCTATCTTTGTAGTTTTTGGGTGTTTATGGGTTCTTACAGCTAAGAAAGGAGTGCACCTTAGAGTTGTTAGAGAACGCTGAAATTCTAGCGCAAGGAGTGAGCAAGAACTCATTCAGGATTTCTGTGAGGAGCATGTCAGGTGGGCACACCAGAATCGTTCTCAAGGTCAGAAGGAATAGTGCAAGGAGTGCACATTAGAGTTACTAAACACTCTGAGATACAGTACAAGGAGTGTGCATGTGAGTCTTTAAAGTTCAAGACTCAAGGAGAGTTGAGAGCAAGGAGTGCACAAAGCCAACACACTGCTGAAGTGTTGGAAAACTCTGGAGGAAGAGCGTGGTTTCCAGGAGGGCATAAGAAACCATTTGGAGGAGAAAGGGGCCAAGAACCTTTGAAGTTTGAGAAATTACGATCTTATGAGAGATAGTACCAGTGTGCACATAGTCCCTGCAAGGTGTGCAGAGGTCGGGAACCTTTTAAGGTTTAGATTGAGGAAGGAGCATAGAGAGTGCACAGGCAATTGCTTCAAAGAAAAAGTTGTCAGGGGAGGATGATTGCAAGAAGTGCGCTAGAGGTGAAGTATTCCAAGTGAGAAAGCTCAGGAGAAAGAGCATCCTACTTCTAGGAGGGAAGAAGGATTTGTTGAAGGAACAAAGGGCCAAGTCTCTTTGAAACTCTGAGGAATTCATAAAAGATCAGGAGGGAAAGCGTTACAGTGAACGTAGTCAAAAGAAATCCTTTTAAAATATCGAGAAATCTTCCTTTCAAAGGAAGCAGAGTTACACAATAGGAGGGAGCTACAATAATCGTCATATTGATGGCAGAAACAGATATGGACCATCAGATCTAAGTCCAGACAAGAGGAGGAGCACACAAATAAGGGAGAATAGACCCAGTTGTCGGATCTAGATGCAAGGATCAACAACCATTGGATCTAGGTAAGAAGCATGAGTTTTAACTCTTGAAGTCCTTCAAACTTCACAAATTTGGCCAATTTTGTGCATTTGTCGCAGAGAGAGTAAATCTCCCAAAGTTCAAGACTCCAAAATCAATCTAGACCGTCGAAAAATGAGGGACACGTGTTCACAGATCAAGGGTACTCCGGAAGTCTAGCTATCTAGGAGTATCGAGAGATTTGTGGCAAGAGTGTGTAGGACTCCTGAACTCCCAAAGTCCCAGAGGGGATCCTTGTTGATTTTTCAATATGATAGGTTAAGCATGTAGTTAGTTTCAATTTGCATTTGTCTTAACTATAAACAAGAATGTTGCAACAATCAATATCACAAGAAGAAACACCATGCACAAGAACACAAGAAGTATTCTGGGAAACCCTTCTCAACAAGAGAGGAAAACCCAACCAAATCCTTTGTTATATTCTTCAGGAAAAATACCTTCACCACCAAGAAGGACCTAACACAAAAGAGGGTGCTTAAACCCTAAAAGCGTTACAGTGAACGTAGTCAAAAGAAATCCTTTTAAAATATCGAGAAATCTTCCTTTCAAAGGAAGCAGAGTTACACAATAGGAGGGAGCTATGGGTTAATTCACACATTTATGGCGTAAACGTATAAGGGACCATTAGATCTAAGTCCAGACAAGAGGAGGAGCACACAAATAAGGGAGAATAGACCTACTGTTTACTCCAGGTTTTAAAGACCTAACAACCATTGACTAGGTAAAGGCTACTGGTTTTAACCCTTTAAGTCCTTCAAACTTCACAAATTTGGCCAATTTTGTGCATTTGTCGCAGAGAGAGTAAATCTCCCAAAGTTCAAGACTCCAAAATCAATCTAGACCGTCGAAAAATGAGGGACACGTGTTCATTGCATCAAGGGTACTCCTAAGTCTAGCTATCTAGAGTATCGAGAGATTTGTGGTAAGAGTGTGTAGGACTCTAAATCCTAAAGTCCCAAAGGGGATCTTGATTTTTCAATATGATAGGTTGCTACGTAGTTAGTTTCAATTTTCACTGCCCTTATAAACAAGAATGTTGTAACAATCAATATCATGAAGAAACACCACAAGAAATTGACAAGAGCACTCCTGGAAACCCTTCTCAACAAGAGAGTGCTCAAACCCTAAAATTATAGCTCCCAAGAGAGGTGCACAACTCTTACCAAGAAATTTCAGCAAGTACACCTAGCACACAAGAGGGTGCTTTAAACCCTAGAAGACTAGCTCCCAACAGGTGTGTACTTCTCCCAAGTAAATGTACTTGATGAAACTTCCAAACTTGTTTGAATGATATGAGATTCCACAATGGGGAATCTTCCTGAACTCTATACTAGACTCTGTCCTATCAACTCCATGTCTATTGGCTCAATAGGGCAAAATTCTCTAAGTCACTTTTTTATAATAATAATTACATAAATTGATATCCCATTAATTATCTTTACATTTATTATTAAATTACCAAAGGTAGGGTCAATTCTACTCATTTACATAGTAATTAGGGTTACAGGTAGGTTTGACTTTTGAACAATATAGCAAGTGATCTGATACACCTAATTAGTGCTCATCCGCCGGCACATCCATAGGGCTGCCATAGCTCTGGATTAATTACATTACACAGAAGAACCAGATTTACACACGTTCACCTGTGCTCGGCCCACATGCACATCCACACTTGGCGATCTTCTTTCCTACCACTCTCACACAGAGAATCATTTGGAGTCTTCGCATCAACTCACGCAGTGAGGAGGCCAATACATCATCTCATCTCGCCTCACGATGATGCACCCACCACTTTGGGGTTTCACACGCTCACCCTTGTGCTCAGCCACACGCACATCTAACTCAACAGATCACCTTTCCCACCGGAAAATCATCTAGAGTTATTCTCAACTCTCCAATGGAGGAGGTCATCTCTACATTCCTAGCTCGTGTCTCAGGAAGGAACCACATACCTTCTTAGGGGATTTCTCTCGTGTTTGTAAGCTGAGAGATAATATCTCACATAGTTTCAATGATCCATACCTCACAGGTTTGTAATCTAGAGAATCTATCACATAGCTGCAAGAATCAACAATCCCTCTCATATAGGGAGGCATTTTCCACAAGTCCCCCTCACGAAATACTGAATCCGGTCTTGGAAAGATGTTTGGTGAAGATATATGTAATTTTTTCATGAGTAGAAAGATACTACACGTGTAATGTCTTTCTCTGTACCATGTCTCTGATATAATAATACTTTTATCTCAATGTGTTTTGATTTGTCAGAAACACTGGCTCTTGGAGAGCTTCACAGAACTATGGTTGTCACAATGAATTGTAGTTAGATCCATCTCGTGATCGAGCAAGTCTGTCAAGATTTTGTGAAGCTATACTGATTCATGAACTTCATTACTTACCGTAATGTACTCGGTCATTGCATTTAAATTGGCTAAATCTTTTGTTTCTTGCTACACTAGAAAACCATGGCCGATCCAAAGGTGAATCAACAACCCGAGTTGTTTTTATGTCTACTGCACTTCCTAGTCCAGACGACATATCCTCCACATAGTCCATTAGTCAGATATTTCAAGCCATAACCAATTGTACCTTGTAAGTATCTCAACACGTGTTTTGCAGCTATCCAATGTGTATGTTTTGTTGGCCCATAAATTGGCTAAGCACATTCAATGCATAGAAAATTTCTGTCTTGTGTGTACGTGATACATCAAAGATCCAATAAGTTGTTGATACAAATGTGGATCTACGTCTCCTGAATCAGTTTCACTCATCTTCTTTAAATCCATTACTATTGAGTAGGTATTTTGATTTACAATTTGTCATTTTGAACTTTAAGTATCTCCACAAGATATTTTCCTGAATTAGGAAAATATCATGATCTCTTCCCATACTTCTAGTCCCAAGAAATAATGCATTGGTCCCAAATCATTCATTTCAAAATTCTGGCGCTTAATGCTTGTTTTCATTCAACAATGAGTCTCTAAACCAAAGGATGACAATATCATCCACATATAAGAAAAAAATCGCATTAACTCATTTCCATCATTGTGATAATATAAGTTTGGGTCGTACCGCGACATTCTTGTTGAAGCCCAAACTCATCATAAATCCATCCATTTTCGCATTCAAGCACGTGGTGCTTGTTTTAGGCCATATAGGGCCTTCTTCAATCTGCATACATGAGATTTTTTTCGTTGTGTATAACGAAACCTCCTGCCTGCTCAATATAAACTTCTTCCACAATTTCACCATTGAAAAAGGTTGTCTTACATCCATCCGATAGCTTCCAACCCGTGGAAGTAGCTAGTGCAATGATAGATTAGATGGAGGTATATCCGATACCGCGGTAAAAGTCTTATTACATCAACCTCTGTTTGTGAAAACTCTCTAGCCATGAATATTGCTTTGTATTTTTCTAATGCTTCCATCAACAACATGTTTAATTTTTGTAAATCCATTCGAATTCATTACGGACTTTCCCTCTCGTTTTGGAACAATATCCCATACATCACTTTTTAAGATAGATTGATATTCTTCACCATGTATCTTGCCATAATTTTTTCTCCCTAAGCATCTCCTGGATAAGTTGGATCCGGAATCAATAATGTGGATCATGGTTGAAAGGTAGCTTGCGAATCTCTTAGGGCTCTTGGTTGATCCTTGTGGGGATTTATGCCCTTCTGCTTCTTCTAAAGTTTTTTGAGCCCAAGCAGGTCTCTTATGTTCCACTGTGACGTTTCTGGGTGTGTTGCTTGGAACATCAAAATTTGTTGGAGAAATTGGATCAACTGGAGTTATTGGATCATTTGGAATAATATTTGTCTCCCCCTAAACTATTGAAGGAGGAGGAGATATTGTTTCACCATCAATTTCCATCTGATCTTATATAGATTTCTAGAAGGCTACTTCTTCTTCAAAAGTAACATCTCGTCTCACTTCAATTTGTCTCTGACATGGGATGTAGATTCGATATGATTTTGAGGATTCACTGTGTCCTACAAAAGTACATTTCCTTCATGAAGGTTCTAGTTTGATCTCTTTTCTTTGGGTACACAAAGATATACTGGACATCCAAATAATAAGGAAGTGTCTCGGGATCTCAAAGCTTCACTTTGATGATCGCTTCTTCCTCGGAGTAATGTCTCTTCCAAGATCTAATGAGGACTACGCTTTGAACATATACCATTGTCATACATGCTTCTGCTTCTATTGTTCCAGAGTCTGTACTTAAGGATATAAAGTAAAGAGTCTAGGCTATAAAGTAAAGAGTAAATAATAGAAAAGAAACAAAACAATTCTTTAGGAAAAGAAGCTATGGTTTATTTCTAAGGTTTCAGTTTAGATTCTATCTCGTTTGAACACTTATGTCCCCGCTCAATGACGCCCATGAACGTCCGAAGTTCAACCCGAAAGGGTGACATTTCAAGATACATCAAAGAGGTTTAAAGTGATATTGGTTTGATCTATGAGACTAGGTCCAATATGGGGCTATCTTGTAACATGCACAATCTTGGAGGAACAAGGTTTTTAAGGAATTTGTTGTTTTTTAAGTTGTTATTTCTATTTTAGATTATATGAGACAAAATTCTCAATTTCTAATTAATAGCATAACAAAACCAAAATCCATTTTCCGTAACTAAGTTAAATATGAAACACATGCCTGAAACGAAAGAAAACATGAAGCTTTTGAACAATGTGAGGCATCAATCAAGGAAGAATTTTACTTTTGTGACATTTAAGAAGAAATTAGAAAATAAAAACTTTAATGTATTACGAGACATATGACAACCTAAAGATTCACATGTCTTGTACCTAATGATAGCCAATACATAGGAAGTGTCATGTTCATTACGACTAAAATAATTGATCACCGTAGTAGAGGTTGTACTAAAATGAAACTAAACATTCATCAAAGATATATAAAGGAAATGATTCTAAATGCGAGATAACAGGGGAAACACATAACTCAGTCTTGACGGAATCTGGAGTCTTGCGATTTGACTTGTATTAGTTTAGGAGAAAAAAGAAATCTCTCTATTACAATTGGTCAAAGAAGAAACAACCCTTGTTTCATATTCAAGATGTATATTTATACAAAATTAAAACGCTTTGAATTCTAATCATTCTAAAAAGTTTCGGTTACAAATGAAAAACAAAGTGTTTCATTTCCTTGTCTATTGTCTTCCTCTAGGCAAGGTGTTTCCTTCTCTTTGTTCTCTAGATCCAAAAACAGGAAGAAATAAGCACCTGTTATTATTCACCTCCTAAAGTCTTCCCTTTCCACTAATCAATACAACTGACACACCTTTCTATCAATTGGGATATCAACTTGGAAGGCCTGCTGTTCGCCCCAAAGGTGTAACAATTTTTCCAACGTGGTAATCTTTCCTACTTTGTCTCCGCCTTTCCGCGGACGGCGACAAATACCTGCAAGTTTGGTTTTATTAACCATTTATCCACTTGGACAATATTGACTTGAATTATCTGGGATAATTCAACTTGTTCTCTTTTCCACACATTTTCTTTGATATCTAGCAGATGTTTGGCTATGTTAATTTTGCCCAATGTTCCAGAGCTACTTTCCTTATTGAGATCTATTTTTATTTATTTATCAAGCCAAAAGTTTTTTCACCAACGTCTCTCATCTCTTTATCCATTTTTATTTTCTCAGATATATTATGTTCCCACATCTTGAGTAAGATGTTACCTCTGGTTTTCTCTGGAATGTACAATCTGGAACTAATGACCATCTCTTATTTCATTGTTTCTATAATAGCCTCCTCGAAAGCAACTTAGGCCACCCAACTTCTCTTTCTCTCAAAAAGATATCCCTTTAGTGCCTTTATCCGCCGCCGGAAATTGTTTTGGATGGTTTCTTCTTTGGCAAGTAGATTTTATTGAGCTACTTCTACCTTCTCTCATATTTCTGTGGCTTGGGATTAGAATACCGTTATGTATATGACCTGGCTTTCAACATAAACTAATTTAGATTGCAACTATTTTATTAACTCCTCTTGTTGACTTCAATCTTGCATGGATTATTTGTGCTCACCACAATTTCCATTGACTTGAGTTGTTCGATTTCCAACACCGCTCTAGCTTGCTCGGAATCCTTGTTTGCCTCATTCCTGGAATTCATTTCTACGACTGCTAGTTGAGTTTGCAATTTGATAATTAACAGGTTCTGTTGTTTCAACCATCCCTTCAAGGTTCCAAATGAATATTGATTGGATGTTTCATGCGCCCCCAATGTTCTTACTATCTCATCAGTGAATTCCTCCTCTTCCAAGGCTTCTCCTGCTAGTTTTGCACCTTCTTTTACCGCGACCCGCTTCTTTGGTATGTTACTTGTTTCAATTCATTATGACCTTCCTCTTTCGCTAAAAAGAAATCATTAGGAGGCAATTCCTTCCACGTGAGATAGGTGTCGTGATCCCTCTTTGAATTATCTATGCATCATGGTTCCCTTTTGTGAATTGTAAGGGAGTGATGGATGAAATGGGGTTGTTGATTTCCTTGAATGATTGTTTCATGGTAGCATCCATGGCTGACTCCTTTGATGTAAGCGACGGTATGTCACCTAACCATTTCAAGGATATATCTGCTTGACCTTCAACCTATTTACCCAAAGGTAAATCAGCTCTGTGCCTCTTCTTCATCAGATCTCGAATTTCCATTTGAGGTCCCGCTTTCTGCCTTTTTTCTGAGTCCTTGTTTGCCGTATTATACCGTTGAACCTTTGGTCTTCGCTATCGTGGTAAATCTAAAGAAAGCAGGTTTTGCCTTGTAAGACTTTGGGAGTCAATCTCTCCAAAGGGATCCTCGAATTTATAGAATTCACCATATCCCTGGGCAAGAGGATCTGAATCCCACCAAGACTTCGAAAGTAGGACTCACTTCTAAAAAATTTTATCAAGGAGAGAAGAGTCTTTCGTGTTCTAATCGCTTTTAGACCACAACTCACCATGTGAATACTCACAAAACCCATTAGGGTCGCGGGTTTCTAAACTCGATGTTCACTAAGTTCATTTCTCTAGGGCACTGCCTCTTGGTATGGTCAACATTCTACAACATTATGTACCAATGTGAATGGGGAAGGGTGGCCATACCTTTTTTTTTTGATACTCCTTTGAGATATTTGCTTATCCCACTGGTATAGTTTGTCTCAAGTGATCTCGACATACTAGCTTATCTGGCGAGAACAACGACATAACATATGTAAATAAAAGCCAAAACCTTGATGTAAGGAAAACTATTCTTCATTCTTCAATGTAGGTCAACATCTATTCTAAAATCCCGGGAGATGGCTTGGCACAGTGTTTTCGGTGCACGAAGTTGAAAATCCTCGATGTTCTTTACCATCTTCCCAGTTCTCGGAGGCAATGGAAATGGCTTGAACATCTCCACCACGCTGTAACATCCGCAATGCTAAACAACATCACTCCACCAGCTCTGATGATTGACCTACCGCCGCACCCACCACCAACAACAAAGAACCCTGCACATGGAATGATTGGCACTCATGGGAAAATGTCCTCCTTCCCCATAAGCCCAAGGAATGATTAGCCCACCATGGCAGAATTAGGCTCCCACCACAAGACGAAGTCCACAGAGCTCACCTCAATTTCACCTGACAACACCACCTTTGACATGTCGATAGGAGTTTTTTGAATTTTCCTTACATTCCTTTTTATAAGCCCCTCTATGACCTCATGCTAGGAGTAATTCTGCTTGTGTGGGAGATACCAGGTACATTTCCTCAGAGATTCTTCCGCCAAATGTCCCAATCGCCTCTTCCCTTCATGGCATATTGTCCTATCCTGACATCTACATGGTCCAACTTCACCGGATCATATCAAAATAGGGAAAAATCCACGGTCTTGCTGCTACCTTGTGTATCTCCATTCTTTGTATTTGGCCGATAAGTTGTCTTTTCTTCATTATTATCACCGGAATCGCCTGCATTACCAACAATCTCGAATGCAAGATGTTGGAGACTTGTGTCCATGTTTTGACAATGTTTATGCTTCTAGGTGAGGTATCGGAAATAATATCCGAACCTTGATCTGCATTTCCACCAGTTGTCTTGGGCGTTTTCCATGGATCCATGATATAGAACCTTACAATTAGGTCCCCTGTCACAGAAAATGAAACACGTATAAAGCGCGGTTATCTCAGAACTGCCTGCGTGAGTAAATTGAAGGAATTTTAAGATAACAACAAAACCCTTTCGCTTTTGAGCACTAAGTCTCTGTATGAAGTCTTTGTTTACGATCAAGTTAAAACATTTAATAGAAATATTTAGCGATAAAACAAGATATTACTATCAATCATTTCACTAACTTTCTTATAAATGCCATAAATGCTTAATAATTTGTGACTTGGGAAAATCACAAAAAACGTTTAAATCTTTATCCGTAGACTGAATAGGTTAAAAGTTGTTTAAGGTATTAATTAATCTAGTTTAGTCCTTTAATTAAGTGTGTTTAGTCCTTTATCCCTTTTCTCAAAGATTCGAAGTCTCGATGATTTTACTTTAATTCAACCATGAACCCCGAATTCATGATATTGCATTTTGATGATTAACTTTGATTAGATTCTAAGTTTTAATTAAACATGATCAATAATTAATCACCTACACTCCTGCATCGGGTTACAAAACGCATTGCTTCAAGTAAAACCATCGACCGCGAATCGCTGAGCAATTATCAACTATGGCTTAGTTAATATTATTCTCGCACTACCAAGAATTATTTAAACTCGACTGCAACTTCACACGTCGGGAGATGGAAGGGCATTCGAAGTGTGACTCCCAAAACATGAAAGAACGATGTGTTAAAAGGTGATAATCCATGCTTAATGGTTCAAAAATCGTGATTAACTTGAACCAATCTCGCTATTTCGCGTGTGAGGACATCAAGAGCTTTGATATGTAAAACTGTAATATCCACAAAATCCAAACCCTACTTGAGGCTTATGTGTATCGTTTTGTTATTTATAAAGTAGGCGGATCTAAACCTTTGACAACTGGAGTATTTGAAAAAATATATGTGTTCCGACATAGGCTCCATCTGGGGATTTCCCTGTGAGGAATGAAAGAACGGTAGACCAGGTGCATTTATTGGGTGAATGGAGTCATTAGTTTGCTTTCGCAAAACCTGTTCAGAAAAGGGTGCAGAGAAAAATGGAGGGTTCATCTTATCCCCTAAAAGATTTCAAATCTCAATCGCTTTCTAATCTCAAAACGGGCTAATTTGATTCTTTTTCTTTCCCTAAAACCTGAATTTGTTCATGAAGATAATCAAAACAACCTTAAGAATTTTAGCAGGTTCTGTTGATTTTACTTGCATCAAGGTGAAAAAAACTCAACGTTTTTAATCAGGAAGTCCCGATCTAACTTGGGATGTAGATCTGGTTTCAAGGAAAATAAATTTCCAAAGTATAGTATAATTCATATATAACAACCTCACAGATATCTCAGACATTGCTTCACCGCCAGCTGATCCCGTTTCAAGCACTCTGAAGCTATCCTGGGATTCCTTTATTGAATTTTCAACACTTCCAGTTGTAACTTCACATTTAAATTACGATGAGGGTATTTTATGAATTTTCATCATCTCTTTTTGGACAAGATGGGGTAATCACTTGTGTTCCTTTTCACGACTGTCTTATATTTTTCTTTTTGAACATGAAGTGGGGAAATCACTAGTATAAAAGTATACTCATGGATGCTATATGTATAATTTTGCAAATGAGGTTTGTTGTCAATTTATTATTTCGATCACTTTTCCTTTGACTTCAAACATCTTAGTCCTCTAGAAAACCTATGGGATAAATTATTCTCAGGCCTTTGAGCAAGAATAATCATTAAAACTTGTTGAAACAACTAAGAGAGTTAGGATCAGCCCATGGCTAGCCTTGTCTCAAAGAGGAGCCTATGAGCTGTGAGGAGCTGTCTCCCTTTAAAAAAAAAAAAAATAAAAAATGCTCTGTCACTTTAGAGCCAAAGTGTAACCTCTCACTGCAAATGTGGGAAGGCTACATCCCATGAAAAGGAAAACAAAGACTTAAAAGAGAATGACGAGGAGGTTTTGATTTCTTAAGCATGCACGTAACGCTAACCCCGACTACAGAACTTCTTCTTTGAGGACTACTGGCTTATTTTAATTATTTTTATCTTATCCAGTGGAACTTTTTAGAATCCACATTAAAAAATGTTTTTTTTGACAACACATCGGGTGAATATGTTCATACTCATGAGACCGTTATTGCACCTAGGTGATATTCATTTGAAATCTATACATTTTGGGAATTCATACCTTTGCCTTACAATTTCGTTCTCATCTTAGTAAAATATCTTTTATCACCTGTTTAATCATTGTCTCTATTACATGACCATCCATTTTCTTTATTTTTGATGTTTAATAAATCATAATCATGTAAGAAAACCACATGAAGAGTATCAAGGTTTAAGATTTATGGAATTCAATGTGTTGAATATTTCATATCTCTACTTCTAGGAGATCACTATAAATCTATAAAAATGTAAAACACAAACCAATATATACAAGGGAAATTTGGAAATTATTTATTTCATATAGTGCTTCAGATAACGCCCATGGTGTATGCTGAGGATTTTAACACTGCCCAAATTTTCTAACTGAAACAAGTTCTTCCCTTCAGAAGACATGACTTTGAATGGTCCATACCAAATATGAACGAATTTACCGTGTTTCGCCGAATATTCCTTCCTAGCATCCCACTTTAAAACTCCAATTGCCATAGGGAGGAATTCCCTATTTTTAGCCTTATGGTCGAACAATGCTTTCATGTTGTCTTGATATTTCTGCACCTCCTCATTCACTTCCATTCTATTTTTGTTGAACTTCCTATCAACCGGGATGGTTCGCGATGTGATTTGGTTCTTCTCTCTCATCCCGCCAAAGTTTCATCACGGGTAGAAAAATATTTATTGGTAACACTATGTCTGGTCTCAGATACCATTTTAAACGGAGAATGCCACCAATTTCGGTGCCTATCTGATTTTTCCACAAGGCATACTTCAAATGCACAAACATGCCAAGATTTTTGTTTTCGCTCAACACTTAATATGGTAATTAAGCTTTTATTTGATGATTCGAATTAAGCCCATTGTCTGGGGGTAGTATGTCAGAGAATGACCCATTATAATATTGTATTTTTGTCAAAAGTCACCCATTGCCATAGA
Organism: Picea sitchensis; assembly: GCA_010110895.2. Lineage (NCBI taxonomy): Eukaryota > Viridiplantae > Streptophyta > Pinopsida > Pinales > Pinaceae > Picea > Picea sitchensis. Next base: position 34,221 of record SNQJ01S0000082.1, on the reverse strand, counting down.
TTTGAATGCCTTAGCATTATCTCTAGAATCATTTTTCTTGCACACCAAATCTAGATAATATGTTTCCTTCCAGGAAATCTATCACAATCAATCGTTGTTTTCTAGTCGCATTATCTTCCACCCAATTCTGCAGAAACAACTTTGTAGTGGTCCCGATCCATTTGTGTTGGGTTGAGGATTGTGGGTGTATTTCTCTTATAAAATCCAACCCCCATTATTGAAATGAGGCTTTTGTTTTAACCGGGACCAAAGGTAAAGCTGGGATTTTTTTGCTTGCCTCACAACAATTGGCAAGAGTCACAGCTCCCGACCTTGGTGTTAACATCCTGTGGAATAGTTTAGCCGCTAATATCCCTCCCCCGATTTTATAGCCGCTGCTCTCCACCGCCAAGGATGTCCCTCCACATACACCCTTGTGAAATTCATTTATGACCTTTTTTGTTTTTGATTCTACTAAACAAACCAAAAGGAAATCCTATAGGGTATTTCCAATACAATTAGCTTTCAGATATACAATACTTCACAACATGCAGCTTCAGTGTCCTGGACTTAGATGGAGATAAAACACTTAAGCGCTCAGAGTAAGTAGGTAAGATACTATGTTTTTATACCAACCCGATGAGGCAAACTTCTCTTCGATTTTGGTTGTAGTTATTTGGTCATCGAATTCATCTATGTCCAAACATCCTTCATACTCTTGCAGATTATTTATCCCAAGTGCTTTGAAATTTGATTCGACTAATAGCCCACTGTGCCCCGCCCTTTTACAAGCTCATTTCACCTTTAGATCAAATTCCTTTGAAGCTTCAGTGCCACCCTAAAATGAATGATGATAAGTAATTTAATGATTGTTTTTTCCTTAAGAATCAAGCACAAGACTCAATGAATTAAAAACCCAGGTCCTAGCAGAACCCAAAACCCAATTCATAATGATAACCTACTAAAGTTGAAATTTTAATTCACTAAGATTCTTTTTTATAAAGTAAAAGTCAGATTATAATGGAGGATTAAATTCATAAAAAGAGTAAATGGTTGTTTATCTAAACTACTAATTCTGAACTTAGTTATAAAAAGGGTAAACTTAAAAGAAAAAGAAACTTAAAGAAATAGTGAAACTTAAAAAAGGTTAAACTTAAAGAAAAAACTGAATGTCTAACTTAGTAAGAAATCTAGCCTTTGGAACTTTCTATTTATGAACTGAACTAGGAATTAAGTAAGGTGTAAGTCATTTAAGAATTGTAACGGAACATTGGGACACCGAGGAGCGATTTTAGGAATGCTCTTGGTGGGTGAGGGAAATAGGAATATTTAATTAATTAATAAAATTGATTTTTTGGTTCAACTAGGGGATGGGCGACATGTGTACAGGGGAGATTTTTCAAAATTAATTAAATGAAAAAGGAATTTAATGAGAATTTGGGAAACTAATTACTTAAAAAATCTATAAAAAGGATGGAGGAGGAGGAGTATGGATCTCATCCTTTTACGTAATGTTACACTGCTGAAATTTTATCTTGACTGAACTTTCTCTTGTGGGAGTTGGGATACCCAGCTCGGGTAATGAGTGGTAGCTCGACATTGCGAGGTTAGCTGGGTGCTAGCATTCTCTAGTATTGTGTGTGTGGCCAATTTGTGGTTCGGGGGGCTTAGGGGGAATAAGAGTACCCCTAGCGTTGGCTGGGAGTTACCGGTGAGGTCACATCGATTGGCAAGCAGGAGCTTCACGGAGCGCGCGCGAGACTATGACTTCAGAGCTTTCACATTTGGCTACAGTACGCATGTGTATATTTGTATTGAATGGTAGTTTAAATATTTTTCTCGTGCCTTCAATAATGTACTTCTACTGTGCTAAAGTTTATTTTTTATTCAACGTAATACTATCCAAATATTTCACTTTTATCTTCAACAAATTGTCTGGATGAGCCCAACATCTTATGATCAGAGAACTTAATGTCATCCCAGCCTTATGCTCACTGTATTTTGAATTGATTTCCCATGGAAAACCCAAACTTTGATTGCAATGACATCTTTGTGTTTGTTTTTATTGATTTAATACGAAGAAAATTGTGTTTTTATCTTCTGTCCCTTATCCTTTAAGTTATTAGTCTGTGCATGAGCAGTCGCCAAGAGCCTAATCGACTGTCTTCACTCCGATGTTTAAGATTGAGATTTAAATTCCCTGCTTTCCTATGCATGGATAATAAGTGAAGGATAAATTTTCGCCAACTATCTATCCCTTACTTATCTCTGCGTTTTTCTTTTATTATTAATCTCTAATCTTTGCACCCTCCTTGTGAATGAGTATTTCTGTGTTTGATTGATTCATTGCTGAATGATTAATCCTTGCGTTCCTGTGAATGAGGATCTCTGCATTTCTGATTGATTCACTGTTGAATGATTATCTCTGCATTGAATGATTAATCTCTGAAGTATTGATCTCTGTTTCCTTGGCTCCTGGCGGAAAGAGGACAAATCAGTTTTCTTGGCACTTTACCCATCATTCACACCACGTTTTTCTTGGCATCTTACCTAACCTTCACACCACATTTTTCTTGGCGTTTTACACAACCTTTTCACCCAGTTGTTACACAACATTCTGGTTTGGATTTTGTTGTTCCTTAGTTAGGGATCTTATTTTTATTTACACAACGATATTATATTTATTAGACAACAATATCATATATTCAACGAACTTGTGAATGGACAACAAATTTAATATATATTGATAGTGATTTTATATATATCGTGTGACTGTGAATTTAATATATATTGACATCGATTTTATATATATTGTGTGACTACGAATTTAATATATATAAATAGTGATACCATTCATTTAATAGACAACTATGTCATGTGTTAATAGACAATGATTTCATGTATTGAATGGACAACGATATCGTTCATTTAATAGACAACATTATCATGTGTTAAATAGACATAGATATCATGTGTTTAATATACAATGATACCACTCATTTAATAGACATCAATGTCGTGTTTAATAGACAACATATCATGTATTGAATGGACAACAATACCATTCATTTAATAGAAAACAATATCATAATTGGTAGACAACATTATCATATATTAATAGACAACAATAACATATAATTGGTAGACAACGATAACACAAATTTAATAAACAACATATCATTATTGCTAGACAACCACTTCTTAACAGTTAGCGATATAT
>SNQJ01S0000081.1:407245-443804 GCA_010110895.2 Picea sitchensis | reverse complement strand
CATTGATGTCAACAAGCAGTGGTTTCCATTGATGTCAACAAATGTGATGGGTGTATTTGGAGAAGTATCCAAAGTGGTCCCCTTATGGTGCATCTCTAAGAATGGCCATCACAGGAAGATGATTTGAATAAGTCTAAAAGAAACCCATAGGTGTGTTCATGAAACTTGAATTTGTTTTAAGGGCATGAAGGACATTGTAAATGCAGGTAGCACACTCATAGATGGATACTCTTCATCGTGTTGTTTCCAATGGAAGGTGGAACGCCACGTAGTTCCTCACGATTGAGGATTTATGAGGTCATGAATTTGGAATTCCCAAAGATGGGTTAAGAAGCCCCTAATTGGTTGCAAGTCATTCATGAAAGGGTAAAGCCGTTGTAACAAGAAATTTCAAGAAGCCCTAAAGTTAAGGAATGAGGTTACTTGGTAAAATTATATATACACCTCAAGAAGTCACTTATAAGTACATTCACACACACATTCTATTGAATATATTCTATGTGAGTAAGTGATTATTATCTGAGGTAAACAAAGAGATCTAAGAAGAATTTCAGAGGAAGATGAAGTGAAGAAGGACGAAATTCCAAGGGAGAATGAAGTCTTGTGATGATGTGTTCTAAGGTATGTTATTTAAGGGTAATATTACTATTTTCTCTATAACTTGTTTTCTAGAATTAATCAGAATACATATCAAGGTACATGTGCAAAAAATTTCATCTTTTGGGTCGTTGTATTTTTGGATATGTGGAAGATAGGGTTTTTGGCTAGTTATGAAACTAGTCCCAAACATGTGTTTTGGGTAAAACAATCATAACTTCTTCATAGAGGATCCAAATTATGTGAGACAAATTGCAGTGGAAAGATAAAAGTTTGTAGTATCTCGTGTGTGAGTTTTTGAATCAGATATCAAATATTTATCACGGGTAATGTTGTACAAGTTTTCTCTTCAAAATAGGATAAAATTCAAGAAGGTTTTTCATTTTCTCTTTAACTTCTGGTTTGAGAAGTTTTAGACCTTGAAATTTTGAGGATATGGAAGAAAGATCTCATAGTATCTATGGTTAAAAATATATACCTTAATTCATTACATGTATGGATTTATTCTTGTTGAAATTTATGGTTTGTGACAAATCCAAAACTAGTCCCATGAGAACGAGGTAAAGTTTGATGAAGATGTTATTCTCTTGTTGTTGAAGATGAGAAAGAGCTACAGGTATGTAATCTTGTGTATCCGGTATGCTACATTATTAGAGGTATGCTTATGTTTTTATGGTACATGCTTGAGGTATTTCATGGTAGTGATTGTGTATGGTACACCTTGGTGATGGTATGATACATTGTTAGAGACACATTTTGGATACTTGGCATATGGTATGGTATAGGCTCTAGTACTTGGTTTGGTACATGGTTGATGTACATGGTATGGTATAAGTTCTAGTACATGGTTGATGTATATGGTATGGTACATGTTCTGGTACATGGTATGGTGATGGTTTTGGTATCCATGTGATTGGATCTGGTTATAGTTGGTTGATGATGGTATATATCAGTGATGGTGACAGTGACAGTGAAAGTGACAGGTTGATGTGATAGTGGTAGTCACAGGTTGATGTGACAGTGAAAACGACAAGTTGGTTGATGTGATAGTGGAAGTTATATGTTGATCAATGGTAGTGACAGATTGATTCTACACTTATATTTCAGGGTGGAAGGATGGGGCAAGAAAAGGGGGTTGTAGCCTCCTTCCAGTTGGTGCTTGATCTAGGGGATCAAATTTTGCTCAAAAATCAAAGTGCTTGGTATCAATTCAAATAAGAAATGTGCGTAGGCCTCGTTATTATGAACCCAACACAATTTGAACGGGATCAAACGAACATCGTATGAACAAGATATCGCGTTCTGTTTATTTCACCAAACATGCAAAATTGTGTTGACTCTACAGTCTGTACAGTCCATACAATGATGACGTGGAAGATGATCATACAATCCATACGACCATATAGGTGATGTGGTAGTGATGCATTGGAAGAAAGGTGGACGAACCTGGTGTTGACACGTGTCCTCATCTTGGAGAATGGTATGGTGCCACATGGACCAGTCGTGGGCTGCCACGTGGCACCCCTCCAGTCTAGTTGGCAAGTGGTAAAAGTTTGTGGTTCCATAGGAATTGAACCCGCAACTTCCAGGTGGGGGGAAGAGATTTGGCAGGGCTGGGATACCAACCCTCCCATGGTGGTATTTAACCCATATGGTATAAATGCAATATTTGAATTGAAAAAATGTTTCGGTTGGCGGATTAAAGGGTTGGGGCTAGGCCCCAGCCCGTGGTCTATATACCTTTCATACGACCTAAACGATAAAACCATTGAATTTATTGTGGGCATGCAGGATTTTGGCGCAAACTATGGAATGGTGTAGCCCCAATGCATATATAATGTAATCATTTTATTTACCCCCCAACGCAATACACCGCATATGACTTGTTCCATATGCCCATTGTATAAAACTGTGTTGGGCACGCAAGTTTGTTTCTTGGTTTTTGTTTTTCATGTGGAATACTTCAGTTTATCCCCCGGTCTTTACCACTCTATATGACCACCATAATGTTTGGCACGGGGGGGTTAACACTATTCAATGGGCAGCGTGCCACGCGCTTGCCACTTGCCATCACAGCATACACTCTTGCAAATAGGCCCAGATTAGGCGTTGGGACATGGCCACATGCCTGCCATGTGACCAACACCTCCGCCCAAGGGGGCGATAATCCTGTTAACGGTTTGACAGATTTCCCCGATTTGAAGGATGTGCGTGGGTGCTGAGTTTTAGGCCCACGAACGTTGTGGGAGCCAGGTGGTTCATTCACAGGTTCATTTTTGTGAGCAGGGACAACAAGATTGAAGGGGAAAACTTCTAGGAGGTGTAACTTCTTCATTTTTTGGCCAAACCAGGTGCCGAAAATGTTGGGTATGTGATATATTCTCTGCACGAGTAGTAGTGTCACATATTTAGGTGGTTTTTTGGCACATGGTTTTTTGCCGATGGTTTTCTATTTCTGGTTAAGGAATTAGGGTTGTTGACTAATCCAGGTCATTGGATTAGAGTTTTGGATTCCACTGGGTCCTATATGTATATTGTATTGTAAACAATGTATCATAATGAATAAATATAGAATATGTTGGTTTTCCCGGTTTGGGTTTCCAGGGGAAAAATCTCTATGTAATTTTTGTATTTTCCATTGAATATTTTCTGTTCTTTTACTAAAAATTTGTTTGAAGTAAATATTGTACAAGGTTAAAATCTACAGAAAAAGCCCAGCTAGGGGTTTTTGGACGTTCTAAGGAAATTGGACTCATCTATTTTGTATTCTGAGCACTGTAAGAGAACTTTGTAATAATAATGAAAATGACCCAAGGGAAGTTGGACCAAGAGATGTATCCCAAGAGAGGGGTGAACTCCTTTATCATTTGTTGTGTTATGTGTTCATCATTGATTGTTTTTATTTGTCTGATATGCTTCTCCTGTTTAAGTAAAACTCATTGAATTTATGTATTAGTAACTTGATCCTATTACCCAAACACATACCATTTTACACTTGCAATTTAAAGAGATAAGTCTTCTTCATTTTAAAGATCTATTGGAAACAAATTCATTCCATTTTTAGATCAATTGGTATTAGAGATTTGATTTTTGAAGGCTTGATTGTGTGCAAGTGTTTTTGTTTTCTGATGCTTACAAGGTTGAATCTCACAAGAGGAGAAGGACAACTTGTGGATCCAAGTTCTCAGCTCTCAAGAAGGAGAGTTGCACATTCACCTCAAGTTTCAAGGATATTTTCACCAAGTATGGCTCATGAGGAAATACATGGAACTCTTCCTTCAGAGGAGGAAACTTTTAGAAAGGATTTATATGACATGATTGAGATGGTCAAAGTTTTGTTTGAAGAAAGAAATGAAAGATTGCAAGTTGAAATCTTCAACCCTCCAAAGGTCAATGGAGACAGTGGTGATAAAACTACAAAGGGAAATGGAGGGAGTGGTGATTCTCCACCTCCTTCACCTCCATCTTCCACCTCTTCCACCATTGCACAACCACCTCCAAATTCCCTAAAAGAACATGGAAAACTCCTTTGCAAACTCCTTTGCTAAAGCTTGATATTAAGTTTGAATTGCCTATGTACAATGGAGAGGTAAATGCTGAGAAATTAGATAATTGGATTCATCAGATTGAAGTGTATTGTAGGATACAAAGAATCATAGATGATGAAACTAAGATTCAACTTGCTTCTTTAAGATTTGACAATGCAACATTCATTTGGTGTGAAGACAAAAGCCAAGAGGACATGAAGAAATATGGTAAAGTTGTATCCTCTTGGAATGATTTTATTGTTGCAATTAAAAGACAATTTTATCCATTAGAATACATGTAGAAAGCTAATATGGATTGGCAAAACTTTAGGCAAGCTAAAGGGAAATATGTGCAAAGCTTCACTCAAGAATTTAGGAGAAGAGATTTGGTTTTGGGTGTAGATTTGTCTTCACAAGATACTTTGCTCAAATACATTGGAGGTTTGCATAGATACTTGAGGCATACAATACTCATGTTTAATCCTTCAAATCTAGATGAAGTGTGTGTGCAAACTACTCATTTAGAGACAAGAGGAAGGAATGAACCTCAAGAGGGCAGCAAGAAGTCATTTAATGGAGACAAGGGAAAGAGGAAGTTTGAAGGAAATGGAAAAAAAATGCTTTAGTAAAGAAAGAGAGAGAGAAACTCTCTTGTAAAATTTTTTCAAAGGATGGCCATGATGAAGACCATTGTTGGAAACTTCATCCTGAAAAGAGACCCAAAAATTTCAACAATAAAGAGAAACCAAACATTGTTGCAATTGTACAACAAGATTTAGGATTTGATTCGGAAGATGAAACGAAAATCAAAGCCATGGGTTTACAAGGTAAGAATTCTATTGCAAGCACTAGTTATTCAAATTCTACCATCAATGAAACTCAACATGAAAAATAAAGGATAGAGCTTTTCCACATAAGGGTAATTTCAAAACATACCAAGATAGATACTCTTTTTGATACAGGATCACAAGCAAACCTTATTTCTAAAGACATTGTCAAGAAACCAGATTTGGAAACTCCTCCTCATCCTAAACCATACCCTTTAGGTTGGATATATGACAATGTCAAGTTTCATGTGACAAGAAGGTGTAAACTCAGATTTGCCATCATTGCAAACTATATATATGAGGTATATCTTGATGTTATTCCTTTGGATATTTGTGGTATTGTGTTTGGAAGCCCATACTTATATGATAGGAGAGCCATTTTTCATCATCATGAGAACAAGTATCATTTGTTTAAAAATGTAGTTGAGTAGATTGTTAGAGCACATACAAAGTAGATGAATTTGTCACTTACAAATGCTAGACAAATGAAGAGACTAGTCAATGCTAGTAAGAACCTTGTACTTTTGATGATTAAACCCAAAGACAATGATGAAGAACAAGTTATCAAAGGATGTGATGCAAAGTTACAATCTGATTTGTATGAGGATGTTAACAAAAGTGTTGAGATGTTTCAGGAACCAATGAGATTGCCTCCTAAAAGGGGTATCCAACATGAGATTCTATTGCAGCAAGGAGGTCCTCTTCCAAACATTGACATGTGTGGGATGTCAGACATGGAGAATGTTGAAATCAGAAAACAATCCCAAGAGTTTCTCGAAAAAAGGGGCATCAAACCAAGCACTTCGCCATGCAAGTAACCAATTGGTTTGGTACCAGAGAAAGATTGTATATGGCGTATGTGGGTAGATTTTAGAGCCTTGAACAAGACTACATATATGATTGTTGAAGGAGACATATGGAAGAAAGATTTGAGATCAAAGCAATCTCCATTGCATGCCTTGAGAAGTTATGTTTTCCACTTGGTGATAAGGTATAAGAAATATTATTATGACACAGTTGTTGATGTGCGTACTAGGCCTATTGTTAGTGATTTAGTTATTTTCAAGCATAATCCTATCATTCATATGAGATATTTGGAGAAATATGCTTTAGATGTTGATGGAAATAATGTTTATGTAAATTTATTTCGTACTAACCAAGTTTAGGAGTTGTATTCCTATGTGCATGGTAAACTTTTGTATTTTGGCAAGCTATGTTTTTCACAGGGTCAAAGTGTTTGTTGGATCATGTTGTCATTGATGCAAATGGTTTGATTGATTGATTTCAAAGGAATGATGTCAAGTGATTGATTGATGCCAAGTGATTGATTGATGTCAAGTAATGATTGATTGATTGTTGTGAATGGATAGATGCCAAGTGGAAGCATAGTCATATGATGTCATGCATAGATGAAGAAGAATCAATGAGTTTTCATTGATACGATGCATTGTTGGATTGATGAATCATTATTGTCTTATCATGATTGATAAGGTGCACAAATGGATGAACTCCAAAGTGGTCCCCTTATGGTGAAAGCCCTCATGGGAAGACACTTTATGGTTGAGTTATCCTTGAAGTATGTTTATGCTTGTATGTGGAATAATGAGATGAAGATCGGTAAAATTGTTGGTGAAACTATCCTACATGGATAGTGCTTGTCATGCCATTTCCTATGGTATGTGGAATGTCACATAACTCCTCATGGTTTTAGAGTTATGGCCCTATGAAGATGAAGGACCCTCATATGTTGTCTTGAAGGCCCAAAAGGTCAAAGAAGTCAAAGTGCTTGAGAAGAAGAAATTATTATTTAAATGATAAAGTGAAGTGACAAAGTCAAGGAGGACTATTTAAATAATAAAGTGAAGTGACAAAATCAAGAAGGATTATTTAAATATTGAAGTGAGGTGACAAAATCGAGGAGGAATATTTAGAAGATAAAGTAATGGAGAACTTTCTATTTATGGAAAGTGGTTAACCCTAAAATGAGGAAAATAGGTTAAGTAACCTAGAAATGGGTTAAATGACCTAGAAGTGGGTTAAGTATAAATAAGATAGCAAAGGTCTCTTGCAAATGTATCCTTTGGAGAGCATATTTGGAGTGGATCCCAGGTGTATATTTTGTGTGTATCTCTTGAGCATGATTGACGATATATTCTGAGAGAGAGAGAGTATGGAGGATCTCATGAACACATCAAAGTTTCATCATGTCTGAGATCTTGATGGAAAAAGTCTCAGAGGTTAAAAAACCCAAGTTTCTGAGGTGTACGCAGGCTACAATGGGCCATGATGCTTACATATGTGGGATGTATGAAGACAGGGAGCATACAATGGATGAAGTCATGGATATTGGTGTTTGAGTTGATGATTAGATGTTGAATACTAAAGGAGGTTCCAGATCTACATTCTATGGGATTAGATCTTCCACAGAGACTCTGGGTGAGAAACACTCATTTGATTCAAAGCTGATATGATTTATATAGTATGTTGATTGTTTATACATAATTGAGAAGCATTCATATTATATGGTTGATAAGCATGAGTTAGTTGTTGGAGAGATTGGATGCATTGTGACTCGTTAAGAGTCATACTAGATAGTAAGAGATAGAAGAGAATGATGATTTGGTTGCAGAGGATCTGAGTTGATATTGAAGAGAAAACCCTTAGAGATTAGATGTGATACACAAGCTATAGTACAGATTGACCGTGTGCATACGCAGGCTGTAGTGAGCTAGGGCACGTACATATGCGGGCTGCACTACTGACAGGTCGCGTAGCTGTTGCAGATTGATATTTGTTGAGGATTGTTGCCTCATATCAGTTGGTGTTGAGTGTGTAAGATGATTCTTGCATTATAGAGCTGGTTCTCTTGTAGATTTGTACTCTATTCAGTTGTTGCTTATAAACCCAAGGATTGAAGTCCGTAATAAAAATAAAATTGTACATACATCTTGTGTTCCTTATTGTGATGATTTGTTGATGATATATTGTTGATAAATGTTGTTGATGCATATTTACATTTGACTGGTTATGAATGACAGTAATAAGTAATGAGTTATGGTGATTGTTAACTAAGGATTTTTGTGAAGGGGAAGTTTTGTAAAAATATCCCCACACTCATTCACCCCCCCTCTAAGTGTGGTCGGTGTGTCCAACGGTGTCAACATGATAAGGGAAGTACATTATTCTCTTGTTGCTGGCCATTTTGGTATGGGAAAGATGGTAGCTAGATTGAAAAGAAAGCATCCTAGGTTTTGGGATGAGCATATACATTAATTTCAACATGTTTATAACTAGGCCAAGAATTTCATTGAACCAGTTCAGTTTGTACAACAAACCATTCAAGAACAGTTGAGAAAGAGCCAAGTCAAGTACACAACAAGGCATGACAAGTTTCATATTGGTCTCAAAGGCACCAATCCAAGCAAGTCTGGATGGATTGAGATTGTAAGAGTGAAGGAACTGTACCTTCATCTACATATTGACTAAAAGTAGTCTTTTGGAGGTCCAAAAGCTTCCCAATGGGGAGGTGTGATCCATGGGATCAAATTTTTCTCAAAAATAAAAGTTCTCAAAATCACTTCAAATCATACATGTGTGTAGGCCTCATCATTACAAACCCAACGCAACTTTAACGGGCTCAAACAGACGTTGTATGAGCAAGATATCGCATTTTGTTCATTTCTCCAAACATGCAAATTTTTGTTGACTGTACAGTCTGTAGAGTCTGTACAACCGTATAGGTGATGTGGCAGTGATGCATTGGTAGACATGTGGATGAACCCAGTGTTGAGATGTGTCCTCATCTTGGTGAATGGTATGGTGCCACGTGGCCCAGTCGTGGGCTGCCATGTGGCACCTCTCTAGTCTAGTTGGAAAGTGGTAAAAGTTTGTGGTTCCATAGGAATCGAACCCATGACCTCTGGGCAGGGGAAGAGCTTTGGCAAGGCCAGGCTACCAGCCTGCCCATGGTGGTACTTAACCCATATGGTCTAAGGGTAATATTTGAATTGCAAAAATATTTCGGTTGGTGGATTAAAGGGTCGGGATTAGGCCCCAGCCCGCAATCTATATACCTTGCATACGACCTAAACCATAAATGCATTGCATTTATTGTGGGTGCATGATAGTTTGGCGTGAACTGTGGAATGGTTTATCCCCGATGCATATACAATGTAACTGTTTTATTTATCCCTCGACATAATACACCGCATATGACTTGGTCCATATGCCCATTGCATAAAACCATGTTGGGTGCGGGGGTTTGTTACTTGGTTTTTGTTTGGCATGTGGAACACTCCAGTTTATCCCTCGGTCTTTACCACTCCATACAACCACCATAATGTCTGGCATGGGGGGGTTAACACTATTCAATGGGAAACGTGCCACGCACCTACCACTTTTCATCACAACATGCACTCTTGAAAATGGGCCCAGATTAGGTGTTGGGATGTGGCCACATGCCCCCCATGTGACCAACACCTCCACCCAAGGGGGCTCTAATCCCATTAATGGTTCGACAGATTGCCCTGATTTGTGGTATGCTCATGGGTGTTGAGTTTTAGGCCCAAGAACGCTGCAGGAGATGGGTGGGTCATTCACAAGTGTGTTTTGGGAGCAGGGATGTTGGCAGAGAGGCAGACCCAGGGTTCAACGCTACAACAACGCACCAACAAAACCCTAACTACCGGCCCTTTTGGAGACACCTGTGAAGCAGATGAAGTCTCACCCGAGGTAGAGGCAGGGGTGGTTGCAGGACTCAAGTGTCTGCAACCTTATCTAGGACACAGTTCTATGATTGTAATACTTAATAGAGCACTTAGCAGTAAATATTCATCAATATTCAGTTCTTAGTAATAGTGCAGAAAAACCCTAATTACAGAGCATCGTAATATCCAACCAGATCTAGCATCTAACACCACTTAACATTATGAAACAAATAAGGTCTTAACAGATTCAGGCACTGAGCATACATATATAAGTCATATCTAACATCCATATACATCATTATCACAAAGCATCAACATATCTATCTATCTATATCAAAGCACTAATCACATTAACATATAAGCACATCAACACATCACACAAAGTAGAGAAACACAACATGTACGTGGTTCATCCCCACCCTGGGGCTATGCCCACCAAATCTTATTCTTTATTAGCTTCTTCAATAGGTTACATGCATAGAGCCTCAAAACCCTACTCTGCATAGGATAGGAGATCTGTGCAGATCGCTAGATCCTCCTTCCCTGAGTAGATCTAAGCACGCATCCTTCCACAACCTCTTACAATGAATTGCACTTAGCTCTGGAAGTCTCACATAGTATGCACAAAGCACTTACAACTTTTGATCACGTAGATCCAATTCTAGCACTTAGCCACTTGTAACTGCTCTTTTCTTACATTACCTAGACATCTATTTATACTTTACAAAATAGGCCTAAGCATGGGTAAACCCATGGGTTGACATCCCCATACCCATTACATAATCTAAAATCCAAAAAATAACCCAAAAGGGGCTAAGATCTCATTATCTCTGCTTTGTCTTATGCTCCGCCTTCGACAGGATATCGAAGTCCCAAAATAGGTCAAACTTGACCAAGGATGTCCCAAAACTTGGTCAAGGGCCAACAGGCCCCCAAAACTCACTTGTGACTCATCCCGAGTCACTTTGATTTGGGTATTTATGCTTCGAGAGCCTCGAGCTTGGCTTGAGATGATTCGACTTGTTTTTGTTCCATGGCATCCTATTTAGTGAACTCTTGGATGACTGCATTGTTGACAGGTCCCTCCAGGCATTGTTCAGCTGCAGTGAAAACCTACTTGAGTTTTGCTCCTCATATTTCGACCTCTGTGAATAATTGGTTAAGCCTTATCTTGTATAGGTTGGAGCCTCTGAGTTACTTCCATAACTCTTCTATGGATAGTGTGGATATACTGATAGGTAGTGCACTGCACTTGGGATCATTTCATTATTTCCACATTTGACAGGGGCTTCAACTACACCTGTATTGTCTCTGCTTGTTGTTTTGCTTCCTGGAGTTGTGACTCCAGTTCATGCAATTTTGGGTTCTCAGTGAGTTGCTCATATCTTTGGGCACTGTGATTACTCAGTTGCTTGGATTCCATGGAAAGGGCCTTTATCCTTTCAACGACTCTCTGGGCGGTTGCTTCTCTTTGATCCCTTACATCCTGTGGAGTCTCGGGCACTGTGTGGAGTTCTAATTTTTCTATGCATTGTTGTAGCTGCTGGATAGCTTCTACGAGCTACTCTACTTACTGCATGAATTGGTCCTATACCTTTATTTCTAATACTGTCACAGAGCGAAGTGATCTACTGACCACTTATTTCACTTCAAGTTTCTCCACAAGCAACTATTTTTTTCCTTGCTGCATTTTTGCTTTTTCTTCATCGAACTTCACTTGGAGAGAAATATTTTCCTATTCTGTAGTGTTGCATTGTTCTACGAGTACGCCTTGCACTTGATTCAAGGCCTGGGTGGCTTGTTCTGTTTCTTTTTGTTCTCATCAAAGGCGAGCTTCGACTGTATTAGCTAGTTGGTGGAGTTGGGTTGGCTCATCTCCCAACTCTAGTTCTCTCGATGGCAGGGGCACAGTGGAGACTGCACGGCTGGATTGAAGGGCCTATTGTACCCCTCGGAGATTGACTTGAATTATATCATACATTTCTTCTTGCTTGGCTTCTTGTTTTTATGCTATTTCCAGTGAAGCGTCGTTCAAGGATGCTATGACAAAGTCAAAATCATCGGAGGTGAGGATAGTCTGCATCTTGGTCATGGTGTCTTTTGATTTCTTCCGAGAAGAAAGTTTCAGGGGGGGGGAATATTCCTCTTCTTCAAGGGGTATACTTCGTCATCACCCCCTCGGTCAAGTGACACTGAAGCAATCTTTCCTGAGGTGCTGCTTAAATTTTGGACCTCCTCAGTCTTCTTGGGTGTATTTTGGTCTTTATGAGTGTCCTCTGGGCTGTCAAGATCAGATATCTCTGCAGGGCTAGTAGGGATAAGGAGGTCAGTGGAACATTCCTTAGTGATCTCCTCAAGGTCTTCTTATTTAAGTTTGTAATATGACTAGAGCTTCTCTTTATGTTCATCTACTCATGCTGTAATGTAGATGAAGTGTCAATCTGCACTAAACTTCATCAGGGGTCAGAACCTTTGTAAGGTGTTCGGAGTCATGCGAGGCTCAACTTTGATATCTCTCTTTAGTTGGAGGTAATATGTATGAAACACAACATTCGATTACCACTGTTTGTTCATATCACTTGAATACCAAAGGGTAGAGAACTTCACAACAAGTGGTTCAAATGGCTCTATGTCTGGGAAGGTCACACCTTCCAGCATCTCCCAGGCAACAAATACAATGAGGATCGGGAGCTAGCTAAAATGAAATTCATAACCCTGATCCTGTGCTTCTTGAAAGTCTAGTTCCAACTGGTTAACTAGGTACTTCTCCCAGTTCATCTATAGGCCTTTCGCGCACTTCCCTGCGAGGTCAATGACAAAGCCAGTGACCTACGTAGGTCGATTCTTCCTTACTAAATTTCCAACTATCAATTGACATTCTAGGCGCAATGTGCCACTCTGGATGGAATCTACCTTGTAGCCTCTTGTTCCATTCTCAACATCACCATATGTATCCTTGATCTTCTGTGCTAGCGCATGATCCGTGTCCTTTCCTGGGTAAAATTCTAGTGGGTTAGGTCCTTGCATACTCAGTCCTGTGATCCTGTGGATCAATGTTGCGTCAACTATAATACAACGGTCTATCCATAAGTAGCTGCCATGGTAACACGACAGTAGCATATTGATACATGCGTTGACTTCCTGGTGTTTTCCAAAGTGTGGGATCTTCATGACATTCAACAGGGTGGACTGCGCGAGGTTCATCATCCACGACTGGGGGATTATCTTTGAATTCTTCCCCTTAGTTCTGGTTAGGTACTTGTACGGGGTGAGCATACCATAGATCTTGCGATCTCCGAGGTTGAAGTCGTTGAAATTCAATGATTTGATCTTATCCTTCTCTTCTCAAACTGCGTGTATCCCCTTCGGGAGGTACGCAGTGACCATGGTGTACTCGAAATATCTTAGCACACTATCATGATTCATGGTGCCAGCCAGAGGCAGGATGTAATCAGGCAATATGGTTGGAATCAACTTTGCATTTTCTAGGTTGTCTTTGTGCTTGGTTCTCTTTTCTGCTGATGGTTGGAATGATCCAGCTCTACAAGAAATAGATGGAGAGGCTTGTAGTCCTCTTGTCAATGATGCTTGTATACCTGCAGACATCGACATTACTCATTCAGTCATGAGGTCGATGAGAAATTCTTTGACAAATTTCTTTGCAGCGCTGAACTCGTCTGACATACATGCTCGGGGTTGGAAATCTCGGGTTCAAGGAGTAACTTAGCAACTGCAATGGGATAGAGGACAATAGTGCAATGATCACTGTGTAAAATCAACGAGTCTATGAGCTCAGATTCATGGTTAGCAAAAGTATTCTCGGTGCATGTTGTGATGAGATAAATAGATAACTTGGCAATGGATCTCTTGCGACGAGTGAGAAACCTTCATTAACTCTGTTCTTTCTATTACAACGTGGTCTAACGGTCTAGTGGCGAACCATAAATTCCTTTCTACCCATTCGGAGGGACGACCTAATGATTATATTGTTCCCAACGACTATATTTCTTCACCCTGGCAAAGTGGCATGTGACACTATTCTTTTATCCTGACAAAGCTCCAATTTTTCAAATTTTCCCTCTGCGAAGTTCCCTCTGGAACTTTTTGTAACTTTTCAATCTTAGCTCTCTTCTTACTTAGATTTTTGGCCTTCTTTCCAGTGAGCTTCGTCTCGATATTCCTTTTTCCATTTTGATTCTTATCTGTGTTTGGCATAGTTACTTCACATTGTTGAGATTCTTTCCTAAGATTCGAGGGTGATACTTCCTCTTTATCTGGAATAGGTACTTCAATCTTCTGTGGGTCTTCTAGTGTTCTTGCAACTTCAACGTCCGAGTTTCTGGTGTTAAATAGCTTCGATATGTTCTTCTGTTCTTCAATCAAGTGTGCAATCCTTCTAGTCATGAAATCCTTTAACTCTTTCTTCTTCTTCTCTAAAACTTCTTCTTCTTCCTTCCTTCTAGCCTGATCTCTTTCAATCCAAGGTTTTCCTAGTAACATGATAAATGGGGCGTTATTCTCAATAAATTTATCAATCTCGAAATCCTTCTCTGTCGAAGTGCCATTGGCATTCATAGGTATATGGGTGATCTTTCCACATAGGTTTATCAACTTTCCTTTGAATAGTCCTATTCCTCCTAATGAAGGAATCATAGCAGGCCTTCCTATAGCTTCCCAAGTTCTTTCTGTCATGATATTCACCTATGTTTCCTCATCTAGAACACAATCAATGTCTAAGTCTACTATTCTTGCTTCTATGCATGATTTTTATTTGAAGATCTCTGATAATATGATATATCAGTGATCATTCAGGGTATCTTTTATCTGTAGCAATACTTTCTCTGATTCTTTCTGGGGTTCTGCCATAATCGTAGTTTCTGTATCTGCCTTAGGGTTTTCTTGTCTCATGTTCATTCCTTCAATCTTAACAATCATTCTAGGGAAATCCAATACTTCATGGTCCATAGATTTGCAACAAAGACAACCAGGTCTTATCCTAGGGCACTCCTTAGCAAGGTGTCTTGGTTTTCTGCAACTGTAACAGAGGGTTAATCCTCTCTTTCTTTTAAATGATCCCCAACCTTTCCTGTACTGCATGCTAGGATCATGGTAGCTAACCTGCAAACATTTATTTCTAGGATCTTGCATCCACTTGTTAGTCCAAACACTCTTTCTATGCATAGGTATAGCATATATTTTACTATTCTTATTAGATCTATGCAAGTCAAACCTTCTTTCATCTATTAGTGCCATATTTTTCAAGATAGGACAAAATCAATCAAACATACCTAGATCCATACTATTGAAACAAAAAAAAATTCCAGTTATCTTACTTCTACAGAGCACAAAGCTTCCAGATCTAAAACTTTTCACTATTCTTACCTTTATCAGAGCACAAAGCATTCATATATTACCTCTTTTCTTCAGATCAGACTTGTTTTCTTTAACACAGAGCTTCACAAACTAAGTAGAGTACTTCACACTAGGGCGACAGATCTATGCACAGAGATTTCACAATTTCAATTCGGATCTTTGCACAAAGTTTCTTCTTCCTCAGTTCCCAACAATCAGAGTTTCAGGTCAGATCTTTGTAGAAAGTTTCCTCTTACTCAGTTCCCAGCAATCACAATTTTAGGTACTGGAAACAGAACCATTTTTTGGCACAGGGGAAGACCCAAGGTTCAATGCTACAACAACGCACCAACAAAACCCTAACTATCGGCCCTTTCGGCAACACCTGCGAAGGAGATGAAGTCTCACCTGAGGTAGAGGTAGGGTGGTTGCAGGACTCAAGTGTCTGCAACCTTAGCTAGGACACAGATCTGTGATTGTAATACTTACATAGCACTTAGCAGTAAACATTCATCAATATTCAGTTCTTAGTAATAATGCAGACAAACCCTAATTATAGAGCATCACAGTATTCAACCCGATCTAGCATCTAACAACACTTAGCATGATGAAAAAGATCAAGTCTTAACATATTCAAGCACTGAGCATATGTATATAAGTCAGATATAACATCCATATACATCGTTAGCACAAAGCATCAACATATCTATCTATCTATATCAAAGAACTAAGCACATTAACATATAAGCACATCAACACATCGCACAAAGCAGAGAAACACAACATGTACGTGGTTCACCCCCACCCTGGGGCTATGTCCACAACCTCTTCTTCTTTATTAGATTATTCAATAGGTTACATGCATAAAGCCTCAAAACCCTACTCCGCATAGGACAAGAGATCTACGCATCTCGCTAGTTCCTCCTTTCCCGAGTAGATCTAAGCACACAGCCTTCCACAACCTCTTACAATGACTTGCACTTAGATCTACAAGTCTCACACAATATGCACAAAGAACTTACAAATTTTGATCATGTAGATCCAATTCTAGCACTTAGCCACATGTAACTGCTCTTTTCTTACATTTCCTAGACATCTATTTATACTTTACAAAATAGGCCTAAGCATGGGTAAGCCCATGGGCCGACATCCCCATACCCATTACATAATCCCAAATCCCAAAAAGTACCCAAAAAAGGGTCGAGATCCCCCGATCTCTGCTTCGTCTTGCACTCCACCTTCGAGAGGCTATTGAACTCCCAAAATAGGTCAAACTTGACCAAGGATCTCCCAAAACTTGGTCAAGGGCCAACAAGGGACAACAAGCTTGAAGGGGAAAACTTCCAGGAGGTGTAACTTCTTCATTTTTTGGTCAAAGCATGTGCCGAAAAATACCATCTAGAGGTTTTTGGACATTCTGAGGCCATTGGAGCCATATGTTTTGTATTATGAGCATTGTAATATCAATTTTTAATCATAATGAAAATGATCCAAGGGAAGCTGGACCGAGAGATGTAGCCCAAAAGAGGGGTGAAATCCTTTATAATTTGTTGTGTTATGTGTTCATTATTGATGGTTTTTATCTGTATGATATGTTGCTCCTATTTAAGTAAAACTCATTGAATTTATGTGTTAGTAACTTGATCCTATTACCCAAACACATACCATTTTAAACTTTCAATTTAAAGAGATAAGTCTTATTCAATTTAAAGATATATTGGAAACAAATTCATTCCATTTTCAAATCAGTGCCGAAGAATTCAGAGAGTCCTATATTCCTTCAGGTGTGCCTATAAATTAGGGGGTTGTAGCCTCCTTCCAGTTGGTGCCAGAGAACTCAGGGAGTTGGAGCTTCCTTTAGGTTGGTTCTTGTAAATTGGGGGGTCCTATCCTCCTTCTGATTGGTGTTGGAGAACTCAGGGAGTTGGTGCTTCCTTAAGGTTGGTGCCTATAAATTAGGGGGTTGGTGTCTCCTTCCAGTTGGTGCTGGAGAATTTGGAATTTGGTGCTTCCTATGAATGTATTCTTGATATATGTAAGAAATCATTCTGTGTTTTTCTACCATTTGGGTTTCCACGTAAATTCTGGTGTACTATGCATGTGGATATTTGATGTGATAATACATATTATGGTTATATTCTCATGATATATTGAATGCAATCATAAATGATATATTTATGATAAAGTTGAAGTTTAGATATTGTGATTGAAAGTGGTAAAAAGTGCTCATACTGATTCACCCCCCCTCTTAGTATTCCAACAAAATCTCCATGCCACGTGGAACCTTTTATGTTCGACATGTGAAACTACCCACGTCATGACATGTGGCACCTCCCCCCCTCATTGTCCTGTATGAATTTGCCTAAATATTGACAGTCCAGATCATCCACAAATCCCTCGGCCAAGACAAATCGAAGATCTATATTCCCTCTTGGAGTATTCTTGTTGAAGTGTATATCCACGATACACTCCGAAAGGACCATTTATATGGGGGGTTAGGATATCCCCTTAGATCTCCTCTAACATCATCAAATCAATGATCAAGGTTTCCCCTCAGAGCTCCTCCCTTGAAGTTTATTACTGAGATCCATTCTGAAAGGCACCTTCCTACAGACGGTTTGGATATCCTCTCTTGAGATATAATGACTAGGGTTTGGGGTGAGTCCTTTATTTCTCCTGACCACCACCTCATATGACCCTTGGTCTTGGGCCACTCCTAAAATGACACCTATCACCCCCAAACCCCATCGGTTTTCGAGCTGCTGGGATACGTGGCACTCACATCGTGACTCAGTCATCTCCTCTCTTGGTGAAAGGACCATGACATGTGGCATGATAGTAGTTTGACACATGGTCCTCCACATGGGCTTGATGTAGAATACATGTTGTCACAAAAGAACTTGGCTTACCCATTTAGGTGATGAAACTTGTCCTTCCTGTGCCATGCTAGATACTAGGCTAGCACTTCCATCATCCCGACATCACTTCTTTTTCGTCAAAAATTACCAAGGGGATGGTGAGGCCCATACATATCAATGATTAGGAGTCATTGAAACTACTCTCCAATCAAATACCTAGATTAAGCCTAAGAGTAGTCCCCTCGGAGTCAAGACTTTACAGTATCCGTGATCACTTTGAATGGCTTCCTCTAAAGGACGATCAATATTTCCCTATCTCGTGGATGTGACAGTTCAAGTTTGACGACACCTGCACCAGGGTACGATTTGAAAGAGACTCTCCCTTGGTATTTTCATGAAATCATAGGCTAACACATGTTCCTTCTAGACACGTTGGAGGTCCTGGTCAACATGACACATCACATTGACATCACCTCTTCTCATATCCTTGTTCAATGTTATCGATTATGATATACAAAATAGATTAATCCTATGTTATTCCTCGATGGATGATCTAGATCCTCCCTCAGACTCCCCTTTTTAGAGTTCCTCCACTTTGAATTCCAATGTCATTTTGACCATGGAACTATGATCACGTTCACCACAAAAGATATAACGGTCCATAATATTCCATGGAAACCCTATGATAGATCTACGAGACTTGTTGATTTCAGAGTGCCTACTCCACATGCTTCATATCTAGCTCTGATGGAGGGTCAGGATCTCACCATTCTTCCATATCAATGGTCGAGATCAGATCTCACCCCTGGTCTGACAGAGGGCCTAGATTTAAATGCCATGCCAAATCAATGGTCACGATCCTCTGAGGTGAGTTAGGGTTTTCATCTGGCTTAACAGTATGCTCCAAGACTTAGCCATTTTCATGAGTCTTCCTTTGAGTCCTTCATAAGACTTTTCGGGTCTCAGGGACCTCATGCTTGTCTAAGGCACTGTAAGGTTTTTCTAGGGTCTTTACAATGCCTTGTTTTTTACAATGCCTTGTTTTTGAAGGAATTATTACTTTCAGGATTTCCAACACCGTGATGCACATGGATACACATAAGTATATATAAATTTATATGAGAAAAATTACAACGATGCATACAATAAGTAGGGACATCTTTCCACTTAGGTTAGAGTGGGGATTTAGGTTATACAAATGCATGACGACTATATAAGCTCCTATCCTTTTTATATTTATTAGTCACACAAGCTTTCTCGCATAAATATATTTGTAGTTATATTACATAAGATATATGCTACCTGTAATCAAGAATCCAAGAATTTTTATGCAGATACATATTCTATGCAAATTACATGACATCTCCAAAATACACATTTAAACTCACAGGTTGAGTATTCATGTATGAAAGTGTCATACTATTCATTCAACCATACACACATTTAAATCAATACATAGATAGACTAGTTATTTATCTACAAAAATTGAGATATGTTGGTTACTATTGAAGGGTGAACTTATCTCCACCCAACCATAGGCAAGAATGTGCTAAATTATGTTATATCCAGCCACCCTTGAGCTAGGGTATGGTGCCACAAGAGTATTTTTTGTAATCATTTTCAGGGAGTGTCTGCTAATTCTTGTCTTCCTTGTTACCTGAACCAGAGATATCCCTTTGTCTAATTACATCGCTCCCAGTATATTCCTATCTATGTGTGTCTTTTGTCTATCCATGTACCCTTATTTTCATATCCTCTCCCCCAAGACCTAATGGGTTGTGCTATAATTTTATCGAGGGTACTCTTCCCATCCTTCCTTAATTTTCCAAGAGAACTATTCCAACTACTACCTTGACTAATAATCAATTTCCAGGGCTGAGGACAGTTCAAGTCTGCACTATTTTAATAAGACAAGGTACTTTCTGTTAAATTCATCTCAATAAGTCATTTCCTCCCTCTTGCAACATTCCCTTCATGGCACCATATCCTGTGAAGGCCATTCCTTCAGTAGTAGTTCAAATTTATTTTTTTCATTAAGAATCAAATATGCACATTACAAAATAAATTAAGGTCCATTGTATTCCCATGATAACATAACAAACCTATTTATATTTTTTTCATGATAATGCTTATATTTACAGACTGGGGGAAACAAGGGTGTTACACCTTTCTTCCTCCATAAAATATAAATGAGAGAATCAACTTGTCACTTTTGTTGTCATTGAAACTGATACATCATCATCAACAACTTGTCATTGTTTCTGTCACTGCTACTGATACATCATGATCATCATCAACCTGTCACTATTTATGTCACTGATACTAATACATCATCATCATCAACCTATCACTATTTCTGCCACTGATACTAATACATCATCATCATCAACCTGTCACTGATATTGATACATCAACATCATCAAAACTGGTTCAACCACATAAATATTATGCCAATATCACCAATAAAATCCCCCAAATCATATGCCCAAAATCACCAAGATATGCATTAATCCATGTGGAAAAATATGCCTCAAGCATGTGCCAAAGCATCCATGATATACCTCAAACCATGTACCAAAGATATGACTCAAACCATGCATCAAGATATTCCTCAGGCATGTGTCAAAACATCCATGATATGCCTCAAATAATATGCAATAACCTCCTAGATATGTGATGTAGGAGCATCGCTCCAAAGCCAACCATGCGCCAACCAACCAACTCAGCGTGCATTCAATGGGAGAAGGGAGAGGCGCAACCCTCTCACATTCAAAATTTGAATTTGATGTAAAGGCATTAAATTTTTGTAAGGTTGTTAGAGCCAAAAGGCCATGCATATGCATAGGATTTAGATGTAGATCACCTTTAATGGTTGTAAGGCTGAGATCTAGCTCTGATCTGGACTAGACAACCATTTAATTGAAAATTCAATGTAACTGAATAGAGTAGGTGAGGATGGAGGGAAGAGTTCAAAGAGCCCCCTCATGTAAAGATATTTTGTATCTTGTTTTATTATTATTGAGAAGAGAGGAGAGGAGGAGCCGAGACTCTGTCAAAATCTGAGCTCGAACACTGTAAAAGAGGCATTTTATATTAAATACAAACAACAATTTTTCCTGCATGTCATTTTGTGTTGTGTGAATGTTTTCATGTGTTCATTATACGTTCTAGATGTATGTTGTAGGTGTGCGTTTGCAGGGACAGACATAATTCATCGTCTGCTGAGTTCTCTGATTTCAGGTTGGGTTCTTTGAGGCTTCATGCATGAGTGCATGACAGAACACTGCGGGTTCTGAAAGCCAGTGCAAGGCGTTCACTTCTGAATTATGTGGATTTCAGTCAAAGACAAGCCAGGAGAGTGCACCAGCTGAAGTTTTAGGTTCAGGAAGGAATCCTCAAGGTTGTTGAGTACCTTGGAGGTAGGACTACGCAGAGGAAACCAGAGAAGAAGACAGAATCTCTCAGGAGTTCTGTAGAGCTCTTCCAGGAGGGCATTGAGCATATGCATAGAGTGCATAAGATAACTCTATATTGAGTTCAGGAAGAAGATAGAACTGCTAAATGTTCTGTAGATCTCTGCCAGGAGGGCATTAAGTGAGTGCAATAGTGCACAAAAGAACTCTTTTAAGTTTAGAGAGAAGAGAAGTGTCACAGGAAGACACTTACAGAGTTATTGAACACTCTGTGAGGAGAGGCTTTGCAAGGTGTGTGTTGAGAAGAAGAATACCTGGAGGGAGATAAACATTTCGTTTCAAGAAATACTTCAGATCTGAGTTTAGCGAAAGATCAACAACATAGGGAGCATACGTAGGAAGAACTTGTTTCAAGTTCTCAAGCTCAGGACAGATAACACCTTTATGTGCAGAGACTCTGCAAGGAGTGCAGAAGTCAAGAAACCCTTTGAGGTTTCAGAGAAGAGAAGCTCAGGAGGAAAAGTTCTTTTGTGCACAGAGAAATAGCTGCAAGAAGTGCAAGAAGTCGGGGAAACCCTTCAAGGTTTCACAGTCCCGAAGATCAGGAGGGAAAGTGTCTTCAATAATGTAGGCGAGACCAAGGATACAGGGTTCACAGAGAAACAAAGGCCCATACCTTTGACACTTTGGAAATCTTCCAAGGAGGAAGAAGAAGCAAAAGCTCAAGAGGGATCTACAATTTCCATTGATTAAGAGATAGAGAGGAAGATCTGGACCATTGAAGTTTCACGTCCAGGCGATGCAGGAGAGCGCAACAGAAGAGAGAGATCTGGGACGTTAGATATAGAACAGATAGCCAATAGCCATCGGATCTGGGAAGAGCTACATGAGATTTAATCTCATATGCGTAGAGGAGAGGAACCACAAAATCCCGAAAGGATCAAGACCATCCATTGTTGAAGAGGATGCATGGCGATAATCTGAGGACCCATTTGGATTTCAGATATCGAGAGTCCGAGAGGTAAGATTCGGGAGGGAGGAAGTCTCAACTGACAAAGTTTCGAAGATATCAGAGCCATCCATCTAGGAGGACGCATGTCACGAGATCCTCGTATCTCGGGGATTTGGAAAGGAAGAGCGAAACAAAGAAGTATTTTGACTTCACGACTTGTGAAGTCTCGAAGGAATCGGGACCGTCCATTTTGGAGGATGGGTGGCAGAGATCTGGGTCATATCGTGAATTCGGGTATCGTGAGATGGGAGGCGGAGGCCTTTTCTCTACAAAGTTCCATGTTGCGAGATCACGATGTGATCTGAACCGATGATCGAGGAGGAAGGAGAGCCGTGATATCTGGCGTCCCGATATATCGCGTATCAGAGGTTCAATATTTTGGAGAGGGAAGATAAAACTCTTGATTGCACGAAGCTCCGAGTAGCGAGGAGCAGAGACAGTCGTTGGATCCAGGTCACAGGAAGACCGTTGGATCAGAACCTTCACCATATCGGATATTGGGGGTTCGGAGGTTGAGAAGAATCACTTTCGACTGTAGAAGTCACGAAGTGCCGAGTGCCGATGACTCGGGTGAACATACATCACGTCCATCAGGTGGGGACCATGTGTTTGAAAGGTGGGCACTCGTCGCCTGGGAAAGAGTCGACATCCTGTTGACTTATCTCACTTCAGAGATTCGCTAGAGGAGAGCATGAGAGCTCGACACTCCAAATCATGAGATTGCGAGTTGCGAGAAGAACGAAAGGGGAGTCAACCCATCACTGACTTATCGCGTCTCATGGATTCGTGAAAGAGGAGAAGGAAGGTTCAATCCTTCAACTCGCGAAGCTGCGAAGTTGCAAGAGGTGCTAGTTGTTAGCCCTAGCCGGTGGTCACTGGTATAAATGGTAGTGATAAGGGGCTATACCCGTATCTTTATCTCGGGTATTGAGAGTAGAGAAGAGAAGGGTCGAGGGTCTTCGACTCACGAACTCGTGAATTGCGAGTTGCAAAAGGTGCTTGTGCCAAGGCCAGTTGTGGTCGCGTGAGGGTGAAGCTCATGCCTAGTGTTTGTTCACACAGGTGGAGTTTCCAAAGGACCCATGGATTCATTGGATGTTCTAGAGGGAATCAAAGGAGCCACTTCGTCTCAAGGGAATTTTAGAACGATCTTGCGCGGATCTTGGCCTGAGGGTCGAGGTCTGCGTCAATTTGGTATCAGAGCTTGAATTTGTTTGAATATTTCAGGCAGAGAAGGGAAATAGAATACTCTAGTACACATCAGTTTAGTATCAGAGGTAGCTTGCAGAGACAGGCAGATGGAAACAAAGTATAGGAACTCTATAGTGATTTTTTGCAGGTAGGTAGCAGTGAAGAAGATAGTCAGGAGGACTGTAGAGGGGAGACTGGAAGCTCACGGTTGCAGAGTGACAGTAGCAGGTTTGCTAGGAGGGCAGACAAAAGGCAGGAAGATGGCTACTAAAGGCCATGAACGTGGTGGAAAGAAGATCCGCCAGAAGCCAAGCAAGGATGCAATGGATAAAGAGCTCGCTGAGATAAGGGTGAGGGTGGATGAGCTAGCATTGTGGATGTAGCAGGGTGCAAGATCAAGATGGGTATATGAATGGCCCATGAAGAAAAAGGTAAAATGTCCAGTCAGGGAATTGGTGGCCAGAAGACAACAGAGGCTGATAGGAGGATGGTTGAGGCATGTTGAAAGCCTCAGAGATAATGAAAAGGAAATGGTTCAGATATGTGAACCAGAGGCTGGGAGAAATCTCAGTGATGAGGATGAACTGAGATCACTGGATGATCTCATAAACTACTAGGAGAGAAGAACATAAAATCCCAATTGCCAAGAGGGCAATAAAATGAGGTCGCTGCGGGATCTCATAGACTGTCAGGAGGATAGTGAGGGAATTTCACATTGCCAAGAGGGCAATGAGATGAGATCACTGCAGGATCTCATAGACTACCAAGAGAGAAGTAGAGAATAAATCCCATACTTCCAGGAGGGCAAGGGAGAGCAGATGAGCTGAGAGCTGAGTTCATATCAGCAAGGACCACTGATAGAGAAGGAGGATCAGAGGAATATTTTGATGATTGGGGGAATTGAGATATTCCTGCCACATCGCCCAAGGGAGGCAAAATTCTGTGTTGTTGAAGCAACAACACAAGAAAGACAACTAGCAGAGACTCTCATGGAAGAAGAATTGGAGCATATATCAAAAGATACCCAAACAGAAGAAGGAAATGAGCATTCCAAGGAATGGATCAAATTTTTCAGCTAGGAAGCTGAAATGACTGCAGCACTGAAGCTTGCAGCAGGAGAAAAAGAAGAGGAAGTAGACATCATAGATTTTGCTGAGATGTATCAAGAATTTGAATCCCTGGAGAGGAGGGTGACGGTGCAGGGCATGCACATCCAACAGATCAGGTTGGAAGTAGATGAAGGTGAATTAAATTCTGAGGAGCAGCTGGAGAGAGCTGGAGATACACCAGCAGGAGAGATGACAACAACAACACTGTCACAGGAGGAGGCTGAGAAACAGCTCAGTGATGTGACTGTAGAGATGGAATCTACAACAGAGTGGCAAGTTGAGGCCACAAGAGATGAAAAAGATGGCATGGGAGATATAGTTGATCTACCCATTTGCAGAGAAGAAATGCAGTTGAGGAAACTGTATGAACAGAGTCAGCCACTAGAGAAACTGGACAAGGATATAGAACAACTCAGAAAGCTGATGTTGAAATCAACAGAGGAGATCAATAGAGGGAAACTAAACAACATGGAGACTGCAAGGGAAGTAGCAGCAGCAAAGCAACAACAACAACAAAGAGATGGAGTAGAGATACAACTCCAGAGGACTGTCTAGGATCCAGGTGGATTTCAACAACGACGCTGGGGAGCTCATGAATTTTTCACAACAGAGGAGTATGATGCAGGAGCATCACTCCAAATCCATCCATGCGCCAGCCAGTCAACTCAACGCACATTCAATGGGAGAAGGGAGAGGCGTAGCCCTCTCACATTCAAATTTTGAATTTGATGTAAAGGCATTAAATGTTTGTAAGGTTGTTAGAGCCAAAAGGCCATGCATATGCATGGGCTTTAGATGTAGATCACCTTTAATGGTTATAAGGTTGAGATCTAGCTCTGATCTGGACTAGACAACCACTTAATTGAAAATTCAATGTAATTGAATAGAGTAGGTGAGGATGGAGGGAAGAGTTCGAAGAGCCCCCTCATGTAAAGATCTTTTGTATCTTGTTTTATTATTATTGAGAAGAGAGGAGAGGAGGAGCCGAGACTTTGTCAAAGTCTGAGCTCGAACACATTGTCAAAGAGGCATTTTACATTAAATACAAACAACAGTTTTTCCTGCATGTCAATCTATGTTGTGTGAATGTTTTCATGTGTTCATTATATGCTATAGATGTATGTTGTAGGTGTGCATTTGCAGGGATAGACAAAATTCATCGTCTGCTGAGTTCTCTGATTTCAGGTTAGGTTCTTTGAGGCTTCATGCATGAGTGCATAACAGAACACTACGGGTTCTGAAAGCCAGTGCAAGGAGTGCACTTCTGAATTTTTTGGATTTCGGACAAAGACGAGCCAGGACGGCGCACTAGCTGAAGTTTTAGGTTCAGGAAGGAAGCCTCAAGGTTGTTGAATACCTTGGAGGTAGGACTACGTAGAGGAAAGCACAGAATAAGACAAAATCTCTGAGGAGTTCTGTAGATCTCTTCCAGGAGGGCATTGATCATATGCATAGAGTGCATAAGAGAACTCTATCTTGAGTTCAGGAAGAAGACAAAACTACTGAATTTTTTGTAGATCTCTTCCAGGAGGGCATTGAGTCAGTGCAATAGTGCACAAAAAAACTCTTTTAAGTTTAGAGAGAAGAGAAGTGTCACTGAAATACAGTTACAGAGTTATTGAACACTCTATGAGGAGAAGCTCTGCAAGGTGTGTGTCGAGCAGAAGAATACCTGGAGGGTGAGAAGCATTTCTTTTCAAGAAATACTTCAAATATGAGTTTAGTGAAAGCTCAACAACACAGGGAGCGTACACAGGAAGAACTTGTTTCAAGTTCTCAAGCTCATGACAGATAGCACCTTTGTGTGCAGAGACTCTGCAAGGAGTGCAAAAGTCGGGAAACCCTTTGAGGTTTTAGAGAAGAGAATATCAGGAGGAAAAGTGATTTTGTGCATAGAGCAATAGCTGCAAGGTTTCACAGTCCCGAAGCTCAGGAGGGAAAGTGTCTTCGAGAACGCAGGCGAGACTAAGGATACAGGGTTCGCAGAGAAACAAAGGACCAGACCTTTGACACTTTGGAAATATTCCAAGGAGGAGGAGGAAGCGAAAGCTCAGGAGGGAGCTACAGTTTCCATTGATTTGGAGTTGGAGAGGAAGATCTAGATCGTTGAAGTTTCACGTCCAAGCGGTGCAGGAGAGCGTAGCAGAAGAGAGAGATATGGGTCGTCATATCTAGAACAGATAGTCGATAGCCATTGGATCTGGGAGGAGCTGTACGAGATTTAATCTCATATGTGTAGAGGAGAGGAACCACGAAATCCCAAAAGGATCAAGACCTTCCATCGTTGAAGAGGACGTGTGGCAGTAATCTGAGGACCCATATGGATTTTGGATAGCGAGAGTCTGAGAGGTAAGAGTTGGGAGGGAGGAAGTCTCGACTCACGAAGTTCCAAAGACATTAGAGCCATCCATCTAGGAGGATGCATGTCACGAGATCCTCATATCTCGGGGATTCGAAAAAGAAGAGTGAAACAGGGAAGTCTTTTGACTTCACGACATGCGAAGTCCCGAAGGAATTGAGACCGTCCATTTTGGAGGACAGGTGGCAGAGGTCTGGGTCATATCACAGATTCGGGTATCATGAGCTGGGAGGCGGAGGCATTTGCTCTACAAAGTTCTGAGTCATGAGATGACGATGTGATATGCACCGATGATCAAGCAGGAAGGAGAGCTGTGAGATTTGGCGTCTCGATATATCGCGTATCGGAGGTTCAAGAGTTTGGAGAGGGTAGATCAAACTCTTGATTGCACGAAGCTTCGACTAGCGAGGAGCAGAGACAACCGTTGGATCCAGGTCATAGGAAGACCATTGGATTAGAACCTTTTCCATATCAGATATCGGGGGTTTGGAGGTTGAGAGGAATCAATTTCGACTGTAGAAGTCACGAAGTGCCGAGTGTCGAGGAATCAAGTGAACATACGTCACGTCCATCAGGTGGGGACCGTGTGGTTGACAGGTGGACACTCACCACTTGGGAAAGAGTCGAAATCCTATTGACTTATCGCACTTCGAATATTCACTAGAGGAGAGCACAAGAGCTCGACACTCCAACTCGTGAGATTGTGAGTTGCAAGAAGCGCGAAAGGGGAGTCAACACATTGTTGACTTATCGCGTCTCGTGGATTCGCGAAAGAGGTGCAGGAAGGTTCAATCCTTCAACTCGCAAAGATGTGAAGTTGTGAGAGGTGCTAGTTGTTAGCCCCAGCTGGTGTTCACTGGTAGAAATGCTAGCAAGAAGGGGCTATACCCGTATCATCATCTCGGGTATCGGGAGTAGAGAAGAGAAGGGTCGAGGGTCTTTGAC
The DNA here is from genome assembly GCA_010110895.2 of Picea sitchensis. Taxonomy (NCBI): domain Eukaryota; kingdom Viridiplantae; phylum Streptophyta; class Pinopsida; order Pinales; family Pinaceae; genus Picea; species Picea sitchensis. Next base: position 415,908 of record SNQJ01S0000081.1, on the reverse strand, counting down.
TCACGAACTCACAAATTGCGAGTTGAGAAAGGTGCTTGTGCTAAGTCTAGTTGTGGTCATGTGAGGGTGAAGCTTGTGCCTAGTGCTTGTTCACACAAGTGGAGTTTCCAAAGGACCTGTGGATTCGTTGGAGGTTCCAGAGGGAATCAAAGGAGCCACTTCGACTCAAGGGAATTTTAGAATGATCTTGTGTGGATATTGGCCTGAGGGTCGAGGTATGCATCAATATGCCTCAAGAATATACCATAATGACCAAGATATGCCTTAAACATATACCATAGCCTCCAAGATACGAAAATCAAAACATATATAAAACCATACCTTTTATCATATGAAAACCTAGAACATGAGATCTTAGACCATCATACCTTCCTCTACTTCAACATTAAGTTGATAATACTTTCTTTAAACTTTTGCATAGACACACGATTCATCCATTGTCAACCTGCTGACACTCATGCTTTTCTTTACTGCAATCCACATATACCCTATACATGATTCGTCCATCTGCAACCTGCGTATAATATTAGAAAACATGTTTGGTCACCTCCGTACACTTCTCTCTCCTCGATGTCCTTTCTCCTAGGCCATATTCGCTTTACTAAGATCACTAATCCTCCTAGCACAAGTGCAGACTCACTTATGCTAGTTCCATTCCACACACTCACTTGGTTGGATGTGAAATGAGAGGTTCTTTATGTGCATTTATACACTTCCAAGTAACTTATTTACTTGATCTTTGATTCAACCCATAACTTCATGTTTGCAACAAATTTTTTCCTTTACTTGACTTTAGGGCCAACTTGTAACTTCTTGTTGCAACTATTTAGGGGATTTTTAACCATATTTCATGGATTCATCTTTAAGAGGGTACAACTTCTCAACTGTGAGGAACCACATGGCATGCCACTTAATGTTGGAAATGTATTGACAAGGAATATTAATCCAATGAGGTTTTTCATCCATTTGAATGTCCTTCACCCTCTTTTTCTTCAATCAACTCTAGGCTTCATGACCACACCTTTAGGGATTCTTAATTGCTTAACCACTTAACCATACTTCCAAGGATTCTTGTAGACTTCTTCAAAGCGTCTTCCTATGAGGGCCATGCTTAAATATACACCACAAGGGGAACACTTTGGAGACTTCTTCAAATAAACCCATAGAGGATTTTGGATTTCTTCTAGGGTTGACATTAATGACAACCAATTTTCCAACAATATCCCCCTTCTTCATTGATGGAAACACTCATACTCCCCCTGTGACCATTTCTCCCCTTGTCTTCATGATTATGATTTTTCTCTCCTGCTTTTGTTCTTTCTCTCCCCCTTTGACATCAATGGAAAAGGGTAACTTTCCTTGATGATTTATCTTCCCATGTATTCTTTGCAAGATGTTGTGTAGATCAATGTGGGGCTTCTTGTATATTCTTCTCTTCCTCTCTTTCGAGACTTCTTGTCCATTGGTACTTCCTGGTGTAATCCATTGATGTATATTAAAATTGTTCATATCAAAGTTCCTTAATCACTTAAATTCAAATATTCATGGCTAGTCATGTCTTCACTGATATGACATCAATGACATAATCATTCAAAAATATCCCCTTGGAAATATAAATCCTCCTGATGATTTATCTTCCCCTGTCTTGTTGCGCCTCTCATGGATTTCCTTCCTGTGACTAGTTGGTTCCACTTGTCAATATGATTATTTTCTGAATCATATGCTTTACTGAACATTCCTCTTGATGCCAATGCCAATGGGTCCATCTACCTTTCTAAAATTCCTCCTGATCTCATGCTTTCATCCACTGTCATGTATCTTCTTTGGTTCAAGTCAAGTATTATCTTCTAGACTTTCCAAATATATCATGAATTCATCTCTATCCATATGTCACAAAAATATCCATGACTTTGGTACTCAACTGCATACAATGCTAACTCATCTATCACATCACTGTCATGAGATCTTCTTCAAATCAACTGCAATTGATCACGACATATTATTTTTTCTCTATTTGAATCAAATATGTCGGCTACTAGTATTCTATATCTTCAAATCAAACTCTATAAGTATGAAACGTTTTTTAATGAGTATATCTCTATTTGAATACATGCTTGGAATCCTCTATACGATCATGAATATTTGCCTCAAAGGCATGCCAATGATATTCCTCGTAACTTTCAGTTGACCTCTTCATACCTACTAGGGATGAGTTCTGAAACCCGCTCCTTAATCAACCAATATGTCATTAGAACATTTAGAATGTTCCTTCCCAAAATTTGCAAACACTTCAAACTTCCCAAAAGATAGTTCTCCAATCTATAATAATTGTTTCTTAGACTCTCCCTTTTCAATAGTCACATTATTGGGAGTTTCTAATATAGATTGATTAGAACAATACACAAGCATGCTCTATTGTAGGATCATCATTCTGAATTCTGACATCTTCCTCTTTGCCTGTATATTCATCATGATTTCACAATTATGTAAATCCTGTGAGTATTATCTTTGGGAGTTATTCATTCATTTGTTCTTCTTGTTTTTGTTTTCTTCTTGAAACCTTCTTGTATCTAACATCAATTTTTTTATTCATGAAAGGATTCATCATGCTTCTACAGTCACGAGCTATGTGTCCATAGTTGTGGCATTTGTAACATTCAATATTGTAGGATACCACATAACCATCTCTTTCTTGAACATTTCTTCCATATGATATGGAATCTACATCTTTATGTCCAAATTTATTACAAGTAAAACAATAACCAGGAAAGAAACTTTGATACCTAGAAACAAGTGATCCTCTTTGTGATGTAGTTCTTCTAAATTCATGTCTTACTTGATATTCTCTTTTGTTGTTTCCTTCACAATGATTGAATATTATTTTATACCTAGATATAGAAGGTCTTCTTGGATATATACCTCTTCTGCATTCATCCCTCTTTGACTCTTGTTGACCATGATTTCTTCATTTGAGAATGCTTGTACAGTTCTTAGCCTTCTCTTCATTCTTAATTTCCGATAATCTGAAACACTTCTCTTCAACTTTCATTACTGGTTATGTGGAGCGTCCTCTCTCTTCGACACTCTTGCTGGGATTGGCATCTGCATCTTCCTTGAATGATGCCTCACCAATATATCCAAGACTCACTTTATTGAAGGGTGAACTTTGATAGCTAAGAATATCTTATAGTACTTGAGAGCTCTTTAGGTTTTTGTTGATCTTGACAACTTCAACCCTTAATGTGGTGACTTATTCTTCAAGATTCTCACAATATTCTTCTTTATTCATCATCTATATATTCATTACTTCTTCCTTTATCTTTGCTTCTTCAAGTTGGGTTTTCAAAGAGATGATTTCTTCTTCAAGTCTTCTTTCTTGTTGAATGAATTTTGCTTCAAGCTTGTTTAAGTCCTTAGATCATTCCTTAATATGACTTGTTAAAGTTGCTTCTCTCTTCTTTGCTTCCTCTAACCAGACCTTTATATTTTTAATAATCTGTTGGACTTCTTCAGATTTTTTATTGGGATTTTGTGAACCTTCCTTTAGCTTGACCAATTCTTCCTTGAGGGACTTGTTTTTCTTTCTCTCTTTTTTTAGTTCACTTAAGGCACATATTAGTTTTGCCTCAATATCCACTTCACCTTCTTCATAATATTCTTCATCATTCTCAAGGGTTCCTTTCTAAGTTTCCATTGCCATGAAGAGCACTCTTCTTGAGTCACTATCACTATCATTATCCCCATCAGATGAAGAACCATTTTCTTTTGAGTAGAGGATTTTCTTGAAGACCTTTATTTTATTTCTTGTTTCCCTTTTGATATTTCTTTTCTTTTTTGGGAACGACTTATTCATCACTATCTCAATTCTTATCATAAGGAAATTTAGAAGAAAAATGACCAATTTTACCACAATTAAAGCACATTAAGGGAATCTTACCTTTGTACTTGCTAGTTCCTCTCTTCAACTTCCTTACGAAGTTGGCTATTTCTTCATATTCATCTGAATCATCGCTACAACTGCAATTTGACTTTGAATTTTTCTTATTCTTTCTTGTCTTCTTAAATGATTTGAAATTTTCTTCCTTCCTGGATGGATTGTCCTTCTCTATTCTCATTTCATAATCTGTAATAATTCCATGTAACTTGTCCATGCTTAATGTAGAAAGATATGCTATTTCTTCTAAGGATGAAATATTAGGATCAAATCTCATTGGAAGAGACCTTAGTACCTTTTGAACAATTAATCATTCTTGAATTTCTTCTCCTTAGCCTTTAATAACATTCAAAATTTCATCAGCTCACAGAAAATAAGCTGCAATATCTTCATATTCCTTCATTTCCAGTTGTTAAAATTGACCTCTATAAGTTTGAAGCTTGCCCCCTTTGATTTTTTCATCTTCTTCGAAAACATTTTGAAGTTTCTCCCAAACATCCTTTGCAAAATCACAATGCATAACCTTGACATATACTGAATCAACCATGCCATTTATAATAACACTTTTATCCTTGAAATTGGTTTCACTAAGCTTCTTTCCATCTCTATCTATTGGGGGAGTGGCATGTGCCATGTATCTTTCTACTATTGCTTGCCAGACATCAAATCCCTATGCTTGCACAAACATTTTCATCCTTCTACTCCAAAAGGCATAGTTCTAAACTTCAAATAGTGGTGTTCCATTCTTAGTGTACTCCATGATCTACCTTCTAATGATTAGACTATTTCTAAAGGACCCGCTTTGGTACCAATTATTGGAATATTCACCAATACTGGAGGGGGGTGTGAATCAATATTGAGCACTTTTTACCATTTTTAACCATAACATGTAAACATTAAGCTATCAAAAATTTATAACTTATGATTGCATTCAAGATATTATCAACATATAACCACAGATACACAATACACAAATTTTTACGTGGAAACCTAAATGGGAGAAAACCACAAAACACTTTTTAATATATATCTTGAATATCACATCCATAGGAAGCACCAACTTCCAAGATTCTCTAGCACCAACCGGAAGGAGGCACCAACCCCACATTTACAAACTCCAACTTTAAGGAAGTTACAACTCCCTAAATTCTCTAGCACCAACTGGAAGGAGGCTCCAACCTAAAGGAAGCTCCAACTCCCTAGATTCTCCAACACCAACTGGGAAGAGGCTCCAACCCCCTGGTTTTATAGGATCCAAAATGAAGGAAGCTCAAACTCCCTAGATTCTCCAACACCAACTGGAAGGAGGCTCCAACCCCCTTTCCTTTACCCTTCTTTCGTCATGAAAATATAAATGAGATAATTAACCTGTCACTGTTTCTATCACTGGAACACATACATCATCATTATCAACTTGTCACTGTTTCTTCCACTGATACCAATACATCATTATCATCAACCTATCATTGTTTCTGTATTTCTCAGTTCTTTGGTGTGGTCCCTGTAAAGAGTTCATTGCACAACTTGTCAATATTTATGATGAGATCATGAGGAAAGGAGAGGCCTTTGAGATCATGTTCGTCCACCTTGACCATGCAGAAGAAAACTTCAAAATGTATCATGCAAGCATGTCATGGCTGTCTCTGCCATTTGGAGATAGGAATCAATGCGAATTGTCTCAACACTTTCATGTTCAATCTATCTTGACCTTGATTTTTATAGGGCCAGATGGGAAAACGTTATATATAAAAGCAATGGACTTGATCCAAGAATACAAAATCTGAGCTTACCCATTTACACAGGAAATAATGAAGGATATGAATCTGAAGAGAAAACAATACTACAAGTGAAAAACCTAGAGTTTGTCTTAGTTTCTGATGAAGGTGATTTTTTGATAGAGTTTGATAATGGGGATAGTGTTAGACGTGCATATGTTCTAGTCCAAGTTTCTGAACTTGTGGGAGAGACAATTGCTTTTTATTTATTTATCAATCAATTCTATTATTCTTACTTTATGTTCACTCTGAAGCTTATTCGAGTATACAAGGAGCTGAAGGAAAGAGGAGAAGCATTTGAGATTATTTTAATAGGCGATAAAGGGGAAACATAAACTTTTAAAGATTTTGAATGTGATACTATATGTTGCTTTCCATGGATGGGTTTCCCTTCACGAAATAAAAATGAGGATCTCTTTCATCTTTTCCATGTTAAACATATCCCAAAATTGATTGTTTTTGGTCTAGATGGAAAATTTATTACGGATGATGATGAGAGGCTCCAATTTGAGAATGGGGATTTCATTTTTTTCTCTAAAGTTGAAGGTATGAGTGAGCTCAATGATGGAAAGCCAAGAAAAGTAATGAATGTTAGACCATATTATTTCCACCTAGAGGAAGACACCAATAATTTTGGACTCTATGAGATGGGTAGCATAGTCACTCAAGTTAAGAAACCCAAGATCTTAAATTTTAATCCACTAAAGGAAGCACTTGAAAATCCCAAAGAGTTTCTTCTCAACGATTTATCTAATTTTGATCACCCTATTATTCTACACTTGTATTTCTAAGCACTAGATAAATTTGTTCATCAAATTGGGTGTTTCTCTTGTGTTGCTTCAGAGGAATATGTTAGTAGATTTATTGATGTGGAAAAGGATTTAAATGATAGTGACAACAAATTTATCATGTTGAGTTTCAATTACATTTATGAAAATGTAAATGTGTTCAAGAATTTTCCAAATGGTTCTTATGCAATGTTGAATCCAATGGCAGGTATGTTTGGTGGAATCATTGGGAAGGTAATCGTGAAATCTTGTTCTGACAAGTTTCATCCACTTTTATATTTCTTCTATTTAGATTAATTGGGATATATTTCTATAGAACCCCTTGGGCTAGAGGACATGAGGCCTCTAAATTGTCATTACGATGCCCAAATTTCTATATTTGGAAAAGAGACACATAGAAAGTTGGAAGATGCAAAATTATTTCTTGTGGGGGATGATGCTTTGGGATGTGAGGTTCTAAAGAAATTATCTCTTATGAGAGCCTCATTTGGGATCCAAGGGAAGAAGACTACAATGAATGATTATGTTATTGAGAAGAGTAATCTTAGTAGACAATTCGTCTATCAGGATTGGAATATTTGGCAGGAAAAGTCAAAAGTGGCAGCATCATCAACCACTGCAATCAACCTGTTAACACTCTGCAATTTTCCCAAGGCTGTGATGGCAGTCATAGAGGCATCATCAAAACCACTTCAAGTCTTGGATCTATCCCTCCAAGAATCAGAGAGGGATATCTCTGTCTGATATAGCTTTGTTTTGAAGAGAATATTAGGCTAGCTATGCAGAACATGGGTTATTTATGAAATTGGGTATAGGTAGAGAAGAGAAACCATGGGCTATGGAGTCACTGAAACGAACGATCAAAAATCCATGTCAACAGGATAATATTTGCAGGGCAAGGTAGACAAATCACTGGATCCTTCAATTTAAATGAAATGGGTGAGACGAAAACAGGTCAAGAAATCCAATTAAACACAGAGCAACTAAGAATTCTGAGTTTAATTTTCAGTGGAAAACACAAAAATCTATACCAAGCCAGAGACAAAGGGTGCATTAAAACCAATTCTGTTCTTAATATTCTTGGAATAATTTAGAGGAAGACATTAATTATGATAACAAATAAACAAATTAACACAGATGGATGCACATCACTAGTCGAAATAGTCACAAGAATCCTGCAGCATAGCATTGTCTCATTGAATTGATGAAAAAACACAGAAAGCTCAGCGAGCTGTTTTACAAAAATTTTAAATCATGGTCCTCGACTGATCAACCTTTTTACATTAAAAATAATCTCTATAAATAGGATATACCTCCCCATAAGTTTCATAAGTCATTTTCAACCGCCTCGGCCAAAAATAGCCACGAATCTCACAAAATCTGGAACCGTCCGTCATGAAAGACGGACCGGTTTTCTGCGAAAAAAGGGGTCCGAACAGATTTTGTTTCTCTTCAACGATGACACTTGGGAAAAAAATGAAGGCATTTATTGTATATGGGAATGTTTTGGACAAAAAAATCCTTCGGGTTTTCCAAATTCACCTACAGCTGGCTGTAACAGCTCCCGCAAAATCAGGACTGTAACAGAAAAGTGAAAATCTGGAAAAAAGGGCCTCGAAGATGGCTTCGATTATCCCTACTCGTGGCACCTGTGAAAAAAATGAGAGAGGTTTTTGTTATTCATCTAGTTACAAAGAAAAAATCTCTCGGTTTTTTAGAATTCGTTTTCATTTTCCCAAAAACAACCTCGAACGAAGACATGCTGAACATGCGAAAATAGGAAAAAAAAAATGACAAAGGCGGTTTTTTCGGGACGGGTGGTATTCCAGACCCCCCCTGAGGTGGTAAGCAGTTTTGGGGGGGGCGGGGTCCGCTGGATTGTGTGGATGACACCTGTCCGGGGGGTGGTTTTTGGAAACTACCATTCCAGACCCCCCCTCTCGTTAAACTCCGAATGGTGAGGGGGGGTCCAGAATTTTTCTCATTCATTGATTTTGATTTATGATGTGATGAGTGTACGAGAGTTGGGGGGTAGGAAAACTTAGGATAGCTTAGTTTTTAAGTTTTGTTTTTTTTAATATTTTTTTTATTATATGTTTTGTTATGTGTTACGTTTTATGTATTAAGTTTTATTATGTTTTTTTTTTATGTTTTGTTTTTTATATA
>SNQJ01S0000081.1:353951-394386 GCA_010110895.2 Picea sitchensis | reverse complement strand
GGGGGGATAAGGAAGGGAAGGAGTTGGATGGGAGGTTATTCTACGGGAGGTTGAAGGGATGAATTTTGGGGAGCTCTAGATTTGCAGAGAGATAGAGAAGTGAAATTTTGGGAAGGGGATTGTATTAGTGCACCGGGGTTGCTGGAGGTTTTGGGCACGGGGGCCAGGATATCCGTTGATATCCTGGAGCTAGGGAGTTACCTAGTTGGCAGGGAGGAACTAGGTTTTGGGCAGTGTTTTGCAGAAGCGGTCAAGGAGGCAAGCGGAGGACAAATGGAGGTTAATAGCATCAGGTTCAGGTATTTATTTCAAATTATGCATTGTTTTAAACTGTTATAAAAATTTTATTATGTGTTGAAAAATATATAAATGCTTAGGTGCTCAATTAAAAAGAATTATCCAATTTTGTTTACGTAAATTCTATTTGGCCCCTTACATTTGGTATCAGAGCCCTGGTTCAAAATTTGGAACCAAGGGCCTACCTACCTACCCATAGTAACCTAAGCATATATTCACGAGCTCTCTTATAATAAATTTAAAAGAAAAGATGAAAATAATCTTAACAAACAGTTTAGGGATACTCAGTACTTCCTATCTATTATAATGTATCAGGTACTTAGTTTAATATTTACTAGATAGTTCATGACTTTTACTTGAGTAGAGAAAAGGGCCAAGCATTTGTTTTTCTCCAGCAACCAATGATCGGATAGATTGTATAAAAAATTTGAAACCCTATATGTCTCCTATTTTCATTGAGCTAGAGCCTAACGTAGACCTTAGATTAGAAGATCATAAACACTATGCAAAGCCTTCCCATTGTGTAATTGTCTATGAGTTATACATGAATATACTATTTATCTGTAATGATACTATTCAGTTTCATAAACAATTATCTACCTTGTAAGCACAATGAAATCCATTCTTGTAGCTTCAGATTTTAACAGACTCCCTCTGCATCATAAGGAGGGTCTTAACAGTGTCAATGGGAGCAGAAACAATGGTTCCCATCATCCCTACTGTTTTACTTGCACTACATAGAATCTTACATTAAGTTAAATAAATAAATTGATAAATAAATAAATAAGGTAAGCACAACATACCATAACGTTATCACTGTAATATGTAGTCTCACCACGGTCAGGTTACACATATCATAGTTTCCACCTGCTATACCTTAACCATTCAATCCAAGCCATCTAATATGAATTGTCACAATTGTCGTGGCCTTGACTACACGGTTTTTGGATACCTGAAAACTCTAGATGTGAAAAGGACTTCTACGTAACAGCCTAAAAATAATAATCTTATCATCAACACCACATACATGTTAAAAGATAGAGTTACATGGATTAAAATGCCTCCAGTGACTATCTGCATCGCAAGGGAGTTTGCTGTGACAAGTACGTTGTCCTACATCTCGCTTGAGGTGGTGGCTTGCCCAGGTCTAGCTGTTGGTGATTATATTGGTGGAGTTGCTCTGCAGAGGGGAAATCCATGAGAAGTGGTAGGGCATGAGCACTTATTTCTTCATTGTTTCCACTTGGACTTGAACGTTCACGTTCAACATTACTATATTTGGTGTTTTTGTTGTGCATCTGTTTCTTGAATACATGACACACGACCCACCCATCCTCCTGAAAAACCTGGATAATTAGTCTCTAAATTAGCATGGTTACCCAGAACCCTTTGCTTCCCTGATTAAATTCTAGTGGAATAATTGTATGAAATCAACTGTAAAGGTGTAAACAAGCATAGAGTGCTAGCACTTACATTTGCTTGTAGTTTTTCCTTGTCATCTAGACGATATTCATGCATAATCCATTCTATTTTTTTTTGGCCATGAGGGGCTCGCCCTGTGTAGAATACAAGAGTTTTTCTCATGCCAATTCACTTAAATTTCATAAATATGATTTTGTCCTAGCCAGTTGCCTTCCAGAAGCCTGCAGTTGTGGCTCTTTTTGTGTGGGTACCTGTTGGATACTTCTTGTCTTTATGACTGAAGAAGTACCATTCATCAATTACTTGGAGTTCCCTGGAATCGACCGCGTGACCTCTCATGTGGGGGAAGCGCTTTGGGCAGGTTGGGCCACCAATTTTGCATGTCTCTGCAATCGATGATTCAATCCAGACATAAGCATATAATTGGAATAGTATAGATTGACTAAAACAACTGATAGTCTCGCAAAATTGGGAACAAAAAGTACAGAATTAGTCAGAAAATTAGCATCACCAAGGAAATGGAAATAGCACTTAAACAATTTACACCTTGGCTATTACTTGGCCTGACTTGAAATACTTTTAAATTTTTTTTTTTTTTCAAGTTGTCCATATGCATCTTGCTTACCTGCTTGTCTCGAAGCATTCTTCAACTTTGTCATTGTCTCAACTGGTATTTGCACTCTTCTAGTAATTTCCTCCAGAGAATACTTCAGTGCTTCTGATGCTCTTCCTAGGTCACAAAATCCATCAATTAATATAGCAGCACAATCTGATTTGGGGAAAATGGCCTTCTGTATCATGCGTTTCCACATCATTACAGCCACATCACGCTCCGATAATCAGAAGGATTTGAAGGCCAGAGTGGAAGCATTTGGTCGAGGGGATGACAAATATGCTTCAGAAAATCTCTCCAGCAAACGACTTGACCTCTTAGATAATTGAAAATGGTGTCGTATGTCACTGGCTTCATCATGTCTTCAGAAATAAAGTTCTGCCTTTCTTTCATGGGCAATTCGAAGAATTCAGACGCCACTCTCATCACGTCACTTAACAATGATTCCTCCACACCGTGGTTAATTACCCAAAAAAAAAAAATTGATCTGTTGACAAGCACGGCCAATGGCAGAGATAACTTGGAGGTGGTGAGGACCTTCCAAGCCGGAAATGTCGATAACAGGAAGATCATATTGTAGTGGAGTGCTTACTGTTGAATTGGCATTTGGACACTTATCCTTGGGAAAAATAAACCTACTAGGAAGTTCCTTTACGCCCACCTCACTCAGATATTTCATGGTCTTGAAGCTCAAACTGCACCCTTTATTTAACTATTCATCTCCATCCTCCCTGCTGAACCTGATCGGTGAGAACCAACGCCGGATTTGTCTGATGAAATACCTTTCTTGAAACCATTGTGCTGCTGCTGCTTCCATGGAGAAGACGCATCAGTAGTGGAAGAAATAATGATTCTGGAAAATGTGATATGATGGAGTCTGAATTGAAGATGCCAGTTGATAACCTGGCATCTAATAACCAACTATTGGGAGCAACTAAATCTGAAATTAGTTCAGAAAAGCTAACTATTGAGAATGCACCTGTAGTTAAAACAAAAAAAACGTTCAGAAATTACAAATGTGGAAAACTCTGGTGCACTGCTCATGTCAATCCCATTCCCTTACCAGAAGCTCAACAACGTTGATGGCGGGCATTACCAACACCAGCGCCAAGAGCAGAGAAAAGAGACGAGAGACGGAAGTGTGGAAGCGTTAGGATTAAGAAACAACTTAGGTGTTTGGTATTGAGAGCCGGAGGCCGGGCATGTGGGCCTCATGCCAGAAGCCCGACCTTAAAGGCTGCCAGCGAATGCCAAGGATTTTCTTATATAAATTAATGTTTAGTTTAATAGTTTATTTAAAATATTAATACGCCCTTTTGAATAACTAAATTTTCATTTTTTTTTATTTTGATTAAATTTTAGTTTTATAATTTAGGTATTAATAAGCTAGTGTAAATTTAAATTATAATATATATATATATATACATATAATCATGAGTTTTAATTTAAATAATTTAATAATATAGGGCTAGGTATAAATTTAAATGGAGTCCGTGGGATTTGAACCCCGAACCTCCACCACAATGCAAAGTCCTTACAAAGTCCGCCCTACCAACGCACCACACGATGTGACTTTTACATATAATTTCACTTATAAATACTTTAATTGTCATACCCAAGACCACCTACCAAGCAAAGCATCTTAAGAAGAACACTAATGCCGAAAGGTACATAGCACTGGTGAACGTCGAAACGTGGCTGGCAGTTGGGGATAATTATTAAGATGTCGCGGTTTAATCCTATTTAATTATTTAAACCTAGTAGTTATATATCCTTATAGCAATTTTTTTGTGATTAGGTAAACGTTAAAAAGTAAACATGTTAATGGATGCCATGATAAATGCAAGAAAGTTATGAACAATAAATTTGACCCATTGATTTTGGAGGACGACTAAGAATATGACAACATCTTCAATGCATAGCCATCAGATAATGGTTTAAGGTTAAATAAGATTAAAAGATCATTAATTGTGCCCATTGTCAATAGGTGTACACTTCTCGGCGTAAATTAATAAACAAAAGGTCAGAAGTCACTTTAATCAAGTTGTAAGTGAAAAGTTAAAAGGGCTTAGACTAGGACAAGCGGGAAGGAGGCGACATATGCACTAGAAGAGTAAGCATAGGAAGTGGCGAGTAAGGCACAAGGCTAGTGTAGCTACAGGGCAAGGGAACCAATAGTTATTTTCGTAGGGGCGAAGAAATCAAGCTTAGACGCTTAAACCTAACCCTAACCTAGCCAATCCCCTAATGGAGTAATGTCAGTTTACAGACAAGTAAAGAAAACTTACGCCTAACCCTGTTTCTAGTTTGAGTAGCACCAATTTGAAACATCCTGGAACTCACCCTGACAACTTGGGTTGATGCAGGTCAAAGCATACAAGATGGTCAGGACTTGAGGGAATCGAGGCAGAGGAGCGTCGTCGTAAGAACCGCCAACACCGCCAGCGCCACCACCACCATCGCCCGAACTAGCCCTCATACTACGCTCGTTGGAAGCCATCAACGAGACTTTAAAGGGACGAAAACCGACAGGGACTGAAGTGGAACCCCCACCGTCTGGAATGGGTAATCCAGAAGTGTCAAAGGGTTCAGGGGGAGGACCTCCACTTGAAGAAATCACACGGGAATTGCAGAAGATCAAACTTCCAGAGTTTGCCGGGGGTTGCGCCAGTGAACGCGCGGAAGCATGGTTGGAAGGCATGACTAGGTGTTTTTCCTTAAGGGACTATGCTCCCAACTCAAAGGTGAAGATAGCCATTTTTCAGTTAAGGGACAACACCTTGAATTGGTGGGGAAACTTGGAAAGACAACTGCACCTTACCCCAGACACAGTATCTTGGGAACTTTTCAAGGAGAGGTTCCGAAGGAAATATCTACCAGCATACTATGAGGAACAACAGGTAGGGGCATTTCATGCCTTAGTACAGGGAAACAGAACTGTAGAAGAATATGAGATCAGATTTATGGAACTGGTCAAATATGTGTCGTATATGGATAACGACCAACGACAGGGAAATCACTTCGTCTATGGGTTGAACCCTAAGATAAGAGCTATGGTGCGGATGTGGAAGCTGTCTTCAGTAGCGGAGGCAGTGGAAAATGCATATTATGCAGAAGAACACATGAACTTAACTAGGGGTACGAGACCGACATTTCCACATCGCCCTAGATTCATAGGAAAGGCCCCAAGGACATTTCCTAGGGGATGGGGCTCAATGCCACCGCCATATGGTAACAGAGTCGCGCCAAGGACAGTAGTTGCAGGCATTTCAATGGCAGCGAGTGCAACATCTTGTTCATTGCCAACGGTGCAGACGGGTCCATGACCATCGCAGGGAACAACTAGTAGGGGCAGGGGTTCCAGGGGAAGGAACTCATTTTAGAGACAGTCACATAATAGTGCACAGGGTCAATCTCGTGTTACCTGTTGGAGGTGCAAAGGACCCCATTACCAGCGTGACTACTCGGAGTTACAATCAGGGTTCGTACACAGAGAAGGAAAGGCACCGATGGGGAGAGCAAGTAGCAGCCACCAGATTTATGCAGTGGTTAATAACCGCCAGGCCGAACATCAATCCACAGTGGTGGATTCATCAGGTACGTTAAATCATATCAATCTTAAGATTTTGTTTGATTCTGGTGCGACAAATAGTTTCATTTCACCATCTGCATTAGAAAAGAGTGGGTTGGCAGCCTACGAGCATGATGACTTTAAAGAAGTTGAGATGGCTTCGGGGGAAAAACAAGTAGTAGGAACTAGTGTAGATAATTGTATAGTAGACCTGGGAGTGTGTACTACCAGGTTAAAGGTATACGTCACTGCTCTTGGGGCGTATGACCTAATCATTGGAATGGATTGGTTAGCAGCTCATCGAGTGGGGCGCATGACCTAATCATTGAATGGATTGGTTAGCGTACCATCGAAAGCTTTGGTAGATTGTTTCAAAGAGGGTTCTTTGTGTCGATGATGAAGGAAGACCAAGAGATCCGTGGTGTACAGAGAAAAGTGTCATTACGCTTTTATATCAACTATGAAGGTTAAGCGATGCTTGAGACAAGGGTGTCAACTTTATGTAGTGAAGCAGCGGAATGAAAGGAGGGACCTCATTGATTATACCCGCTATTGTCATATAATTTCAGACATTTTCCTCAACGAAGCCACTGTGGTTACCTTGAGAGGGAGCTTGATTTTACTATTGAACTCAAACCTGGTACAGAACCAATCTCTAAGACTCCATACCGGATAACAACGCCAGAACTTTGTGAATTACAAATGCAAATTTTGAAAGAGTTACCGACTTAGGTCTAATAAGGCCCGTCTCACCCAGCTTAATCGTAATTTTTGTAAAGAAGAAAGATGGATCCTTAAGACTGTGTATATACTAATGTGTGGACTTGAACCATTCTACAATGAAAAATAGGTACCTCGACGTCGTAATAGATGACCTCTTCGATCAAATGAAAGGAGAGACAATATTCTCAACACATCGACGGCGATCAGGGTATCATCGCTTAAGGATTAAGGAAGGTGATAACCCAAAAAATTCCTTTCGAACTAGGTTTGGACATTAAGTTTGTCAGAAATCTTTGATTGACCACGCGCAAGATTCATGGCGAGCCTCATGAATCCATACATATTTCGGAGGTATTTAGACCGCTTTGTACAAGTCTTTTAGATGACATCCTCATCTATTCTAAGAAATGAGAGCATGAGGAACACTTGCTAATAGTGTTGTTGTCCCTTCAAGAGAGAACAAATTGTATGGGAAATCAAGTCAAGTGTTCCTTCCTTCCGCAGAGATCCATTCATTTAGGTCATATCATTTCTGAAGGAATCTCTGTGGACCTTTAGTAAAGGCCATTGATGGAATGGCTGTTTAAAAATGCCCATGAGGGGTGAGAAGCTTCATGGGCTAAAGGTGTTATTGCTCCGGAGATTTGTGAAGATTCTCCAAAATAGCTGTAAACCCATCACCTCAATTTGCAAACGCAAGGGTCGCATGAATGGACAAAAGAATGATAGTGCATTCATCGAAATTTTAAGAGGTTACTCACTAGTGCGCCAATTCCACGAGTTTCAGATATGGAAAAGGAATTCAAAGTATGCACAGATTCCTCGAAGAAAGGATTGGAAGCCATGCTAATGCAAGATGGAGTGATAGCCTATG
The DNA here is from genome assembly GCA_010110895.2 of Picea sitchensis. NCBI lineage: Eukaryota > Viridiplantae > Streptophyta > Pinopsida > Pinales > Pinaceae > Picea > Picea sitchensis. Next base: position 386,886 of record SNQJ01S0000081.1, on the reverse strand, counting down.
CGTCAAGGAAGTTAAAGAAACATGAGGAGCTATATGCAACTAATGATTTAGAGCTGGCGGTGAATGCTAGCTCAAAGTTTGGAGGAACTATCTAGTGGGTTGAAGCTTTGAGCTCAAAACAATCCATCAAAGTTTAAAACATCTCTTCACTCAAAGAGATCCGAATGCCAAGAAAAGGCAATGGAGTAAGTTTATGAATAGTACAATTTTGGTATTTCATACATAAAGTGAAAGGAAAATGTGGTCACAAATACCTTGAGCAGGAGACCACGTGTACCCTTGAAAGTCAATCTGATGGAACATGTGTTGACACAACCCTGTGGAGATCATTACATTTAAAGGTTACTTCAAACCTCTAGAGTGGGAGGGAGTTAGTTCCCAAGTATGAAGGATAGTCCGAAACGACTTGACCGGCAGATATCGAGGAAGGATGTACATCCCCGAATGTGGTACATTCGAAGAATCATACGGAAGGAATCCCATAGATCACTTATTGTGCGCATCCTGAAGAAGATGTACGAAGATATAAGGAAGCTCTTCTTTTAGGTAGGAGCATGAAGCCGATGTAGTCCATTTCCATCGCCAAAATGCCTAGAGTGTCAACAAGTGAAAGCCGACCACCATCAATCTCTAAACCTCCTACAACCACATGATGTCTCAATGTCCAAATGGGAAGTCAATATCCTTATGGATTTTGTTGTAGGGTTGTCATCACATCTAATAGAAACAATGCCATTCTGTGATAGTGGATAAGTTAACCAAGAGTGCTCATTTCATTCTAATTAGAGACACTTACGATGTCAATAACGTGGCACATTTGTTTATAAGCGAGGTTATCCGCTTGCATGGGATACCTAAGAAGATCATTTCAGAGCAGGGACCCGACTAATTTCTAGGTTCTGACAGTTTACATAAATACCACACTCACTGAACTAAGCACAACTTATCATCCGAAACAGATGGGTAGATCCGAGAGAGTAAATCAAGTCATGGAAGACATGCTTAGATGTATGTAATGGATAATCAAAAACCAGTGGGAGAAGTACCTAACTTTAGTAGAGTTTTCCCACAATAACAGCTATCATATCTCCATCGTAATGCCACCCTACAAAGCTCTGTACCTGAGGCCATGCACGCCATCGAGTTGGGATAGACTAGAAGACCTGAAAGTAAATGGCCGCCGTAATTGATTCAAGAAATGGAGGAACAGTGATTCAAATTAGGCAGAGAATAAAGGAAGAACATGATAGGCATAAAAGCTAAGGCACACAGGACCGACCGGGGTTATGAAGTGGGAGACCAAGCTTTCATTCTCAGACGCAAGCTCAATAAGAGTACCATACGGTTTATGAAGGGGACAAAGTTGTTACCTTAGTTTATGGGACCATTCATGATCCAAGAGAAAATTGAACCCGTAGCCTATCGTCTCGCATCGCCACCCCACTTGCATATAAAACTTCATAATGTATTTCATACAGACCCTGTTTTACTGCCATGTTGTTGATGAATCACATAAACTAAATTGGAAGGAATTGCGTGTATCGGACGTAATTTCACCAGAACCGCTAATGCGATATCAGACCTTAGAGTTTGACAGCTCAGGAACCGCCTAGCAGACCAAGTTAAGGTCCATGGGACAAGTATATAGTCTAGATCCGCCACTGGGAAGATGTCGAGACACTACTACGAGACTATCCCTCATCATTTGACCACCTCGAGAACATAAGCCTCAAGGTGGGTGTATGTAACACTGACCTTTGACTTATAGGACAACGGAAAGGACTACCTAAGGCCTATATACTCTATTTTCTAAGTCACAGAGAAACTATTTTATGATACACTTAAACTTTTAAGATTTATGAACTTTATGAATGTTTAAATGTTATTTGATGATGATGTATATGATGCATCTACCACGCGTAATGTAAATCTTTATGAATGTTTAAATATTATTACGATGATGTATTAAGATGTTACACATTGTGAGAATGAAGAATTTCATGAATATTTAAATACTATTAGAAATTAGATGTTGGATATGATGCACCTATTTTGGGTAAAATGATAATCTCTAGAATGGGTAACGAAAATTGAACATGGATACAGTGAGATCTATTTCTAAGTGGGAAAACTTTGATGTTAATTTATCAATACAGGGATACCAAATTGAAAATGATGATAGTATGCAATTACATGATGATAATGCATAGAAATGTATGAGTTTGTGTTACGACTAATCTGCAGGTTACAAAGCCATGAAATAGCCTAAGGATAATGATGATGAAAGTGGATATTAGACCACTAACCAGGAAACATTATGGTATGAATATTGTAATGCGGAAATTTATATTGGTTTGATACACATTGCTATGATATGTGGATCGCTGATTTCAGTGATGATACCTACTCCAAACCAAATAACCATTGACAAAAACTCCAGCAACATTGTGCCACTATATATTCCATTATGGGTGTGGACCCAAGTTCCCTAGGAGGTGGAGGCATTTCCCACCGTGGTATCCTCCATTGTAGGGTGTGGACCCTAGCACTATTAGGAGGGGTGGAGGCAATTCCCACCGTGTATACTCCGAAACATGAAGTCATGGGAGTACGGTGTTATCTCACACTCCCTAAGACGTAAAAGGATGATGATCCGATGCCCGCTAGGGAAGCTTGGTCTAGATAGTGACACTTCCACTCCTATGGGTTCTATTTGGAGTTGTGGGTCAATATAGTTGACGCCTCCAAGATTCAGCGTAGGACTCCGATAGGAATGGAGTTGGAAGCAGTTTAGGGAGGAAGGATGAGCAGTAATAGCTGAGAAAGTATGGATCCGCCTTTGGTGGGTGGAAGCACGTTTTTCCTTCAAAAAGAAAAAAAAGAAATGAATATTCATTATTACTTAACTAAACCAAAGTTGTTTAAAATAAAATTGTTGAAACTTATAATAGTAATTAGTTAGATTTCAAAACAATTGATTGGTTTGTCTTTATAAAAGAGTAGTCTTGTTGACTGGATTGATGCGCATATAAAATACCAAAGGATGACAGTTGATTATTAGTACATGCACGAGAATTGTATGTACTAGCTACACATGCAATTTTGTACATATACACTAGTATGTATGAGTTTCTGGACTTACCGATAATGCCTGCTACTTTGTTATGAATGTGTGAACCATGTTTTGTTCTTTGTACCATAAGATAACTTAACTTTGGGACGAATTTTCTTGAAGGGTGGTAATGTAACAACCCTAGTTGAACAAAATGTGAAGGATTATTAAGTAAAAATTTAATTAGGGGATTAATCGCCTTAATATGGTATTACACTAAACGAGATAGGTATAATAAAACTAATGAAATAATTATTGATTAATTAATGGTTTCAATTTGATTACACTAATTGATTAATTAAACTACCCATTACATTTAAAAAACATGAGTATTAAATTGTAAAATTAATAAGTTAAATGGTTAAATTGAAAAGTTACATACACCACAAGGGATAACTTACACTATGGATGGAGCAGATATTAAAGAAAGGGGATATGGGGCATTAATGGGAAAGGATAAGAGTAATAAATGGGTTAGGTAGGGAGTAAAATGGGGAGCTCTGGGTGAAGGGGATAAGGAAGGGAAGGAGTTGGACGGGAGGTTATTCTACGGGAGGTTGAAGGGATGAATTTTGGGGAGCTCTAGATTTGCAGAGAGATAGAGAAGTGAAATTTTGGGAAGGGGATTCTATTGGTGCACTGGGGTTGCTGGAGGTTTTGGGCACGGGGGCCAGGATATCCGTTGATATCTTGGAGCTAGGGATTTACCTAGTTGGCAAGGAGGAACTAGGTTTTGGGCAGTGTTTTGCAGAAGCGGTCAAGGAGGCAAGCAACGGACAAACAGAGGTTAATAGCATCAAGTTCAGGTATTTATTTCAAATTATGGATTGTTTTAAACTGTTATAAATTTTTTATTATGTGTTGAAAAATATATAAATTCTTAGGTGCTCAATTAAAAAGAATTATCCAATTTTGTTTACGTAAATTCTATTCGGCCCCTTACACATACTTTGCCACAATATTGCTGAGGCTTCCTCTTAAATAAACCATTTTTTGGAGAGTGTACGCACCTTTATAAACTAATATCCCACGTACACATGTGTGTTTCATGTTATTTATCCCATGTACATATGCGTGGTGTAGGATATATAGCCCACGTTTACCTCCAAAAGTTGCAAAAAATATAAAATTGTGCGAAATTCAGTGCAGTTTACGGGCTATGGATGGTTTCCTAAACATTTGATCCCCTGTAGCCCATCCCAAAACTGAATAACCATATTTTTATCATATAAAAATAAGTCTTTGGGTGTAATTTAGGAACATAAGAAAGAGAATAAGAAAACTCTGTCGAAATCCCTTCCCTTTCTTAAGCCCAAGTTTTGCATCCCATTCTTAGTTTTAGCCTTAGCCTTCCCCTCCAACCTTTTATCCTTATGAAACCCTTCCTCCTTCCCTTAGTGATAAGTTGGTTGTGAGAATATAACATTGGATTTATGCACTTGGATCCACGATAGAGGATCCTGGACCTAGTTTGTGGAGCGGTTTCCAACAAAGGTTCTAATCCTTTTTTTCTTGAAATTTAATAAAATAGTCTGTCCTCGTCCCAAAATCCTATGTTTGTATGATTTTGTTGATTTATGAATTTATATCTATGTCTAAAATTTGGAAGTGATCAATATAGATTGCATATGTTGTAGCATTGTGTTCCTAATCTTTGGCAGGTTGGCATTGGGAGGAGATCTGCAATCTAGGAGGCAACAATAAGAAAAAGAGGTCTACGCCAACCGCAAGGACTAAACGTGCACCCATTAACCCTCTTTCCTCTCTCTCGTCAATTTGTTTAGATGTTTTTGGGGTATCTTAAGGGTAGAAAAATATTTTGAGGGAATTCATCGTTTTACCTTTACCTAGACCCAGTATAGGGGGATTTCCCCCACAACAGAATTGGTGACTCCACCAGGGAGTCTCTATAGGGTCTTAGTGAGAAATTTTAGTTTGATTTGGTTTTGTCCATTTCTTTTTGAGATTTCTATGCTTACTGAGTCAGTTAGGGTCTCTGGTCACCTTATAGTTGCTTACTAGCCTTCCTTGCCCAGTTGTCTGTCCAAACCTTTTTCTTTTTGAAAATTTGTAGAGGAGTATGCACCATGTCCTCTGTATAGCATTCGTACATATGCGATCTACATAGTATACAACCCACGTACATATGAAAGATGTTTGTACATAACACGCGTCTCTATTGTTTTGGAGAATTTTTTCAAAATATTTTCCTTTTCTTACAGGAAACTTGTGGTTCTCAGGTCTTCCTGAGTTCCAGAAGCTTCTATTGTTTGGGGTTAGACAGTTTGCAGGCTTAGATTGTTTAATAAAGAAATAAAAAAGAAACCATCTTGTCTCTTTGTGTTTCCAAGCATTTTTTGTTATTTTTAACTTAAATTTTAAGAAAAATGAGTTGCATTTTTAAAAATAAATCCCCCCCATGGTTGGGGGGGATGAATCATGTATTATGCAGTCTCTTTTAGAATATTTTGTTAGTTTTTATTTGATTGGAAGAAAATGAAAAATAAAACCTAGATTTTTAGGTCTTTTTCTTTCTTTTCATTTGCTTTTCATTGATATTTGAAAAAAGAAAAAGAAATTAGCATAGGGTTGTGTTTTATTCTCTTCTTGAAAGAATTTCAAAAGAAAAATAAGAAACAAAATCCTTTCATTTTCTCTTTTGTTTCACTCAAAAGTTGGATTGTGCATTTTACATGGAAAAGAAAAAATATTGCATCTTTTGAAGGATTGTTCATGCATTTTATTTCTTGAAACTCTTTTTCATTTGAAGGATTAGCATAAAGTTTTCTTTGCCAATGTTCTTATAAGTTTCATTTTTGAGTCTCAAACAACATCAATTGCACTTCTATTCCCTGAGTAGGAAAATCCCCTAAAATGAACGCGCCAATCTAAAATATAGTAGTAACACTTTTTCTAGGGTTCACCAATAGCTTAGGCTAGGGCCTTGGATTAGGTGTGGAGAGGTAAACTCTCCAAGTCCAACCAAAAATTAACTTAGGTGCCTGTGCTAGGGTGTAAAAATTACACTTTGTAATTACTCAATCTCGGAAGCTCTCTCACATAGGATTCAAACACGAGGCCACATGGACAATAGTGACGGAGATATCCACTCCTGATCCCGACAAAGCGTTTGGGAGAGTGTGTATTGGGGGTTAATCATGTAGTGTTACAGGCCCGAATTATGTCAGAACTCTAAGACACTTGGGTCCATCCAATCCACTCTAAGAATTATTATTGCCCTGTTGTGTTTCAGGCCTCAGGAGGATCTTCTGGCTTCATTAACCTACCCATACACTCACCTGGTTGTTGACTGTACCCCCTGGTTGTTGATTACAATTTGGTGGCCTAGTTTCCATTATATAGGTTGAAACATAGGTGACTATGAGGGGTGTATTGTGGTACCTGAGGTAGACTTTGTATTCTCTGGGAGACACCCAAAGGGACTGTCGTTCGGAGCTCTGCGTAACTGATTCTCCTTGATAATCGTTTTCCTTTGTGAATGCTTTGGATGATCGAGACTTCATCTCCCTGGGTTGGTAGTATAAGAAGGGTATTTTGTTTGGTTTGTATCTTTTTAGTATTTTTTTCTTATTGGTGTGCTATGTGCTCCCTAGTTTTCCATAGCAAGTTAGTCAGTCATTTCTTTGGGTCTCTGACCTAAGGTGGTAGACCGCCCACTCCACCAGTCATGAGGACTTTCGATCTTCCTCTTAGAAACGTGGATCCACCTCATTGTAGGTGTATATTTTAATACCACTGATTTACTAGAGTCAGTGTGTGATACTTTTACAGACTTGAACGATCCTGCAAGGGAGGAACCTATGCATAATATCTTCATGGAAAAAGTTACTAACGATACCAACCAAGAAACCCCTTCGCATGGGGATTCTTCTGCTTTTCCTTTCTTTGGAAATGTCGTTGTCTCTTTAATGGCCACATTGTACATTCCTAGGTTGAATGTGGGACTAACGGTTTCGTTGGGTACCATTCCAAATGTCCCCTATGCTCTTGACACTTCTCAGGTAAGAATATTATGACATGGGTATCATTTCAATGTTCCTTCGTTGGCAAATTCTTCTCCTCCTTTTTTCTTCTTTGGTGAAAGTCCAACTACTGGTAACTGAAATTCTAAACAAAAACAAAAGAGGAATAATAAGAAGAATAAATCGCCAACCTCTGTAATTCATGTTGGAGATAGGTCAACAACCTCTGCAAGTTATGTTGAGGACCAATATCAAGCCTCTACAAGTCATGTTGAGGTCATGCACATAGCCTCTGGAAATCATGTTTGTGGAAAGCACCCAACATCTACAAGTCATGCTTGGGAAAAGAGTCTAGTCACTGCTAGTCATACTGGAAATAGGTTTGTGGCTTCTACGAGTCATGTTATCGGTCAATCACCAACCTCTGCAAGTCATTTTGGAGATGTGCAACCAACCACTAAAATGCATGTTGGGGGTATGAGTCTTTTCAATGAGAATCATACGAGTGATATGTCAACAACCTTTGCTAGTCATGTTGAGGAAAATAAACCAACCACTGCTAGTCATGTTGGGGGAATTGATTATATTGAGAAACCCAGACGAATAGGGCGTAAGCCTAAGTTCCCTTGTAAGCTATGCAAGGGAGATCACCTTACTCATTTGTGCCCTAGAATTTTAGAGGCATGAATATTGTGTTCCATGTCTGCAAGATCTTATGATTCTGATTCTTCTTCAATTTCCCCACAACCTATTCATGCATTGGTTGATGAAGTAATCGTGTCGATGTTATAGAAATATTTGCCTCACCATTGCTACATTGCACAGAGGGACTTTTTCCATTTGCCTATGTAGACTTATCAAACCCCTTTTTGATAAATCCAGAGCCAAAATTATATATTTTTCCAAATATACGCTTCCTAACTTCTTTGCAAGATGCATATACGTTTGTTGCTCCACTATAGCTCGCATATATCAAGATTTGTGCTAGAAAATACAAAATGAGGTTAGCTTTCCATGCCATGACAAATGATCTCTGATCTTTGGCCTTCCATATGCTAGAAACGTTCTTACTCGACCCTTCATTTGCATTCTGGAGGCTATAGGAGCACAATTTTGAGCTATGGAAAGAGGGAGAAATCATTCAACTTTGAGAGCAAAGTTACTCGAAATAAATTACTTCATATTGAGTCTGCATCCCTTTGTCCCTCAAGCCTGAACACAGTGTTCAGCCCCCAAGGTATTTCCTTATTATCAAGAGGATCTCATTATCTCTTTGTTAGGATCTTGGATTTGGTGGAGGATTGAAGTGGTGGAGACCCAGTTGGAAGGAACTTAGTTTCTTGGTTTCAAACTGTGTCGACATGGAAGTCTGTAATGTTGATACTTCTGTTGATCAATTATTAATAGAAATACTCCTTTCCCGTCCTATTGATATCTTGCAAATATATGATTATTATCCATGAGCATGTTTGTAATGTTTATTAATGGATTGTTTTATCTGATGCGCTCACTCATTTTATATACTGTCACTATATACTTGCATCGCTTGTTTGTTGAGAACTTATTGTAGGTGTAAATATTTGGGTCAAAGTGCTCAACGGTAGAACGACATCAAACGATTGGATCGAGGTAGGCTTCTTCCTCGTATTGTGCATTAGTTTATATAGAACATGTTGGAATTGAGTTGATTTTTGCAGTTATACCTGTCTGTTTTGGTTTACTCTTGGCCATAGAGATTTTTTCCCTTGTATCAGAATTGGCAACTGCACTGGGGAGAGATCTTCCTTCTAAGGGTTGAAGTATTTTTCCTTATTACATTGCTCTTTTGCCTTTGTATTTCTTGTCGTATCACAGTTCGACAGAGTCCGTTCACTCTAGGTTTGAGTTTTTATCCTTTTAACCTTGCCTAGCCTTCTTTTAAAAGATATATGCCCCTTTTGTCTTGACAGCCACGTGTGTACGATTGTAGTCCCACTACAAGATGCATATATATGCCCTTTTCTCTTGAACAAGAGCGTATACCACTTCCCCCTTGCTTGTTTGCTTGGTTTAGTGACTGTTGGGTAGGTTTTGAGGATCACTAAGCCTTCTTAGGTCTTTGTGGTACCTGTTGATATTATCTGGGATGACAGGAAACCTTTTTGGAGTTGAATTTTTGGGCGACATCTTTCTCTTTGTTTTTCATTTTTGATTTGTCCTTGGTAGTTGGGTTGTCTGCTTAGCTACTTGGTATTATGCTCGAGTGATTGCTTTTATAGACAATAGAAGTTATATATCAAGTCACTTATCATTCCATGCATTTTCTTTTTAAATACATTGAAAATACAAAAAAATAGGCATTTTGCATTGGTTGGTATTTTTGTCTTTGAACCTTTATCATTAGCTTAACAAATTTAGTGAAAGATTGCATTTTACTTCTGAGTTGCAGAGTTAAAATTGAAGATTGCACTGTTTTTATTTAGCATATCATTCACTGAAAAGTTAAAGCTAGGGATTTGCATTATATCTATTTTTATTTCCATGCAGAGTCATAACACCATGAGTTTCATTTCCATACCTCTTTGAGTAATCACGGCCAATAAAATTTACTCTTTAAACTAAAATTGATTCGTCACGATTTTATTTTTTAGGGTGCACAAACTACCCTAAGATTTAGTGCCTTGGAATAGGATTTTGTGAGTAAACTTCTCCAAGGAAATTAAATCAAATAATGTGTCTGAGAAAGGGAGTTGAGAAATCCATTGTATAATTGGTAATATTAGGAGGTTGCACGAAGTTAGTTGAAGGGATAACCCTTGGATACTCACCTAGCGTCAAAGATATTTCTGTGGATTTATTTGTATTTGGGGATCTTGCTAGTGCCCATACCTCTGTGAGAGGTGGTGATTTCAAGGTTTGAGGCTTTGCTACCCTACCCATATGGTGATCCGGGCTTATGACTACTCGCCTGTGCATCGATTATACAATGGTTTATTAGTTGCTTGACTTAGGTTTCTCATAGGTTACTTGCAGGGGTTATTTTGCTTGTATCCTGAGTCAGATAGGGGTCAGACAACACACAGCCTTTATGGAGGATTAACTTTCTGGGGGGGTCTGACCGACTGTTTGTTAACTCTACGAGGGCCCTTATAACTAATTATGTTACCTCCAAACTTTAGCAGGGAGTCTCAGGTCCCTCTTGGATGAGGCATACCTTCTTTAGCGAGGGAGGCCACTCAACCACTTTATCCCGTTTGCATGCATATTGGTAGTTTGACTTTTTGGTATGCTCTTTTATTACTAGTTGGCTTTAGGATATATTTTTATTTGTTGAGAGTCATAAGTCATCGTGGAGTCAAACCGGCTTCCTCCCAGGTCCCGTCGATTGTTACAGTTACCACCGGTTTTCGAGCTATTTCCTTCTAAAAGGCGTAGGGTTATCAAGAGTGGTACACACACATCCACTTTTCATACTTGTGATCCCACAAGGATGAGTACTGAGTCTAGTCTTCAGAACACTGGGATTTCAACAACTCCTAATCCCACTACAGTTAATTTCACTCCTTCAACACCTGCAGCCACTACAATTGCAGTGCCAGAGGCCTACACTGGTACTATGGCTCGTCCCGTAGTCAATGCTTCGTCTCTTGCCTCTAACCCTTTTGGGGGTTTTTTCCACTCACCAAGTTACAATGTTCAGACCATCCCCATGGCTACTAGTCTGTTATCTTATGGTATGCCAAGTTTTACTTCGCAGTTTTCGACTGCAATTCCAGTTGTTGGCCATAACACTGGCCTTGGACTTGGGGACACCACACCTCCTTACACTCCCTTTCCGTTTGGTAGCTCTCATGTTCCGAAAGTGATCCTAATGTAGGAAGTATCCTCGTCCCTTACCTCGGGTCTAATCCTTCTATGACTGGATGGAACAACCCAGCTGGCAGACAAGTTCCACCCTATATTCCTATCCCCTCTGTGTCGATTTCGACCAATAATTTTGGCATAATGAATCCACTTCAATCCTTCGGATTACCACCCAGAGGAGGTCAGTATTATTTCTTGGGAACCCCCCAACTTGTATCTAATCCAGTTGGGGGCAGTTTTAACAACCCTCGGTTTGGAGCTAATCCAACTGGGGGAAATTTTCATAACCCTTATCAGAACATTCCTGCTAGAATGATGCCCAATCCATCTTTCACGAATCCACTTGGAGTAGGGTATTTTAATTCTGGACAAGGTTCTGGTCCTTACCAGAACCCTAGATGGAATGCAACTCCTAATACTCAGTCTTTTACAGGAGGATGGGGTCAGATGTCACAACTCCGTATTCCCTTTCTGGCCACGCTTAATCTGCCAGATTTGTCTAAGCTAATGAACAACCCAGTCAGTCATGATCCCACATGGACCCCTGTCCCCACCAAGATTTCGTCAGACATTCCAAAGTTTGAAGGTAAGAATGGCGAGGATCCTGGTGATCATGTCACTACTTTTCACCTCTGGTGCTCATCGAATTCTTTGAATCACGATTCTATTAGATTACGATTGTTTCAGCGCACTCTTATCGGGATTGCGTCACAATGGTATATTGAGATACCTAGGGGAACATATGGGTATTTTCAATAGTCAGTGTTAGCCTTTCTTAACCATTTTCAACTACCTGTTCGTTACGTGTTGGCCTTGAACTTTTTCCAATTTTACGCCAGGATTCTGGCACTCATATTTTGGACCATATCTAGGAATGGCGTAGGTGAAGATAGTTAGTTAAGACTCCCATACCCCGAGAATTTATTTTAGAATGGTTTTTAAAATATTTTCACGCTCCCATTTCAAAGGACGTTGCTACTTCCAGGGTATTCAGCGAGGAAGATTCCAGTTTTAGAGCCCAACAATTCGATTTGATCTATGCTCAGTCTAGGATGTTATACCACCTTATTCCCGACACACCGCGGTTGACTCATGATCCTAGATAGGGTCCTGGGCCCCATGCCGATGGAATTGTGGGGTCCACCAATGTAAAGTCCGCAGAATCGACAACGAAGTCTACCAGAGGACCAACTTCATCTGGATCCTCCAAACCCACCCAATCAGCAGATGTACATTCCGTGTAGTCGTCGAAAACCCCAAATGGTGACCAACAACCAGATGGGAATAAATGGAAATGTAGAAATAATCATAGAGGTGGGAAGAATAAACCCAAGGACAAGAATAATAATGGAAAACAGAACGATAATGCTAGAGAGGGCATGAAAGAAAAGCGTAAGGTTAAGCTTCCTTGTAAACTTTATACAGATGATCACCTTACACACTTATGCCCCAAACTTGCAGAGGCTGCGAGGATTTTAAATCTTCCGCCCACTGTGCTAACGAATCCTTTTCCTCACAACCAACACTTAGCCTCGAGTTCCTCGAACGCCGAAAATGCATCTGGTGGGATTCAAAACCCACCATCGCAAGATGGCGACCGTGTTTGTATCAATATGGTCGATGCAAAAATCGTTATAGCCACTCGCTCTCAAAATTATGGCTCTTCAAAAGCTAGTACGATCCTAGAAGCTCCTCCTCCACCCCCAGAGATGAATTTACAGATCAAGAAACCAAATCCACCACCTCGTATTCCGAAAGGAGTATTCAAGCGCTCTACCCATAACCCTAATTCTAAAGCCGCCCAAAACTAGTCTATTGTTGAGGATCTGGGCCAAACACCTTGCGCGATGTCTGCTTTGGAGGTACTCCAGACGTGTCCATCACAGAGGAATGCCTTTCTCTTTTCCTTAAGAGCTCTAGAACCTAGTGGCTTGAAGATCATCAAGTTCGATGTCATGGATGTGAAGCCTCACTTACCCTACCATATGGCTTTCCAAATCCACGTGGAGTATTCTAAATATACCATCAAACGAGCAGTCATTGATGAAGGTGCTGCCACTTGCGTGATGTCCTTAGCCTATTGGAAAGCTATCAGTTCTCCAACCCTTTCAAAGTCATTGACCATGTTGACTTCATTTGACGGTCATTCCTTCCGCCCTCATGGTATTCTCCCCGCCTTTCCAGTCTAGTTAGGTGGGAAGACGGTAGAAGTGGAAGTAGAGGTAGTTGATGCACCTCTCAATTATAACCTGTTACTAGGTCACAATTGGACTTATGCTATGGTATCCTTCATATCGTCCATTTTCCACACGCTTTGTTTTCCTCATCAAGGGGAGATTGTGACGATCGACCAGTTATCCTTTGCGTACTCTAGCCCGAACACATCTGTTGGACCGTCGATCCCTGTGGTCGACAATTCTCATCCGACAACTGAGAATATCAGTGTCGAAATGTATTCTTCCCTCATGGGTACTTTCGATTTCTCGGCACCAATTCACCACATTTACGCCATGTCTAGTATGTCCGCTTCAGTAGAGAGGTCCATCCCTTTCCACACTTCTTATTTCAGTGACCCATGGACCCTACCTTCTCCAACTTCATTGATTGAAGGTTGGTCACATGTTGGCATGGCTATGCCACTATTGACAGTAGAGATTGCATATCAAGATATCCTTGACTCTTCTACCGATCTTGATCATGTTCCCTCGCAGACGGTCGAGGAGGATCCAGTTCTCAGGCCACTTTGTTATCTTGTTCACATGATTTCTTGGATGAGACTTTGCCTTTGGACGAAGCCATCCTTGAATCCATGAATGTTTCTGAGAGGCCCTGGGATGATATGCATCATCGATCTTATTTTTTCCCAAGTCTTGAAAAAATTGAGCAAGATGATTTTAGATCTACCCTGAGTGAGATAGTCGGTCACGCCGTAGTTCCACTTGATACACATGGAATTTACGTCGAAGGGAATATGGAGAGTATTTCTCCCACCATCCAGATAGATATCTCTCATACCCCTGGCAAGATTGAAAACATAAATATAGGTGCATATTGTTCACCAGAAGAGATTTTGATCTACACCAACCTCTTCAAAGAATTTCGAGACGTATTTTCTTGGTCATATGAAGAGATGCTAGGGATCAACCCCCATATTGTCAAACATGAGATTAGGACTTACCTGGATGCTAAACCCGTTTGACAACATCTTAGAGATGTTAATCCTAGGAAGGCCCCTTCTTTTAAGGCAGAGGTAGAGAAGCTACTTAATGTCATCTTTATCTACCCGGTTCCCTTGACCGAATGGGTATCCAACCCCGTTCCCGTGAATAAAAAGAAAGGAACCATTCATGCGTGTATGGAATTTCACAACCTGAACAAGGCCTATCCTAAATATAACTTCCCCATGCCTTTCATTGATCATATTCTCGATGAGTGTGCGGGAAGCGAAATATTTTATTTTATGGATGGATTTTCAGGCTATAACAAAATCCAGATCAAACCCAAAGACCAGCATAAGACAACATTCATATGTCCTTGGGAAACATTTGCATACCGGAAAATGCCTTTCGGCCTGAAAAATGTCGGAGCAACCTTCCAACGAGCCATGACTTTCACTTTTCATGATCTCAAACACATAGTCGAAGCTTACCTCGATGATCTTCCTGCTCACTCTCGCAAGAGAATTGATCATGCTACGCACCTTCGACTGGTTTTTGAAATATTTCGCTACTATAGAATCCAACTCAACCCTCATAAATGAATCTTTTGCATTAGATCTAGTCATATCTTAGGATTCTTAGTCTCCGAGACAGGGATCATGGTAGATCCACTTAAGGTTGAGGCAATTCTATAGTTGCCTCCCCCATGCACGATTAGACCACTCCAAGGTTTACAGGGGAAAGCTAACTTTTTGCGTCGGTTTATTGTGAATTATGCCAATATCACTAAGGGTTTCATGCGCCTATTGAAGAATGAAACCTTTATCTGGGATGAGTGAGCCCAACAGTCTTTTGATGCTTTAAAGAAAGCCTTGGTATCATCCCCTCTGCTGAAATCTCCTGATTACAGTAGAGATTACTTGTTGTATATCGCCACGTCTTAAGATACCATTGGTATGTTTCTATTTCATGAGGATGATGAGCTCCACGAGCACGTCATATACTATCTCAGTCGAAATTTATCCGGTCCTGAACATAACTACTCACACGTTGAAAAGCTAGATTTGGTTGCGGTCCACGCAATCCAACGTTTATGACACTATATATTTCTTTGAAAAACTATTGTGGTTTCCTATGTTAATTCATTTCAATACGTCCTCATTAGACGTATCATAGACAGAAAATATGATAAATGGATTTTCATCCTAAAAGAATTTGATCTCGAATTTGCTTCGGCCAAGTCCAAGAAATCACTAGTTTTTGCAGAGTTAATATCTGATTTCCCAAGATTAGATGAAGATGTTATTCATGTCGATTCATTCGTGGATGAACACATTTTCCTTGTCTTGTCGTCCGACCCCTGGTATGGAGATATTGTCTTATATCTTCAAACCTTGAATTTCGCTCAGCATCTCTCGCGAGATGATCGACGACATGTTAGATACCAAGCCAAAAAGTATACAATCGTCAGTGACACTTTGTATCATTGAGGAAAATATAGAATCTTATGTCGTTTCTTAACTCACAAAGAAGCTAAGTTAGTCCTTAATGATTGCCACAAAGGGGCTTGTGGCGATCATCTATCCAGGCTTGCGACAACCCAAAAAATATTGCGAGTCAGTTACTTATAGCCCACCATCTTTAAAGATTGTATTGAAGTAGTTAAGAAGTGCTACCCATGCCAGGTGTTCACTCGAAAAATGCGCTCGCACCCAGCCCCTCTCCACCGAGTCATTACCGTTGTTCCCTTCACTAAGTGGGGAGTAGATTTCGTTGATTGCAACCCAACTTCGTCTAGGGGGCATCAACACATTATCGTGGTTGTCGACTACTTCACCAAGTGGATCGAAGCCATGCCTACCATGAAATTCGATGGGAAGACTGCAGCCCTTTTTGTATTCAACCAAATTATCGCCCGGTTTGGTATCCCGAGTGAGATTGTCACTGATCATGGAAGTCATTTTCAAAATGAAATGATGATAGAACTATCATCTAAGATGGGGCTTAAACATGATCACTCATCTCCTTATTACCCCCAGGAAAATGGGAAAGTAGAGGCCGTCAATAAGTCTCTCAAGACCGTTTTGCAAAAAACTATCAGTCGGAGCAATTTCAACTGACACATCATGTTATATCCCACACTTTGGG
The DNA here is from genome assembly GCA_010110895.2 of Picea sitchensis. Classification (NCBI taxonomy): domain Eukaryota; kingdom Viridiplantae; phylum Streptophyta; class Pinopsida; order Pinales; family Pinaceae; genus Picea; species Picea sitchensis. The sequence continues at coordinate 370,642 of SNQJ01S0000081.1, read as the reverse complement.
CATACTGAACCTCAGTTAAGACTGCCACCGGATTTTCTCCTTTTCAGTTAGTACATGGTGTGGAGTCAATACTTCCCGTTGAATGTGAAATCCCTTCTCTCAAATTGGCGGTTAAGATCCTACCTGACACTTCGGATTTAGAGCAACGCCTTGTACACCTAGAGAGTCTTGATGAGCAACGTCGGGACGCATTTACGGCTATCGAGGAAAACAAGAAATGTGTCAAAGTTCAATATGATAAGTTTGTCTGTCCTCGGTTGTATGCTAAGGGTGACTTGGTCCTCTTGTATGACCAAGCCAAAGAACTGCTAGGGGCAGACAAGTTTAAACCCATGTGGTACGGTCCTTATATCGTGCGACGTGTTCTAGAAAAAGGAGCCTACGATTTGGAAGATTATGAAGGGAATAAATTGGCTGAGCCCAGAAATGGGCTCTACTTAAAAAGGTTTTACGCTTGAGCCCTAGTCTTGGGAGAAACCCTTTGTATACTAATGTAAATCTAGTGTATATACACCTTTTCCCCTTTTTCATCTTTGGTTTGCTTATCGAGTTTTCTCTTTTGTTGGCAGATGTCAATGGAATCTTTGGTCTACATAGGATTCACAGATGGAGCCAGTCATCATACACAGAACTTAGCGTCCACCTCTTGGGTGATTTACTCATCCGAGGGTTTACAGGTGTCTTCATGTGGCATACGCCTAGGGCCATCCACGAATAATGTGGCCGAGTATAGAGTCATCATAGAATTATTGCGCGATGCCATATCACATGGTTTTCACTCTATAGATGTGCTCCTGGATTCTCAGTTAGTCGTATGTCAGTTAAACGATCATTACTATGTGTGTGATCCAATGTTACTCCATCAATTCTTACGGGTACGTCTTTTAGAACGACAATTTCATTTTATTACATATTTTCACATTCCTAGAAGTTCTAATCATGTATCTGATGCCTATGCTAATTATGTTTTGGATTGGAATTTGTCACATTAATAAAGCAAAGAAGACCATTAAATCAATGTACACATTGTAAGATATAAGTACAGTCGAAGATCCCTCTTTTTATATTTCAAAAAAATTATGGTGTTTTATATTACAAAATTGGGGCTAAAACCCTCAAAAATACATGTACAACCGATATACATGTCCTATGACATCTATGCCTGTGGCGCCATATGATTCTCATGATAGAAAACCACGACATTTGAGAGATGTTGAAAGAGTCTTACCCATGCTCTAGGTACACCGACAACCTTCCTCTGCATGGATTTAGGTAGATCCTCCACCTGAACCATAGGAATCCTCTGTGTCAAATGTGACAGGTTTCCCTGCACGTTCTGAAGGACTCTCTCTTCCTCTCCTCCCACTGCCTCATCTACCCAGTGCCTCTGCCTGTGTCATATAAATCCCTCTGGCTGTTGCATACCCACGTTTGCAACCACACAAGTATTGAGTTAATATTTAAGAACACCATCCAAAAAATATTTTTGTTCTTTTAAAATACAAAAAATGAAATATATAAAAAAAATTGTTTACCTATGGTGTCATAGCCAGCTCCTGGTGGAAGCAGCATATCAGGATCACCTTTGAAATCAATTCCCGCATAGGGATAGTCGTCCAGAGCTATGATTTGTCTCCCCCACCAGAAGAAAAAATCATCGGTGTAGGGTGTCACCACCCTACCTCCCCCCTGACGTCTCATGACCTCAACCCATCGCACCATAGATGGATCACGTGGCCCTCTAGGAATGATCTCCACTCTAGGTCCCAGGCTTGGGATCCACTCATAAAAGAAGCTACAAAGGATAGAGGAAAAAATGAAGTTTCTCTTTGCCCCCTACTTTCACTCTATCAATTGACCTTTCATGTTGGTCAACAATGAGGTACACCAATCGTACACGGTAGGTCTCACACAATCCAATGCGTAAAACATAAGCAGTCTCGATTCTTGATGCAACGAGGTTGAATCTATGATCCTGGTAAGCACGAGCACAATAATCTTCAAGATGAGGTTACCTGTAGCCTGGATAGGGATTTGACTTCCCACCATGGGAGTCCCTGCAACACAGTGGGCCTCGATGTATTCTTTGACCTTCATCCCACTTCCATCCCCGCGTGACTTAAGGTCCACAACCTCTCCTCTACGTGAAAGTCCTGTCAAGAAGTAGATGTCCTCTACTTTGATCCTTAATGGTTTCCCATCAAGGATAATGTTGAAACAAAGCTTAAATTTTTCGTCCCTAAGGCCTAGATTTTTGTTTTTTAAGGTTTCGGCTTTCCTCAAAGAAAATTTCATCATTTTTGAAATTCGCGACGCCTTTTATCATTTATTTTTGAATAAATACGGGAAAAATCTTACAAAAATATAAGTTTTTCAACGCCCTCCGAAAAATTATTTAAAACGAGCTGTATTTCAAAATTTACGATTTTTTAATTTAAACGTGAAAGAAATCGAGGTTTGGGGTTTTGTGTAAACAAATTTTCAATGCTAATTGAATCACGAAACCCCGAACCCCGATTTCCCGATGCATTTAATTCTTAATTAAAAAACGAATTAATCCAATCTCTTCTACGAAAGATTAAGAGTTAAATAATTCCATCGCGATTTCAGGATTCACAATTCTATAATGAACGTGTTTCATGTCATCAGGTTTCCCGAAATCCCGATTTCCGAAACCTCAATTCATAATTTACATTAAAACCAAACTAAATATGTTTTGACCCTAATCATGATTATTCAGTTAATTAGGATAAGTTAAAATCTTAGTTTTAAAAGAAACAGACTATCGTGATTTCGCGATTTCGGGATTTGCGATTCCATGAGAGCACGTATCATGCCATCAAGTTTCCTGAAATCCCGATGTCCGGAATTCCGATTAACGAAATCCCGATAAGGTCTAATCTTGATTAATTAACATACTAAAACGTTTAATTTTTAATTAATACATCGTGATTTTGCGATTTTGCGATTTTGCGATTTTGGCGATCGGGTTTTCTTCGATGACATATCTTTTGACATCAAAAGTGTCGAAACCCCGAAAAGTCATGTTTTCAGACTTAACTCATAATTAACACTAATAAATCATCTTTCTAAATAAGTTTAAATTTAATCTTTCTTTGAGTGTTCATTAATGCATCGTAGTCCGATTAGGTATGTTTCTCTTTTATTTGAAAAAGACGAGAAAGCCTAAGTACGGACATTGAATGCATATCTCCGAAAATCTTTTCTGCATTACGAGCTTTTTATTGTGTTGCAGACGTATGATTCTCATTATGTTTAAGATATATTCAAATTAAATGATCGAACGTCTGTATTTTCATTTCAAAGCTAAGTTTTTTCATCCACTCTCTGTGACAAGTTTTCAAGTTAAACGTAGAGCTATGGCACCCAAAAAAGCACCAAAGAAAAACGAAGACCAATAGGAAGGTGATTTTATCTCTGATACTACTCCACACGCCATACACTCCGTTAAATCATGGACTGGAATTTCCGAATTACTGGAGGATGAGCTTAAATATGCAGACCCTGATTCCGAAAATCATCTTCGGGACATTGCTGAGTCTGAGCTTCATATGGTTGTTGCGCGTCTGAGGCTGGTGACATATACCGATATGATCGGCTGGGCTCTGGACAAGGTAGATATCCCAAAAAGAAGCATTATGAACGAACAAGGAGCTGTCGTCGGCTCATTCAGGCCTGAGCACATTCAAGTAATGTATAAACTCTCACCGAATTATAAACACACCTTTAATGCTGAATTTTTAGCTGAGTTTCAAAGAAAGGAATGTGTTGAGGCAGGCCAAACATATCCTGACATGATTAGAGGATGGGAGAGGTCCGAAGCAAAGTTTAGGGCCGATACTCATGGGATTTATGCTTCGGCCTCCTTAAACAAATATATGGTTTATATAGCCATGATGTTATGCAGACTTTTTGGGAGAAAGGATCCCTGTCATTTTCATGCAGACTGGGTACCCTTCTTAGAGGAAGTTTCATAAGGACGTAGTTTTAACTGGCATAAATTTTTTTCAGATAACCTAACGCAAGAGGTTGTAAATTATAAAGCAGCCAAGTCAAAGGGACAGGCAGTGTCTTTTTATATGTCAGCATATATTATGGATGCCATTTGTTTTATGACTCTCTTTCCATTAATGAATTGGAATTGGAATGTTTCCTGCCTAGAGCCTGTTCATAAATACCACTCAGCTCTCTGGGAAGAAAATGCTAAAGACGTTTTTTATGATGTTTGTCATTTTTTCATTATTCCTCTGTACAAAATATTTTTTGGATGCGAACCCCCTCGCATTTCTGGTGCAGTCATAGAAAGCCTCAAATCGATTGCCGACTGGTTTATTGAGGAAATTTTTTCCTATATTAGGGTTTATGGATGTTCCATTCCGCCTCACGCACTCCCAAAATTCTTACCAGACAGATTGGTATGCAGAGAAGTATCTTATCAGTTAGCCAAGGGTGGTATTGGGTTAGAATTAAAAGCTTTTCAGAAAAAAGCATGGCCCTCTTTCCCTGTTAATGTCGGGAAATTTACTTTATCAAATTTAGGCCATTCTAAGGCGGAGGCCGAGTCATTGGAGGAAGTGAAGTTAGTGAACATCGAGCACTGAAAACATGACCCTTACCAAATAATTAATCGGCATTAAATACATTGTAATTTAAAAGCATATGAACTTGAAGTTTCTATTTATGATGATATTTTCAAAGATGTTAAGTCTTATGAGGAAGTGCAGAACAGAGTACAGCCCTTGCCACCTGACTCACAGGCTGGGTTTGCATATTTTAAAAGACATAGGCGAAGCTGTCTGCCGAAGATTTTACAAGGTGAAATATCGACCCATTTCCAGAACAGGAAGAAACCCCTCCAGGGTTTGAAACTGATACTCAGGGTAAATCAAATGACAAAGATAAGTTGAAGGATTCTGAAACACCTCCTCAAAACATAGAGGGTTCTTAGATAAAATAGCCAGGGATAGAGAAAGGAAAAGGATTGGAAGCAAGTCCAATAATTCTTGACGATATTCCAGAAAAGATTGGAGGAACTGCTTCAAAAGCACTTAGTAGTCCTATTACATATTTAACTCCATTACAGTCTACTTTCAGAACTCCTCATGAAGGAGTTTTGTATGTTAGTGACCTAGAGCCGATTTCAAGAGATGAAATCCCCCCATCGGATTACTTTTTCAGCAAAAAGAGAAGAGATGTCTTGAAACAGGAAATGCATCCTAGAGGAGAAGGATCGATTAAGAAGCATAGAGTTATCATAGATGGAAAGAAACTCAAGGGTGGAGAGTTCTCTATAGAATTAGCAGGAACAATGGGTGTTATAGCATCAGCTAATATATATTTTGTAGGAAACCTAACAACTATGTTTGAACAGAAGGATCAAGAAATAATCTAGTTGCGAGACAGATTGAAGGAAAATGAAAGAAATATTGGTTAGGGAATACAGAAGGGTCTAGAACAAGCTAGACTCAAAGATATGCAAGAAATCCAAAAATTAAATAAAGATTTGGATGAGGCAAAAAATTTAATACAGGTCATGCAGGAACAAGTTCAAAAGCTAGGAGAAGAAAATAAACAGTTGCATGATAAGATTAATTTTATTACTAACCAGGTAGTTGAACTTGAACATTTCAGGACACAGGCATCAGATATATATGTAAGAATAGAGGAGGAACAACAGAAAGTATTATGGAACATGGAAGTAATCCAGAATTATTTTCAGGAATCAAATAAGTCCATGGAAAATGTGTTCCAGAAAGAAAGAGAGGCGAAAGCAGCAAGGACTACTTTTCAGAAAGTAGTAGCTTCCTCATTAAAAGAAAAAATTGGAAAAACTCGGAAATTATCTATTTCTGAACAGGTAAAAGGGGATATAATGATAAAAGTTTGGGAATCAAAATTGGTTGAATATAAAAGAATCACAAAAGAAGTTAATGAAGATTTCCAAGGAATCTTCGATCTCTTTGAAAAAGATTCATTGAATATCAGAACAGTTTGTTGTTTTGGATTGTTAGGTGAAATCAATATAGCCAAGCATTAGCTGAGGTTTAGAGAAGAGCTCGAGGAAAAGAAAGCAGAGATTTCGAACATCACAGATATCAACATCACAAAGATCAACAAGTGGATGGTGACTTCGAGTTTAAAGTTGAAAACAGTTAAATTCACAGAAAATATGATAGAAAGTCGGTTGCCCGAATTACAGAGGAGATTTTTCTCATTTGAAGCAAATGAGATACCCGAGGCTCCCAAGATCTTAGTAAAATTTTTGGGAAAATGTGTTCAGTGCGTTGAAACAGAGAAAGGAAGTTCGTCAATGCAAACTTAAAACTTTTTTAAATGTTTTTATTATTAGAATTTTAAAAGAGATTGTAAACGATTGACATTATTTTATGTAACCGTAATATTAGGAAGTTGGTTAATGACCAACGGGAAACTTTGAGGAAAAGGTATAAATATAGTTTTGAGAGGCTAAGAAAGGGCTTCAAAAATTTTGGAGATAGCCATTTTGTAATATCAGTTTTGAAAGACATCAGAATATAAATCGCAAACAAGATTCTGGATCCTGCAACTTTGTAACTATGTGTCTTCTTCTTGTTTATCATACTCTGTTAAATTTTTCTTTTTAATGTTATATCTAACAAGTAAATCAATTTGAATTTATATATATCAGTGATTTATATTTCAGATTGGTTTGGATGCCAAATGTTTTACAGTTTTTCCTCTGAAATCGCTTCTAGTAATTTCAAGACCTGTGAAGCTTTTGTTCCTTAATACTTAACCCTTGTTAGAAACCTCATCTTTTCTTTCATTATTGTCTATTGAAATATAAGATTCTTTCATTATTAAAGCCTTGTATTTCTCTGTAGTGTTTTTTTTTTGTTTACAATTTATGAAATTGTTACAAAACAGGAAACGACCTTGAATGTGTTTACATTACTGTTTTGGATTTTAAAATTGTTTTCTCTGATCTCATCTCTGAAAATATGAAGTAACCAATTGATTAAAACCCTCTTATAAATAAATAAAGACTTATCTTCCAATGACTGTTCCAAGTGTCAGACAACCCAACATTGAACCCAGACTCCAAGACTAAACTAGCATCGCTTTAAACCTATTTAACACCATTTTACAGACAACAACCAACCGGGTAGAACTAGAATGATCATGGGCTGCTATTGAACATGACATTAGCATCCAAGAACAACAAGAAGCAAGACAAAGACAATTGAGAAACTGATTTTTCCTTAACCTTTTTTTTTAAATTACTTTTTCTAAATCTTTCCTTTAAAATTATTTACGGATGCCTTGACAGTATGTTTTATAGCCTTAAAACATAAACTCAGGAACAAAATATTTTTGGCGCTGTTGCTGAGGAACGGAGAAACGAATCTTTTCCCTGGGAAGAACGACATTGACTTTTTCTATTGTTGATAGTGAACAAGAACAGAGAACCTTCTAAGGATAAAATATTTTTCACTTGGCGACTCCACATTAAATAAACTGGCTAGTAGCTGCAAGAACACTAGAAAAAACCCGGATAGTAAATAGACCTCGCCAGTCTCTGATCCGGAAAAAATTTTAAAATCACGAAAATCACTTAAAAAAATCTTTTTATCCACATATCATATAGATCAGCATAATTTTACACAATCAAACTCATCGAAAACTCTTGAAAGATCACTTTCACTTCCCCCTTCATTTGATACTTTCTATTTTCTTGAAGTTTCTTCTCCATATTTCCTGGAAGCCTCTCTTCACACTGTCCAAACTTCAGTCCCAAATCTAATCATGGCTGCACAAGGAGGTGTTGGAGCTGGAGGCGATGCCCCTGGAGGTGGTCAAGTACCGCTTCCTGGGATTTTCGCTAAAGTGGTTGCAAGATATGCTCCCCTCGTTCTTCCTGTTCCTCTTCATGATCTTCCTCAGAACTATATGAAAATCCTTCCGAAATTTAAAAGGGGAAGGTGATTTGACTACCAAGAACATATAAACTTTTTCGATCAATTTGCAGACATACTCAGAATAGAACATGAAGACGTTTATTCCAGATTACTTGTTCAAACTTTTGAGGGACAAGTGAGGACTTAGTTCCGATCCTTACTAGCCGGATCATTAAGATCCTATGAATAACTTGAAAGTGCATTTATCAGACAATGGGGAGAGAGAAAAGATCACCTCTACTATTTAGCCGAATTCGGAGCCCTAAGAAAGAAAAACTCTGAGTCAGTTCTAGAATTCACACAGAGGTTTAATAAATTGTACAATAAAATTCCAACTGAAGTTAAACCTTCACAACCTGCAACAAAAGTGACTTTTGCTGGCGCTTTTGAGCCCGAATTTGCTGTACTATTGAGAGAAATGAGATCATTAGATCTCTCTAAAATGCAGGATGATGCAGTTGAAATCAAATCCAATATGATGGCATCGGGGAAGCTTAAAGCAAAGACCGAAACTGGAAATAAATAAAATAAAAAATTTAAAGAGCAAGGTGGACCTTCAGGGTCAGGTAAATCCTCTGGAGATAGAATGGAAGAGATGGCTAGAGTCATTCGAGAACTTTCAAACAAAATCTCGAAAATGGAACTAGAGAAATCGAAAAGAGATAATTTCCCCAGAAAAGATTTTCGAAGAAATCCTGAACCTCAGGGACCACAGAAAATAATTAAAAATGAAGATCAAAAAATTCAAACACCTTTTAAAAGTGAAAATTACATCGGAGATGAAGATTTAGGAGATTTTGAAGAAATTGATGAAGATATTAATAACCTTGGCGATGATAATAAATCCCCTTATTTATCTAGACAGGATTACGAAGCATCTTTAAATAAAGAAAATACATCGGAAGAACATATTAACAATAATATCACTGATGATTTCACATATCAAAACATTGCAGATGATATTATTTCGGAACTACAAGGTAAATATAATTTGAGACCAAGAAATAAAAATCTCCCAAATGTTCTGACAAAAAAGAATTTGCCAAGAAATGAGATAGATGAAGTAACTCCCAAAGTTGCAAATAAACAGTCTGCAAAAAGAAACACTGCTGATACACTACCTGTATAGTCAGGACCAGTAGCAACACCTCCTGTGAAGACACAAGCTCCGATAAAATAAAACAAGGTCACATCTCAAAGCAAAATTGAGAAGAAAGGTATGGAAGCCCCGAATATCGAAAATGAGAATACTCTAGGAAACTTTAATTTGGAAAACAAATCGCCAAAATGATTAATTTTTCCAAAGAAGAAAGCCAGGCTGACGCTATTAATTTAGAGGATGACAAACCTATCTTAGTCTTTGGGCAACACGTCGAAGGTGCTAGAGACACAGTGGCTCCTTTTTATATTACATTAACCCTATTTGATCACCTTCTCCATAACTGTATGTTGGATTCTGGAGCTTCTCATAATGTCATGCCTAAGGCAATAATGGAAAAACACGGTCTTGAAATCACAAGAACCTATGGTGATTTATATCCTTTCGATTCAAGAAAAGTAAAATGTATAGGTATGATTAAAGACCTAGTAGTAGGTTTGGCTCAAATACCTGCTAAAACTATTCTTATGGATGTAGTAGTCGCTGACATTCCCCCAAAATATGGTATGTTATTATCTAGATCATGGGGCACTAATCTTGGAGGATCTCTCCAACTAGATATGACTTATGCTACAATTCCAGTGTTCGAAGGCCAATTTACTCATCTTTACAGAGAGACTTGGTTAGCATTTACTGTAGGTGACCCAAAAAATCCTAACAATCATCCAATTTATATTGCTGACCAGGATTTAGGAAATTGTATATTATCTTTAGATGATGATTTTGAAGTAGATGTAGAAGATAAATGTATAGAACAAAAAATTGAAAAAAAAGAAATAGAGAAAAATGTATATAGTACTGGTATATGGAAAATGTATTTTGATGGTGCTTCCTCCTATCTTGGAGCTGGGGCGGGAGCACTTCTTATCTCTCCCGATGATCAATTTGTTATTCCTTTTTCATATAGGCTCCAATGGTATACAGACTATACAAATAATGTATGTGAGTACGAAGCTTTAGTACTAGGACTAGAAGCTGCTAGAATGATGAAAATTAAGAAACTCGAAGTGTTTGGTGATGCAGAGTTAATTATAAAACAAGTGAATCAGAAATATCAGGCTAAGCATCCTAGATTATGGTCCTATAGGAATTGTGTTTGGTATTTAATCGAGAACTTCTTCACTTCTGTGAATTTTCATTTCGTCCCAAGATCCGAGAATCAACAAGCTGATGCTTTAGCCAAAGTTGCGTCAACTTTTACACCTCCGACTACTTTAAATTTAAAATATCATATACAAATGAGACATCGCCCTTCAATACCAAATAATATACAACATTGGCAGGTTTTTGAAGACAATGAGGAGCTTCAAAAGTTTCTAGAATCTTTAGATGAATTCGCAGAAACACATACCGATCAGGAAAATCAAAATGATCCTATTTGGATCATGCAAGAAGGGGAGGATTCTAAGGAATTTCATGATAAAATTGCCAACCACCGAATGCTTGTCCTCAAGAATAACCAAATTCCCAAGGGTCTAATCCCTTTGGAAATACTTTTTGATAAAGATGATATCTAAAACTACTCTACAACCCCAACCAGAGGAGGTTGAAGACTGTAATATAGGAACTGAAGATAACCCTCGGATGGTCAAACTATCTAAATATTTATCAACAGAAAACAAAAACAAATACACGGAGCTGTTAAGAAAATATAAAGATGTTTTCGCATGGTCGTACGAAGAACTGAAAACATATGACACTTCTGTGATATAACATAAAATACCTCTCAAACTAGGTGTCAAACATTTAAAACAAAAACTCCGACAATTTAATCCCATTTTATTACCTGTCATCGAATGAGAAGTCAAAAAACTTCTTGACGCTAAGATAATTGTACCCCTAAGATATTCTGATTGGGTAGCTAATCTGGTCCCAGTCAGAAAGAAAAATGGGGAAATCAGATTATGTGTTGATTTCAGGGATCTTAATAAATCTTCTCTTAAAGATAATTATCCTCTACCTAAAATGGACCATGTTCTTGAAAAAGTAGTAGGGGCTAATAGAATGTCAATGATTGACGGATTTTCAGGTTATAATCAGATTGTTGTCAGTGATCTTGACAAAGAAAAAACTGCATTTACTACTCCTTGGGGCACGTTTATGTATGATAAAATGTCGTTTGGACTAATGAATGCAGGAGCTACTTTTCAACGTGCAATGGATATTTCTTTCATCGGTGAGAGGGACAAGTTTGTAGTCATCTATTTGGATGATCTTACTATTTTTTCAAAATTAGATGAAGACCACCTAATTCATCTCAAACAAACATTTGAAAAATGTCGCAGGTTTGGTCTATCTTTAAATCCTAAAAAGTCTCATTTCTCTATGCAGGAAGGCAAGTTGTTGGGTCATATCGTATCCTGAGATGGAATCAGGATTGATCCTAAAAGAGTAGAGGCTATAGATACAATAGATATTCCTAGGAATGTTAAAGAAATTCAATCATTTTTAGGAAAAATAAATTTCTTGAGAAGATTTATTCCTAACTTCGTTGAAATTGTTAAATTGATTACAGATATGCTCAGAAAAAACAGTGAAGTAAAGTGGACAACAGAAGCTAATGCATCCTTTTCCTACATTAAGAAGGTTATAAGTGAGGCACTAGTACTAGCGAGCCCAGATTATCTTAAAGATTTTCTCATTTTTTCATTTGCCTCCGAACACACGCTCGTTGTTGTACTCCTTGAGAAGAACGAAGAATGTTTCGAGCAACCGATAACCTTCTTTAGCAAAAGTCTCTGAGATGATGAACTCAAATACAATATAATGGAAAAGCAAGTGTATGTTATGGTAAAAGCATTGAAAGCTTTCAGAACTTATGTTTTTCATTCTAAAGTGATTGCATATGTATCCACTAGTGTTGTAAAGGATATCTTGGTTTAGGCAGACGGTGATGGTAAAAGGGGGAGATGGCTTGCAAAAATTCAAGAGTTTGACTTGGAGATTAAACCGACGAAATTGGTGAAAGGACAGGGTTTAACTAAACTTTTAGCTGAATCAAATTTCAGGGCTCTTGGGATAAACAGTGCTCAGGAGGAAGAAGGATGGATAGACGTGAATCAACTTGATGACCAAATAGTCGAAAACAGTATCGAGGAGAAATTCGCGTCGTCAAATTGGTATAAGGACATAGTAGCATACTTATGAACTTTGAAATGTCCAACTGACTTGTCTCCATCCAAAGCTAGAACGTTGAAACTGCATGCAGTTAAATACTGTATTTCCGAGAAACGATTATACTGGAAAGACCCGCTTGGTTTCCTCTTAGTCTGTCTGGTTGAATCAGAGACAGAGGAAGTTATAAGTCAATTTCATGAAGGATTCTGTGCAGGGCACCATGCTTGGAGAGCTACAACATATAAAATCCTGAGGGTTGGTTATTACTGGCTTAAAATTTTCCCAGATGTCAATGCTAAGGTAAGAGCTTGCAGCCCTTGCCAATTTTTTACAGGGAAACATAAGCTACCGGCGATGCCATTAGTCCCAGTCAAGACAGAAGCTCCTTTTCAGCAATGGGGACTTGACTTCATAGGTGAGATAAATTCCCATTCAAGTTCCCAACATAGATGGATTCTGATCGCTACAGACTATTTCACCAAATGGGTGGAAGCTATCCCAACAAGGAAGGCTACTGATTCAGTAGTTATAGAATTCTTAGAAGAAAATATCTTATCTAGGTTCAACTGTCCTAGAAATATAGTCACAGACAATGCGCAGACTTTTAAGTCTATGGCAATGGTCAGTGTTTGCCAGAAATATAATATTGTGTTGGGACATTCCACAACATACTACTCGCAGGGAAATGGTTTGGCAGAATCTTCTAACAAGAGATTGATCAGTATAATCAAGAAAGTCTTAAATGAAAATAAAAAATCTTGGCATTTGCACTTAAAATATGCTTTGTGGGCAGATCATATAGGCACAAAAAATTATATCGATACTTCTCCCTTTCAAATGGTATATGGAACTAACGTAGTGTTGCCCATAAACCTAGCACTTCCTGTGATGAAACTATGGCAGGATGAGAAGGAAGAACCAAATCCTCTCACAAGAAGGATAAACCAGCTGATTGAAGTTTAGCAGCACAGGAGTGTAGTGGATAAAAAGTTGCAGAAGTACCAGGATGATATGAAGATATTATTTGATCGTAAAGCCAAGGACATGAACTTTCTCCCAGGGGATTTGGTTTTTAGGTGGGATGCTCGAAAAGAAGATTCAGGAAAAAATGGTAAATTCGATCATATTTGGTATGGACCATTTAAGGTAGTATCTTCTGAAGGAAAAAATTCATTTCTGCTTGAAAATTTGGATGGTAAGATCTTGAATGCCCCTGTTAATGGGCGTTTTTTAAAGCATTATATGGAATAATTAATCAAATATATATATATAAAATAAAGAGTCCAAAGAGTTATTTCTGAAATCATAACCTAGGTTTTCTGACTTTCATATTGTTGAAAATCTCCTTTTATACCCTCGATACTATCTTTCACGTTTTCGGACTTTCTTATCAGAGTAGGAGAGATTATGTATTAACCTTGAAAATCAACAAATGATTAAATTCAGTAAGGTCAGTTTTCACAGTTCTTTCTATCTGACCAAAACTGGTTATGTTTGAGTTTATTTTGACTATCTTAAGTTCTTAACAATTTGTCAGAAGTTTTAAGCTTGCTCAAAAGAAAACCCCTGAAAATAATTTTTCCCCTTTTTGTTTCTCTACAGACAGAGGGGTTTTGAAAGTTGAGAAAAATTGTTCTAGAATAATCAAAACAAGTTGAAAAACCTCTATTATAAATTTTTATACAGATAACCACCCCTGATATATTAAGTATCATTGATTGCCCCCGCTTCGTATGCACAAGCTAACTATAAGACAGATGGTGAAAGGAAATTCATATTTGATTGCCCCCATCTAGTCCCACGGACAATGAAAGGAAATTCATTTAAATGATTTCCCTTGTCTAAATATAAAATAAACAGATAAATTCACTGGGGTACTGAATAGGCCCGCTGGTAGTAAAGTAATATCTAAGCATAAAATTAGTGCTCGAAGCGGTGAAAGGAAATTCAGTAAAAAGGGACAGATAACTTCACCGGGGTACTGAACAGGCACACTGACAGTGAAGCAATATCTGAGGTGTCTGTAAGTTTGTCATACTTATCTATAACTCTATTCTAGTTATCAATTTTTTCAAAACCGGATATTCATCTTAAGTCAAAATAGAGCTTCTCAATTTAGAAATTATAAATTTTATTTCGATTGATGCAAGATGAAATTTACAATAATATGTTGAGTTTCCAAAGATTGGTATAATCATATCAATACTAACTCAATTTTGGGACGGGAAGGAGAATATTGAAGAAGACTATAATTGAGTTTCAAGCAAATAAGAAGTTTTGAAAAGGTTTTCAAAGGCTTTATATAATCTCTTTTTCCTCTCCTTGAACAGTTTATCAGAGATAAACCCTTGACACCATTTACCCAATGAAGGCATTGAGTCTACATATTCTCCTCATCCCATAGGGAGACAACGTCCCCAGTTGGAGCCTATGTTGAAAAAAAGCTTAAATTTTTCGTCCCTAAGGCCTAGATTTTTGTTTTTTAAGGTTTCGGCTTTCCTCAAAGAAAATTTCATCATTTCTGAAATTCGCGACGCCTTTTATCATTTATTTTTGAATAAATATGGGAAAAAGCTTACGAAAATATAAGTTTTTCAACGCCCTCCGAAAAATGATTTAAAACGAGCTGTATTTCAAAATTTACGATTTTTTAATTTAAACGTGAAAGAAATCGGGATTCGGGGTTTTGTGTAAACAAATTTTCGATGCTAATTGAATCACGAAACCCCGATCCCCGATTTCCTGATGCATTTAATTCTTAATTAAAACACGAATTAATCCAATCTATTCTAAGAAATATTAAGAGTTAAATAATTCCATCGTGATTTCATGATTCGTGATTCTATAATGAACGCGTCTCATGTCATCGGGTTTCCCGAAATCCTGATTTCCGAAACCTCAATTCATAATTTACATTAAAACCAAACTAAAGATGTTTTGACCCTAATCATGATTATTCAGTTAATTAGGATAAGTTAAAATCTTATTTTTAAAAGAAACAGACTATCGCGATTTCGCGATTTCAGGATTTGCGATTCCGTGAGAGCACGTCTCATGCCATCAAGTTTCCCGAAATCCCGATGTCCAGAATTCCGATTAACGAAATCCCGATAAGGTCTAATCTTGATTAATTAACATACTAAAAACGTTTAATTTTTAATTAATACATCCTTATTTCGCGATTTTGGCGATCGGGCTTTCTTCGATGACATATCTTTCGACATCAAAAGTGTCGAAACCCCGAAAAGTCATGTTTTCAGACTTAACTCATAATTAACACTAATAAATCATCTTTCTAAATACGTTTAAAGTTAATCTTTCTTTGAGTGTTCATTAATGCATTGTAGTCGATTAAGTATGTTTCTCTTTTATTTGAAAAAGATGAGAAAGCCTAAGTACAGACATTGAATGCATATCTCCGAAAATCTTTTCTGCATTACGATCTTTTTATTGCATGACAAGTGTACGATTCTCATTATGTTTAATATATATTCAAATTAAACGATCGAACGTCTGTATTTTCATTTCAAAGCTAAGTTTTTTCATCCACTCTCTGTGACAGGTTTTCAAGTTAAACGTAGAGCTATGGCACCCAAAAAAGCACCGAAGAAAAACGAAGACCAACAGGAAGGTGATATTATCTCTGATACTACTCCACACGCCATACACTCCATCAAATCATGGACTGGAATTTCTGAATTACTGGAGGATGAGCTTAAATATGCAGACCCTGATTCCGAAAATCATCTTCGAGACATTGCTGAGTCTGAGCTTCATAAGGTTTCTGCGCGTCTGAGGCTGCTGACATATACCAATATGATCGGTTGGGATCTGGACAAGGTATATATCCCACCAAGAAGCATTATGAATGAACAAGGAGTTGTCGTCGGCTTATTCAAGCCTGATCACATTCAAGTAATGTATAAACTCTTGCCAAATTATAAACACACCTTTAATGCTGAATTTCAAAGAAAGGAATGTGTTGAAGCAGGCCAAACATATCCCGACATGATTAGAGGATGGGCGAGGTCCGAAGCAAATTTTAGGGCCGATACTCATGGGATTTATGCTTCGGCCTCCTTAAACGAATATATGGTTTATATATCCATGATGTTATGCATACTTTTCGGGAGAAAGGATCCATGTCATTTTCATGCAGATTGGGTACCCTTCTTAGAAGAAGTTTAAGAAGGATGTAGTTTTAACTGGCATAAAATTTTGTCAGATAACCTAACACAAGAGGTTGTAAATTATAAAGCAGCCAAGTCAAAGGGACAACCAATGTCTTTTTATATGTCTGCATATATTATGGATGCCATTTGTTTTATGACTCCCTTTCCATTAATGAATTGGAATTGGAATGTTTCCTGCCCAGAGCCTATTCATAAATACCACTCAGCTCTCTGGGAAGAAAATGCTAAAGATGTTTTTTATGATGTTTGTCATTTTGTCATTAT
>SNQJ01S0000081.1:313665-331541 GCA_010110895.2 Picea sitchensis | reverse complement strand
CAAGATGCCAATCTAAAATTTGATTAGCTAGAGTATCTGTAATTTGGTTTAATCTCCTAGGAACATGAAAATATGTAATATAATCAAAGTTTCGTTCTAAGAGACGTACCCTAAGGAATCGTCGGTGTAAAGTTGGATCATGAGCCTAGTATACTCTGTTTAGTTGTGACACAACCAGTTGATCATTGAGATAGACCTGGAGATGATAGATACCCAATGACAAGGCGTCACGAAGAAACTCAATAACTACACTATACTCGGCAACATTATTTGTGGTGTCACCTAGGCATATACCTCTGGAAGATAACACCTGGCCCTGAGGTGTAAAGATTACCCAAGCTGCAGAGGCAAGCCTCCGCATGTGTCGACTAGAACCATCTTCATACCCAACGAACACCTCAGAATCACTTGACATCTGCCATATTGATGAAAGATAACATCAATGACACGTCCATAACACTTAAAAGAAACTTAAAAAGTAATAGTACAAAGACTATACATATGTTACAGAAAGTTACCCAAACTGACCTATCTATGAGTAATACTTCTTCAGGTAGAGCCCATTTCTAGGCTCCGCCAAAGCATTCCCTTCAAAATCAAACAAATGATAAGCGCCCTTTTTTAATACCTCTTTTATGATGAAGGGTCTGAACCACATGGGTTTAAACTTTCCTGCCCCCAGGGGGTCCTTATCTTGGTCATAGAACAGGACAAGGTCGCCCTCAGAGAAAATTCGAGGACGAACGAACCTATCATATTGACACTTGACCTTATGTTTGTGAGCCTCGTTGGCCAGGGCCGCATCGCGACGCTGCTCATTGAGCTGCTCAAGGTGTACTAACTGTTGTTCAAGCGGAGAAGTGTCTGGCAATAGTTGTACTGCCAACTTTAGAGATGGGATATGAAATTTGATGGGCAAGACTGCCTCTAGTCCGTAAATGAGTTGAAAAGGTGAGAAACCGGTTGCAGTCTTAACAAATGTTCAGTAAGCCCATAATGCCGAGTATAACATCAAATGCCAATTTGACTTGGCTGAGTTGATAGTTTGCTGTAGAATAGTATTAAGAGTTTTGTTTACAACTTCCACCTCCCCATTGGCTTGGGGGTAGTAAGGTGATGAATGCTCCTACCGTAACCCAAGATTTGATGTTAATTTGGTCATCATTTGGTTATGAAAGTGACTGCCATGGTCAGTGACAATCTCTCTTGGGACGTCGAACCTTGCTATGATCTGGTTGAATAAGAAGAGAGCTGCAGTCTCTCCATCATCTTTAAACGTTGGCATAGCTTCGACCCACTTAGTGAAGTAGTCGACAACTACGATGATATAGTGGTGCCCCCTTGCTGATGGGGGGTTGCATGTAGTGTAATCAATCCCCCACTTAGTGAAGGGACCAATTGTGATGACAGGAAATATAGGAGCAGGGTGTGCCCTCATCTTTCGAGAGAAGATTTGGCATGGATGACACTTTTTGCCTAATTCAATATAATCTTTGATAAGTGTCAGCCAAAAGTAACCTGTTCAGAGAATCATTTGGGTTGTTGCCAACCCAAATAAATGACCGCCACAAGCTCCAGTATGGCAATCGTTGAGCACGATGATGGCCTCCTCATGAGTGAGACATCAACGTAAGATGCAGTCTACACCTCTCTGATACAACATATCATCAAGTATGAGATAATTCTTAGCCTGATGGCGTATCCACCGATGCTCGTCACTAGAAGCAGAGGTGGGGCATTTCAAAGTCTAGAGATAGATAAGTATATCTCCATACCAAGGGTCTGAAGATGTAATCAAAAACATATCTCCCCAGATAGGCGATTCCTCAGGCACAACGTTACCTGACTCAACTGGAAGTTCTGAAATAAGCTCTGCGAAGACAAATGACTTCTTGGACTTTGCTGAAATGAATTCTAAGTCAAATTCTTGGAGGATGACTATCCATCTACTGATTTTCCCACCTATAACTCATCGTGTCAACATGTACTGGAATGGATTCACGACAACAATGATGGTGGTATTGCGAAACAGAACATAGTGATGGAACTGTTGAATAGCATGAGCTGCTGCCAACGCAAGTTTTTCGATATGAGAATAATTGAGTTCTGGTCCTACGAGGCCTCGGGTCAGGTAATAGATCATGTATTCTAAGAACAAATCATCTTCCTGAACTAAAACCATGCCAATGGTTGACTCTGCGACAACCAGATATAATAAGAAATCTTTGTTATAGTTAGGTGGTTGTAGCAACGGTGCAGTTGTGAGGGCGTGTTTTAATGTGTCGAAAGAGCGTTGAGCGGCTTCACCCTAGAAAAAAGAAATGTCTTTCTTTAGTAAACACATAAATCCCTTGGTTATTTTGGCATAGTTGGCGATGAAGCATCGTAAGAAGTTTGCCTTGCCTTGTAGACTCTGAAGTTATAGGATTGTGCGTGAGGGGGGCAACTGGATTATTACCTCCACCTTAAGAGGATCAACCATGATCCCTGTTGTTGATACGATGAAACCTAACAAACGTCCTGATGTTACATAGAAGCTGCACTTGTTTGGATTCAAGTGAATCCTAAAGTAGCGACAACGTTCGAAGATTAGTCTAAGATGTGTGGGATGATCTGTTCGCTTGCGAGAGCGTGATGCTAAATCATCTAGATAGGCCTCGACTATATGTTTGAGGTCATGAAAAGAAAAAGACATGGCCCGTTGGAATGTGGCTCCAGCATTTTTAAGGCCAAAAGACATCTTACGATATGCGAATGTACCTTACGGACAAATGAATGTCATTTTGTGTTGATCTTCAGGTTTGATTTGGATTTGATTATATCCCGAAAAACCATCCATGAAAGAAAAGGCTTCACAACCGACACATTCATCAATGATCTGGTCGATGAATGGTGTTGGAAAATCATCTTTGGGACATGCCTTATTCAAATCGTGGAAATCGGTACATACACGAATTGTGCCTTGTTTTTTATTGACCGGCACAGGATTTGACACCCATTGAGTCAAATGGATAGGATAAATAAAACCTGCCTTTAGCAATTTCTCAACCTCAATCTTGATGGCTGCTGCTTTCTTGGGATTGACTGGACAAAGTTTTTTTCGAATAGGCTTGGCATCAGGATACATTGTGATTTCATGTTCAACTATTTTCGGATCGATACCTGGCATTTCCTCGTAAGACGAGGAAAAAACGTCCCAGAATTCTTTGAAAAGATCCGTGTAAATTTGAATTTCTTCGGGGGATCAATCCGCTCCGACAAAGACATTCTCCACGACGCTAGGGTTTCAGGAGATGTTGATGGGTATAGTTTCAGCGATAGTCGCCATATTGCCCTCAGTATAAATTTCCTGCATAGCTAAGAGATTAATAGGACATGGCTGATCTCCCATCATGGTAACGGTGAATTCTCTTGTTTCGATTCAGCTTAACTCTGGGAGAAAATATGATATGTGATGAAGATATTCCCAAGGTTTTTCTGGACTAGTCATTGCTTCGATTACTGCTTCGTCAGAATTCAAGACTAAGTCTAACAAATCGACGTTAGCGAGAGAACCCTGAGCCCAAATAGGCTCTAGAAGTGGATATAACTCTTGTGCAAGAGTCGGATCAGGGTTAGCTGAAGCTTGCTGGACTAAAGAGTACGCTACCTCACCGACAGACAAGGGAATGGACATGCCTGGGTTCCCTATCTCATCTATCATGGTTGATGGGGAAGGAATAATCCAAGGATCCTTAAAGTAAGTCGTGCAGAACGAAGAAACTTGAAAAATCTCAACCTTATGGTGATTAGATATAAATTTGATATCGTCGTGAGGAGGTGGGTAATTGAAGGTACCCATCAAGGACGGGCACAAACCAACTCCTACGTTAACGACACCTGGTTGAGGATTATCAATCATTGGGATCGTGGATGCCCCCAAAGATAGGTCAGGTCTGGAGAAAGACAGTTGATCGATGATCACTATCCAACCCTCATGTGGAAACAACAAGACTCATAAAACTATAGAAACCATAGCTTGCATAGAATAAGTCCAACTCCATCCTAACAAGAGGTTATAGTCGAGGGGAGAATCGACTACCTCTACTTTGACACACACGGTTTTCCCTCCTAACTGAACAGGGAAGGAAGGAACGATGCCCTACATGATGGTGCCTGGATTGCAAGTCTCAGTAGAGCCTAAAGTGGTTAACAAGGCTTTCCTCTGAGTAGGGCAGCTTTGGAGGACCTCCAAAGTAGACATCGCACAAGGGGTTTGTGATAAATCCTCCACAACAGAGTAATTTTGGGCGGCCCTTGCGTTTGGGTTGTGAGAATATTTTTTAAATGCACCCTTTGGAATGCATGTCATTGTTTCTCCCAACGTCTTCTCAATATGTAGAGGAAGAGATGGGAGATCAACTTCTTTACCCTTCTCATAAGTGCTTGGTTTACTATAGTCGTGCGCTCTAGTTGATATGAAAGAATCACCCCTAACCAGATATACGTTCGCAGATGAGGGATTGTTTGGAGGTGGGAAAGTTTCTTGGCTGCCCCCTTCTGTGCTTGTAGAGGCTTGAGTTAGATTTTGCCCATTTTGAAAGGGATTAGTCAACATTGCTTGTTGTTGCTGTGTGACAAAATTTTGGGCCTCTGCAAGTCAAGGACAAAGATGGGTCGGGTGGTCTTCCACGCACAAGTTGCATGGATACCTCGCCTTCCATTTTTTTGTGTTGTCCCTGCCAGCATTATCAGTGGGTTTTTTATCCCCCTTACCCTTCTTTCATTGTTTTTTCTTTCCTTTAGGCTGTTGGGTGGCCTTTGGGTTAGTCGAATGCATGGTGTGTACGTCCGATGTTTGGGTAGGGGGAGTAGCCAAAGAAATAGTTTGGCTGGCCATTGTGTGTTGTATGGATAACTGTTGCAACTATTTTGTCAATTGCTCAGTGGGCTTGGTTTTTGCTGAACCAACAATACCATCGGCATGTGGTCCAGCTCTCTGTCTAGTTTTATCCAGTATTGAACATGGCGCATCTGGAAAGATGTTGTATACTAAACCAGACTGAGAATAGATGAGCTCAAATTGTTGAGCCCTCATGATGGCATCTTCCTCGGAGAAAACTCCAGATGTTGCGACATCTTTGGATAATTGCGGGACCAAAGACTTAAGGAACCACTCAAGCAGGAATGTTGGTGGGAGTGGCACCTTGATTAAACTCTTCCAGCGTCTCCACTCTCGGATA
Organism: Picea sitchensis; assembly: GCA_010110895.2. NCBI lineage: Eukaryota > Viridiplantae > Streptophyta > Pinopsida > Pinales > Pinaceae > Picea > Picea sitchensis. The sequence continues at coordinate 326,319 of SNQJ01S0000081.1, read as the reverse complement.
TGATCAGAGATATGGTCCACTGTTGTCTGTTCGAAATTGGCGAGCAGCTCTGTGCCAGCGTCGTATCTCACAAGTAACTAGAAATGGTTAAGGAAGGCCATCGCCAGTTCACCAAAATAAGAGTATCTTGAACGATCAAGCTCAATGTACCATTTCGCGGAACTCCCAATAAGAGTACGTTGAAACAATCGCAATTGTACGGAGTGATATTTCAATGATTTAGATGAGCACCAAAGATGAAAGGTAGTCACATGATAACCTGGATCTTCATTAGGCTTGGCCTTGAACTTTGGAATGTCTGAAGGCAACTTCGTCAGCATAGGAGGCCAACGTGGATCATGAAAAATAGGATCATTTAACAACCTTGTCAAATCTAGCAAGTGTAAACTCACCAGGAATGGTAGTTTGGGTTGCTGCTAATAACCTGGGAAAAGAGGTCCTGGAGTTTGACTGGCACCAGGTTACCAGGAAAAGTTTGGCTGCTTGCCCGGATTCTGATAGAAACCATGGCCCTGACCAGCGTAAGTATTTTTCATCTTTGGAGACATCATCGACTGATTTCCCAAAAAGGACATAGAGTGTTGGGCATGCATTGTATTCGAAGGAATTTGGGAAGGATTACCGCATGTTGGTCCTGCGGGGAGAGGCATAGTAGTCTGTCTCGGGTTCCATTGACTATGGAAAGAATTAATTCCGGAGGAGGGAATGGATCATTGTCTTGAGTTCCAAGGTCCTGCTATGTGTGCCCCCTGTGCAGGAATAGTACCCTGCACAGGAGTAGATTGTCCAAAAATGGGGTTGCCCCCAGTCGGGAAGGCGGATGATGAGAAAGTGTTGTTACCAAATGTCTCGTTCCAAGAAAATGGTGTCGAACCTAACGGCATACTGTGCGAAGGTGTTCCTTGACTCCCTACTCCAAATAAACTAGTGTGTGTAGGCTACCTGGCGGACTGTTGATGCAGACCACCAAGCGAAGGGGACGAAGGAGGGATATGACCTCTTATGTAAGGAAAAGCATTAAAAGGGATAGGAGTGCCCCCAAGGTGACCTTGCAAAGGAGTGCTAGAGTTCCCTGCCCCCAGACCCAAAGTCTGTAAAGTGGAGTAGGTTAGTACAAGACTTGTACCCGAACTAGGCATATCGTATGAGAACGGAGGGCCTGTCACACTAGGTGTGAAGGGGGTTGTGGCTGCCACCATAGATGGGGTCGGTCCACTGTGCGACATAGTTGCGGTCAAGACCATGGTAGCTCGGACAGATGATGATAGGTTAGGAGATGACTCTCCTGTGGTGGCAACTGTGGTGGGAATTGACGAATTCCCAGAAGGAGTAACAATATTTGTTTCCATTGTTGTGTGAGGCACTGTCTGGCGTTCATGAAATTGGAGTGGTACAATAAACGGTCCCAAGATATCAATGGTTGGGGTTTCAAACGAGACAACAACGGTTGCTTCAAGGTCCAAAATGGTTGATTCCTCCGGGAGTTGTTTGGGCACAAAGGTTTGTAACCCGGTCGCTTCAAAAGACCCTTGTTGGTCTAGCTTCCGCCTTAATGGTGGCAGGGGTGGCTCTAGTGTAACCGAAGGTAGGCCAAAAATCCTTCGTGACCAGCAGAGCTCGGGATCCTCCACTGTGTGAGAATATCCAACACACGCTAAGGTATTATAAACATTCAAAAGTAACACACACTAAAAATAATCCCCTAAGAGATAAGACAAGCAATCACTAAACTATTTGGAAGAACAGTTACAACAACCAACACTAGAGCAACTTACCGGTGCAAGTGAAACTCGAACACGGAAGCACCCTCCAGGTATACTCTACAAAGCGTGGCTCGATGGATGTCCTAGGTACCACGGTATACCCCCGCAGTCACCTTTGTATGTCCCTAAAAATATTGACAACTAGGTTTCCATCACGCGAACAATCACCAGGCGGGTACAATTGAAAGTCGGGTAGACCACAATGAGCAGGGTATCGAGCCTGAAACTTGTCAAGGGTATCGAGAGAAAATGGTCCGGAAGACAACTGAGGACCTTGAACAGATTCAAGACCCACAGAGCCCCATGGAAAATGCAAACGACGGAATCCCAAAACAAGCCCTCTATATGTGTTCTCCACTACGATTGGTCCGTCTTTGGAGGGGTTATCTCCAGTACCTTTCTGCACGCGACCTTGTGTTTATCCCCTATGTTAGAGGGGGGTCCCAAATAAATTCCACGAAAATGGACTTAGACACTCCCTATCTCAAACTCTAATGTTTGGTTTTGAATGGCCTTGAAGGGTTTCCTCTCCAACCTAATAAAAGGCCCTAGTCCTGAACTAGTTTGTGAACCCTACAAACATAAAAGTCTAGTAGATTTTAAAATTAGCATTTATTTTATGGCTTTGTCTTATGTCAAGGGGTATGAGGGTGAAACTGATGATGTGTAAAAGACGAAAGAAAAAAATGAATGAGAAAGCTGGAAACAAAAAACTTTTACTAAATGCAAAATTTCAACAACTTTTCACAAAGAAAGATTTTTAATTTTTCTAAGATTTTGGACAACAAACTCAAAGGAATTTCGCTCGACTACGAGCCACTTATGATCTAAGTGAACTGCAAAACTTACGAAATAAAATACTTTTCCCTAGCTAATGATGCAGAAACACACTCTTGAACCAAATAAGAAAATGAAAAGAGATTTTTTATTTATTTATTTAAGTGCTAGTAAACCAAGAAAGGGAAAATACCGACAAGCAAAAAACCAAGAAAAACAATTATGGCTTAAAGAGAAGATCACAAAGAATCAGATTAAAGAATCATACAAAGGCAATTTAAAAAACAATGACTCTCACGTTTGTCTAAAAACCATAAAACAAATTTTATTTTTTTATTTTTGTCAACTATTAACTGAGAAAAAGCAGGCTAAGGGTAAGATGAATCCTAAGCTACTGACTATTCAAACATCGATTCAAACACCTAAGAGGAATAATTCTTATCAAAGGAGGGGATGATTGCCCCACTCTGAACAAAAAGTAGCTTGTACAAGCACGCGACTTCCACTCAAACAACACACGTGCAAACACGTGCTGAACAAAGACAGAGGGCGTGTACACGCGGGCTGACCTTGTACAGGCCGCGTGTATATCTAAACTCTAAGGAAAAATATGAAAACAGACAGACCAGACCAGGAAGAGGCCTCTGGTATTGATAACTAGGATCCCTTGAAGGCTTGGATACTCTTTCTAACAGAAAAACAAATAATGCAAGAAAAAACAATAATGCAAAAACCAATCAGAGATAGGACTGTTAGCAAACAAGATTCAGATAGAATTCCAAAAAAAACCCTGAGAATGTGTGATTCTGACAGGGAAGAGGAGGACTGTCGCTAAGGTTTTCTGAACTCCTACATGCTACTGCTATCTCTACAGCTAGCGTTCACATGCGGGTTGTCAGAGGATAGGGTGTGGGTACACACGTTCAGGCCTTATGCAGTCCGCGTGTACCTCTATGTGTCCCAAAAAATACAGTCAAGAAAAAGTCATGGGAAGCTGGTATGGAAAACCAGACTCCCTGCTAGCTCAGACTTTACAGAAAAAGAAAAGACAGGCAAAGAAAAAATAGAAAACCTAGTCTTTAAACTACCCAAAAACTTAAATAAATCCAGGAACCCTAAAGAGTATTCTCCCCAGTACGATCGCCAATTCTGTTGTTGGGAAAAACACCCTACGGACTAGCAAAATAGAGTTCAGACTTTGCATGCAGATTTGACCGAATAGAAACTACTTTTTTACCTACATCCCAAGATTTAAATCCCCTATTCTCAGTAAATTCATGGAAAGGACCACCTACCTTATTACCGGCGTTCGATGTCGATCCTCCATTGTACTTGATTCCTTGTTCACAATGCTCCTTCCAAAGATGACCTACACTCAAGACAAACAACAACTATGCATGCATGCTACTTCTATACTCAAGGGTTAGAAATCAAGCATAAACTTATCAAACCATAGACAGTTCATGAATTGGGATGGGAAAATCATTCTCTTTATTATTTAAAGTGAGTCAACTTACAAAATATGAGACCGGCCACTGCTCCTTGAAACTGATCCTGGGCTCCTCTTCTTCTATCCTTCAACTGCTTTGCGTTAAATCTCCTTTGGCATGAGGAAAGGATAAAGGGTTGGGACAATGGAATACGTAAATGGGCAGAGTTTCTTCGCTATATTTTTTCCTCCTCCAAATGGTACCCCTACTCCTTTTATAGGCTAGAAGGAGCTAGGGTTTTGGACGAACCCTCGACCATACATGGCCGGGAGTTTCAGTTAACTCACCCATAGCTTTTTGTTCCGTTGGAAACTTTCCTTTTTTCGTGCTTTTGTAGGTACACGCAGGCTGTTGTGAGTCATCCAGTGTGTACACGCGTGCAGTAATGGGTTAGGGAGCGTGGGCCTTTACACAAGAGGATTTTCAAAGAGTTGTTCAGCAGAGTTTTGGTAAAGAAGGGATATGAGTTGGCTTGATGCCAAGTAAGCATGTGTGGTGAAATTTAGGGTTATAACAAGCACTGGATCACGTGACAAAATATTGTCCTCAACTACTCATGAAGTGGAAGGCAAGAGGGAATCAGAATCATAATTAGAGTCAAAATGTACATAAAATATCAACCAAAAAACGTGATGAAGGGCATAGAATTTCAGTTGTTATGCATGGAGGAAATATAAAAGGGGTTGATGTGATGAATGGAGGGAAGCATGCTGAGAAATGGGTAAGGAAATTAGTAGGGCCTATGCCAACATTTGAACCTCAGCAGGAAAATGAGATGTATCATAGGGAAAGAAAAGCGATACTCAGACCGGATTGGGTAGCATCAACATCCTGTGCACCTCTTGTCTATGATAATACTATGCTAGAGAAGCCACTGGGGAAGGTAAGTACTCTGAGAGAGTTTTTGATAAGTTGCATGGATTTGATGAAATATGAAACTGCATGGAATTCCTCATGTGAAATGATTGATCATTGCGTGTAAGAAAGAGAAATTCCTATTTCAGAGAGGGTAGTGAATCAGGTACTGCGCAAAAATAGGACCAAAGGGGAATTCATATTAAGTGCACAGATTGGAGAATATGATGTGGATAATGTTATTTTAGACTTGGGGTTTGATGTGAATGTATTACCAAAGCAGACTTGGGAAATGATGAGGAAACCCAATTTCATTTGGTCTCCTATTCATTTAACGTTAGCAAACCAACAAAACATAGTTCTGATTGGTCGATTGATGTGAATACCTGTGAACATAGATGGACTACGCAGTGTAGTAGACTTTGAAGTCATTGAGATCATGGATGATAGTCAACCATATCTATCACTAATGGAACTTGAATGGGCCTTTTAAAATCAAGAGATCATTAATCTGAATAGGAGGGAGATGACATTTTAGGTAGGAGACTTAAATATTACCACACAATTGGATCCAACGGAAAGGAAGAGGTACATAGAGACAATAAGAGGGAATGAAATTGACAACTTATATAGCATGACTGCATGTATGGAGGATTATTTTAACCCAACTGCAAATGGTGTGCTAAGTTGGAGAATTATTAGCTCAGGTGTTTCATATTAAGAGGAAGGTCTAGAACATTGGCAGCAGAGGATGCATGAAGTATCAACTAGACGATGTGCATGCATAACTCCATCATTACACTGGATTGGAATAGAGTTATTTGATCCACCTAGGTATGATGGATTGATTTATATCAATTCGTTTGTAAAGGTGTTTTAGTTGCAAGTACTTGAAAAAAAGGCTTTTGGCACTATATTTTTTTCTAAAAGCTACTCCAACGAGGTGGTGGGTTGCACATAAAGAGGGAATGGAAGACTAGTCATAGTGTATAATACTAATGCAAGTGAGATTTGGTATTGAGGTGGAGAATATTGCGTATAATTATACATGGATAAATGACACAATAGGTCATGTTGAGCAGTGGAGAACCATATGGATTTCAGTATCGAAGAAGGAATGGATGCACATGTTTATACATACACTGGATATAATTATGAAGAACTGGTACTTGGATCTATAAATGCGCATAGAAACAACAAAGTAGGATGAGCTAGTTCAAAGGTTCAAGGTAACTTTCAATTTTGAACATGAATCACCACTATTATATGCAACGTTACGGGTCATTCAAACCAATATATTCTCAAAAGAAGGGTCGACGGAGGTGGTACCTATGTGCAATGAACACATAGCTTCTATGACTGTCCATGAATTATTGGAGTGTTACAATGTTTCTAAATAAGAACATGATGAGGAAGATCCAAGTAATATGAAAGTACCTAAAACTCATGGAGAACACATAGTATAAGGGATAGAGATTGAATTTTTTGAATACACACAATGTTATTGGATAAATCAGTGAATGTGGACATAATCTTATCTCCCTAGATCCACCTGGATCTAGAACAAAACAAGACAAGACATGACTCTTTCCCTAAGCTTTAATCATTGACTTTACTATCAAACAAGATATGAGTGGCATACCTTTGAATATCGCTTCCTTATATCTTTGTTGTCCCTGCTCCGATCCAGTGCTCTTGTGGTATTGGATCTGCAATGAATCACAAACCAACCAAAGTGAAAGAAAAAATAGTATATTCAATGAAGACTTACACATGTGATCAAGGAGTCATGTAATAAAATGAGAATTATTTTATGGGAAATAAACATGCCACTATATTATAATAAGTAAAAAGTCAAAGATACAACCAAACATCCTTGATGTTCCAAGGTTCCCTTTCGGTGGCCATTTTCTCCAACACACAGACTTGCTCCAAAATTTCATGAAGAAGATCCACAATAACTTGATGGACCAATGAAGACCTCAAGCATCAATTGAAATAGAATCCCTCACACAATTCTCAGCCTATTCCTTCATTAATTCCTTTCTTTATCTTTCTTACTTGCTTAACTTTTTCCATGAGAAATCCATCATTATATAGGAGAAAGAGAGATGGTTAAAGAGATTAGGATGAATCTGCCAGATCAGAGAAGTGAGTAAGATATCAACCATACAGATGCCACCTCATATTCTAGAAGATCCCTTCTAGAAATTTCATGAACTTCAACCTTTTCTAAGTCTTCCAACACCGCCGCACCCTGGATATAGTGTAGCCTATGGAAACGTCTCAAGCCAGTTTCATGAAAGCCTGTGGAAATCAAGAATTTCTGCACTGTACCTTATGGATGGCTTGCGACGGCCTTCTAAAAACAAGTTTTGTAGAAGAGGGAGCTAGTCACTTTTCTCATGAAGAAAGGTTCTTTTGGAAGCCTAAACACATGTTGTAGAAACATCACCAGGGTGAATAAAATAATTTGTAACAGAATGCCCCCAATAGTATGAGGTTGGAACTCATGATAGCTGAAATACTTTGTAGAATATGTGTGTGTGTTGGAAATAAGGACCACACCAATCAGAAACCTGCAAACAACCAAGCATCTATGCAATATTATACCATGTCTAAGGTAGGCATTCCCATGCTCAAACGGAAAGTGATTTAAATCATAAATGTCAGTCATGGCCACTAATCATACACTCTGGATCCATGTCATCAAGATTCTACATAGCCACCAGGAAAAAACTGTGGATCTATGCTTCTAGAAAACTCAGATTCATACATAGCCACGAGACATACAAAGTGGATATATGTGTCAATACAAATCATAAAAACTCCATGTAAACTTGGATCGAAACAATGAGATCTAGGGTATTCAATCCCGTCGTCCGTAAGTACGAATCTAACCATGCGACTATAGGTGTTGAATTCAAACATGGTAGAAACCACTTGATTACCAACCATTGATGAAAACCATTAGAAAGTGTGAAGTAAATAACCATTGATGGCAATGACTCCCAAGGTATCTTAGTACGATCCAATGAATGCGAATAAATGAGCTGAAGTTGAACACTCGATAGAATCTCTCAATCAGGGGCCAGTGATGTGAACCCACTGTTGAAAGCGAAGAAACCTTCCATTGAGGCATGCAGGTTCTAAGGTACTAATTGATTTCTATGTCTTATTCCTAGATAATGAGTTGAAGTTGACAGGAAAAGACTCATCACAAGAGGGCCTTGATGTATTCCCCATCAATGACATGAAATAAGTAACAGATTTAAGGTAGATTAAAGTATGAATATGATTTGAAACTGACACATGGAAGGTCGACATGGTAGTAATTGATAACTGTAGATGGCCTACTCGATATAAGTCTTGTGAAAGGTTGTAATTCTCTTAAACATATGAACGACATGACAATGGTCTTGGCAGCATTGACTCAAAGACGACCCAAGATATGAACTTGTAGAATGTCAAACGAGAGAAAAATGGATTTCCCAACCCGGATTGAATGACGAAGGGGGTGTCATGTTCAAAAGAGACTATTATTTCCACTAACACAAATATAGAGGCATATTTATTTCCCAAATTTCCCCCCACCATTTCTAGCGAGTACCTCTTTATTTTTACACAAGCCTTAGGAGGATAACATATGCTTGTTGATGTAAGCTCATCCTTTGGACGATTCCCTCGGAGTATGTTTAACGAACCATAAGAAGGATTGGTTTGGTTCCATATAGGTCTTTCAATGTTTGTTTAACAATTCCAAAGAGAGAAAACTCGGGGGTTTTTCATATTTAGGGAGTCTGAAAAAAAATTAAAGAGGACTCTCTCAGTTCCTTTTTCGTAAATTAGTTTGATGAGACCAAAAAAGTGATAACCTACCACCCATCAACCATTTTCTTCAAATATGTTTACGAGCGTGAAAAGAACAAGGTCGCTCTACAATCTTTTCATGTTTAGAGAGTCTGAAAAAGAGCTTAAAGGGAACTCGAGGGGGTTCCTTTTTCATATAACCTTGATGAGTCCTAAAAAGTGATAAAAGTATACTCGGTTACATTGTCATTGATTTACGAGCACGAGAAAGAACAAATACCAATCTTGGTATTGTTTTAATTTTTACACAAGCTTAAAACAAAAAAAAAACTATGCTTGCGATAGATTTTATTTTTACACAAGCTTAAAACTAGCCAAAACTATGCTTGGACCTAGTTTCATTTTAACACAAGCTTGAACCAGAGGAAACTATGCTTGAGGTAGGTGGTTTCATTTTTAAACAAGATTGAACTATATAAAACTATTCTTGGACTTCCCAACGCATAACACAGGGATGGTTGGTAATTAGCCCCTAGCTTAAGAAGCTAGCGACTCAACTTCAGCATGAAGTCCAGAGATTGTAAAAATTTCCACCCAAGATCAACTTCATTCAACGTCATAGGAAGATGGAATGAAGCTTCAAATACTATACGTGGGACTTGACTCAAGCAAAGAGGGGGGAATCTATTTCATTTTTAACGAGCTTGCCACAGAGAAGAAAAACTATGCTCGAGACTCTAGGTTCAATCCCTAGACCTTTGTTTCATTTTTTAACAACATTGACATAGAAACAAGAACCATGCTCGTAAGCTCTGTTTCATTTTTTAAGGAGGTTGCTTACAGAGACGCGAAAACTATCCTCGTAGCTAGTTTCATTTTTTAAAGAGGTTGAAATCAGAAAACCATGCTCAAAGATGGTTTCATTTTTTAATGAGCTTGAAATAAGAAAACCATGCTCAAGGATGGTTTCATTTTTTAATGAGCTTGAAATCAAAAAACCGTTCTCAAGGTCAGTTTCATTTTTTAATGAGCTTGAAATTAGAAAACCGTGCTCAAGGTTGGTTTCATTTTTTAATGAGATTGAAATCAGAAAACTGTGCTCAACTTCCTCTTCTTGATCATGGCTTCCAAGAGGACAATGCTCTAGAAGTAGACCATGTCAAGGTACAAAACTCAGTCATGGATTCTAAGAGATCTTCACTTGATAGAAGAAACACACTCTAGAAGGAACACATGTCGAGGGCGTGATAGGGGTAAGGAGGTTAGGCTCCAATATCCCTACCGAAGAGATCACCATGTCAACTACCAGATCCAAGTCATAAGGGAGTGATATTACAGCGAGAGGCTTAGCTTCATCTGCAGGTGAAGGCATGGGGGACAATGCCACATAATTGACCTGTGGCAAGGGTGATATTGTCTGCATATAAGAACCATTTAGGAAGGTAATACATTCATAACCAATGAATGAAAGTTGATCAATAGTCATAATTATTCCATAGTGAGGGAAATATATCACACGAAAAAGAGTGAACACAATAGCGTTCATGGAATAGACATAATCCCGCCCAAGGAGTAAAGAAAAATCGAAGGGGTCTTGGACCACCATGACATCAATAAAGACAATTTTCCCTCCCAAAGTTACAGGAAACTGAGGAAGGTTCCCTTAAGGTTGATTGGTTCTCCTGTTAAAAGCTAACATATTTTGCGTAACCGATGCAAGCTGAGGACAACCCAGATCTTTCCAAGAAATAGAGGACAAAGTACTAACATACGCACCTTCATCTATCATGGTTTGAGGAACGTCCCGACCACAAACATGTACTGTAATGGTCCAATTAGTGCACCTTAATCAAAAAGTATGGCCTCATTACTTGGAGGGGGTTCCATGGGAGAAGAAGGAATGCCCCCTAGTACGGTAGATTCTGTATCAACGAGAAAAACATGGGAATTATCGAGTTTACTCTCGAGTGGGAGGGTATGATCGACTAATGGCGAGATCAAATCAACCACTTGGATTTCATTCTCCAAGGGGAGAATGGGGTCGATGGATAGAAAAGGATCGATCGCTTGGGTTTCACTCTCTAACAGGAGAGTGGGATCGAACGAAGATGGGATATGATCGACTACTTTGTCAACTGGTTCAACTAAGTACATGACCATATTTACTACATAATCAACCAAACTGGTCAATAAAGGGACTAGATTGATCATTCCATCAACTACAGGTGGGTTGAGAGTAAGCTTATGGTAAGAAGCTAAAAGTTGAGGCTATGAAATAGTCATGTCTTCTAGTAATTTTGAGTCTTTTTCCATACAAGGGAAAAGGTGAGTGAGATGACTCCCTTTTCATAACATACATAGGAACTTGACTCTACTTTTCTTCTTCCCAATGGCATCTTGACTAGTTGATGGGAGGTCATCAACATGTTGTTCAGAGGCTGACAACATGGGTTAGCGAGGGCGTGTAGACCATGCTTCTATAACCTTGGATAGACTAGGGTAATCCTTAAGAAGATGGCTACCCTTACAAATCCTACAAGGGTACTTGGGATTACGGGTTGTTTGGGTGATCTTGGCATCATCAACACTCCCAGCATGATCAACAGTAATTGGTGGTTTTCCAACATGTCCAGCAGTGTTTGGAGGTGTTATCGCATAGTTTGTAGCTAGGTCAAATGGCTATAAGATGAAGGTCAAACTTGCGTAACAGGAACCTATCCCACCCAATGTCACCACAATGGGAAGGTTCTTTCTCTTTAGGGAGGTTAGGCCTAGGGGAGACGTCCCCGGTAACCTGTAGTTTGAAGAGGCAAAAGTTAAAAGGACAAAGGTAAAGTCCCCCCTTCACAGGTCACCACCAAGACAGATAATCCCAGCTAAACAACCAATAATGAAGTGAAGCCCCAAAGGAGAACACCTACCCAAAACAAAGCAACAACAAACCAATATATCCAATCTATAATTCAATGGGTTAGTACTTCATAAGACTATCTGATATTTAAATAAGCATTTATGGCAATAAATATTGACAAAGTCAATCTTTATCAATATAGTAATGCAAATAATATCACTTGTTCAACAGATACGGAAATGACATGGCATTCAATGTAACAAATCAACACACCATCAATTAATTCCTAAACCACCATTCAATTTCTCTTAAAAACAAGACGTTGCTGCATAAAGATGAAATATTTAGGTGTGACGTCAACAACTTAGGGTTAGCAGTTAGTTAGGGTTTCAATTTAAAAAAGAGTTTGAGAGTTGTTTGATCACTTTAACTTCAACGTTGGAGGTTTAATATCGGTGCCTTTGGGCTAATGGAGTCAATTTAATAGAGGACACAAGGGTTGAAGGAGGACAACTAAGGACTAGAAGGAAAAGTTCTGAAGTGTTTCTATGGCAGGGCCCTAGAATCAAACCCCTAGGGGAGAGAGGCTCACTCTGGTGTTGCTAAAGAAAGGCCTAGTGCTCTCTCCTCCTTCTTTAGGTTAACTTGGCAAAAATGGCTAGCATGAAATATAAATCAGGACAAGAGAGTGTAGTGAGAGAGAGTGTTTCCACAACAAGGCTCTATCAATAAACCCTAGAAGAAAAATGGCCCTAGGTGTAGATAACCTAGGCCTGGGACATCTCCTCCTTCTTGACTTCTAGAAAGTATGGCTATCTCAGGGAGAAGAAGAAATGAGAGTGTAGCTATGGCTAGGCTCTCTCTTCCTTCTTCAATGACTGAAAAATTATCTATTAGGGGACATGAGACAAGGACCTACTTGTGTGCTTGTCACCTAGGGTTTTGATTCAACAAATTATAAATACGTGTAAGAAAATAAGACTACAACCATTCAATCAAGAAGTTTTGCAGAAAAATACTTACAATTCTTTAAGAAATAACCATGCAAACCCTAGTTGTAACACCTTCCTTCAAGAGAAAAACCATAAAATGCCAAGAAATGCCTTCC
>SNQJ01S0000081.1:296436-313615 GCA_010110895.2 Picea sitchensis | reverse complement strand
ATTCAATCAAGAAGTTTTGCAGAAAAATACTTACAATTCTTTAAGAAATAACCATGCAAACCCTAGTTGTAACACCTTCCTTCAAGAGAAAAACCATAAAATGCCAAGAAATGCCTTCCTTCAACAAGTGCACCTCACTAAACAAAAAAAAATACCCAAGTAGGGCGCTAAAATCAGACCTCACTAATGAGTGAGTGATGTTTTATTTTAAAATGAGAGTCAAAACCCTCAATATATAGTGTATCAATGACCTAATTTTACTTTTTAGGTCATAAACAGGCCGACAAGGCCATAATACCAAAATAATATTTATTTTACATTAAATCGTCAAATTAAAACCCTAATTGAGTTGCAAAGAGAGTAAAATCCCCTTCAAGGGAGGCGCTAACCCTTTCTAGGGCAAATGAGACATCCATGAGAAAAATGTTAGCCCCCCAGGGGCCTCTCCAACATGCCACATGTACCACTGCTGCCCAGTCTGCCTCCAAAGGTGTCCATGAAGATGGATGATGTCATGGTGAATATGGGGACGTCCTAAGCCTTCCAAGGCTAGCGTTCCACTAAAAATGGGTCATTCCCCCTAGGTCTAGTCATGTCAGAGTGCCTCTGATGGAACGTCCTCTTCCTCTTCAGTGAAAAATCCCCGATCCATGTCCATCCTGTCTCTACCCCCTGATGGGGTCTCAACATCCATCCGGTGGGATCTTCAGCCCCATGGAGGTCCGAACTGGTCATCTCCCCATGTGTATCGGCCCAAATGGTACCTGTCAACCGGGCATGGTCCTGCACATCAAAATCTATGCCCTCCATGGGATTATTAGTCACCGGGATCATAGAAATGTTAATCACATCTCATCATCAATATTATCAAATATATGCATAAAAACCCTGATACATCAGTCAATAGCTCAAATACATTACAAAAACCTGCAATACAATATTGGAGAAAAAGACAGACGTCCAATTGGGCTAGTATCCAAAAGAAAAGGAAAGTTTCCAAGAAGATTTCATCCAAGCCATGTAAGTGAGGTGATGAAGCTAGGGGATGTCCAGACATGTGGGTGCAATGTGGGCCAAGGATGCATAATGTTATCTGTGGGTTCCTTTGTAGAAGGAAAGATGTACCTGTCATGGATGCATTTTTTCCAAGCCTGTTCTTGCTTTTATTATTTTTCTTGCTTGATTCTTTTATTTTCTTTTTCTTTTTATTCAAGGGATAACTAGAGGACATTACCTTGGCATGGTGACCAGAGCTCATAGTGTTACCCACAAGTACTTCACATAGATGAGAAGGCTAGCTTGTGATGAGACACCCTTTCCCTTGGCCATGCAACCAAAGGTCACTGCCCTGGCATGGTAACCAGATGGTGGCAATGTCATACTTCTAGGTACCCATGAACCTATTATGCTGGATCGTGATGAGACCCCCTATCCTCTAACTAGATCTTGTTTTTTATTTTCTGGGTCCCTCCTATTTCTTTCTCAGAGGCTTTTTATTGCCTTCTCAAGGATCCCTGGGTGAAGCATCTTGAGGTTTCATTTTAGGCTTTTGTCTTTTAACAGCTGCTTTTACCTTCTGGTCCTTTAGCCCCTTCTTCCAATGAGATTAGGTGCAATCCTACAAATGGGTCAACCCAATGCCCAGACAAGGGGAATGGGATAAATTAGTGGGAGACAAGATGAAACAGTGGTGCTATGATGGGAGCGTATGATGGCTCTTCAGAAATTCCCCAGTGGCAAACCAAAACCTATGGGCACAAGCTTGCTATTGCACCCTGTCAATTCCCCCAATCATGGTCAAGCGGTCCAATGTAAGATCCAAGCAGTTTTTGGAGATAAAAGGAATTAGATGCATATATATAAAGGTTTCAATGATCAAAAGTGACACACACCATGATACCTGGACCAATTACCTCAGGGAGCAAGAACCTCTTCTGATACATGACCAAGATGATGGTGATGGATGTTGCTGCTGCTGACAAGATAAAGCTGATGGAAGAAGAAAATGATGGGCCCTCCAGGGCCATTCTCAGGTCAATCCTGCTCTTGGTACTCCATGTCTAGGACATGTGGGCCTCGAGACATGATCTCCTAGTTATCCCTAAAAAGTGGGGATAACATCTGGCTCCAACTCGGGGACATGTGCTCACCGTAGAGTGCATGAGAACCTCAACATATCTGGCATAACATATAGACCTACTCAATCTCAATAGGGGCATCAGTAACAAAAATGGGGTTGTAATGCCACTCCAACATACATAGATATATATATACTAAAAGGAAGCAATCAATGAGTAAGAAGATGAAAGAAAACTTCTTACTTGTACTTACCTATTAGCTGGAATGTTGGGTGTAGTCAAACAACCAGTGAAGCCAATCCAACAATGTCCCATGATACCTGCCTTTGTGCTTCATCATAACCAAAATAGTGATTAATCAAGCACAAAAATGTCATGAGTTAGAATGTATATCATATCATCGGAAATCTCAAAGTTTAACTCATGGAAGCGGGTGGGAGGGATAAAATCCTGCCAAGTCCATCTCTGAGGAAAGTACTCAATCCACTTCAAGAAAGGGTCATGAAAAATGCAAGGTTCAGAAAACTGACTCAAAGGGCCTACAAACTGGCTACCTAGGACATCCTCACGCTCTGAAGTCAAGGAAGGGATCGACAAAGATCTAGCAGATGACTGACAAGCTATCAAGGGAAAGTCAAAAAACCGGGATAACTGACTCAAACTTGCAGTACTCAACCAACCCTTGGAGTCTAGGGTTTTCCTAAGAGGAAAATCAACATTAAAAATATACTTCCCAACTACACCTTTAATGGAAAAGAACGGAAAAGTAATAACAGGTAGCTGGAGAAAAAGGTCATGATAATCCTTCTTTAGGCAAACAATGTTTTTACTCCTATCAAAATCCGAGCATAGTGGTGGTTGATAGTCATATTCATAGAGTAAATCTAGGTGCTCAGAGGAGTACTCATCAAAGGCCTCAAGGTAAGACTGAAAATCATTAGGCAAATACTATACTCGGTCAACCTTGGGTGTTTGTGGAGAGCTAGTAAAAATCTCATCTCTTTGTTGCCACTAGTCAAGAGCTTGCTGTGATAATTGCAAAGGCAACATTCGGAGATGACTCTTTATGTCATATATGGGATCCATATCATAACTAACTGCATCCCAACTACATCTCGCAACATGTATGAACTCGTCAAAATCAGCTATGTCAGTATCAGTATGATAAAATGGAGGAGTCAAAACATCCAATACTTCTCTACTCTATGTGTCATAAGGTAAAGAATCATTGAAAACTTGGAAGGGAGAATAATTTACCTTGCTTAATCCTTTTTGTGCAAGAGCGTCAAGTATTTGGATAGCTTCATCAAGTGGAAGATCTACCTCTACATATTCAGTCTTGAGATATAGGGGATCTATCTTGTCCAAGGGTTCCTTTTCTTCTTCACTCTCTGAGTCATAGAACAAGGTATCATCAAAACACTGGAAAGGAAAATGACTTACCTCATTCTCCTCATCTCGTGCAGGAGGGACAGGATCTTGGAGAGCTTCATCAGACTGAGGAGTAGTTACTGGAGCTTCATCCTCATAATTCATGTCTCTAGTTATATCTTTATTGCATTCTATTGGATTATGGGAGAGGTCTTGCTCCTCTTCAAGGGGTTGATAATGGTCTTCATAAACCTCGTCTTTTATATCAGAGAATTCTTGGTATTGATCATGATATTCTTTCCTGAGATCTTCTACAATCTCAGTGGTGAATCTTTTGTGGTCTAAGGCTACCATGAGGTTTTGAAGGACATCTTCATACGTTTGGCAATGTGGCTTAGTAAGGTCTATAAACCTACTGATGAGGTGTATGAAAGATGATATACCCCTTTCCTTGCAACAACTCTTAAAACGATCTTGTAAGTAGGATGGAAGAGTGAGTAAGAACAATTTTATAAGAGAATCCTCTCCTCCCAACTTTATCTCGCTCCAATACTCCAAAACATTTACGATGTGAGGAGTTGGGAGGCCCAAAAATGTTGGAGAGTTGTTTAGCCATTTTGTATCAAAGTAATTTGGGTATCCTTGAAAACTTCTGAAATCAATACTCGGATACATTTGTTCCCAGTGTGCCATGATCCCATAACTTGGAAATATCACAGAAAGTAAGGTGGCACCCTGATAAATATTAGTGGAGTCACCAAATAATTTGCTTTAAACTATCAAAGGATAAGGGAAAACACCCTAGTGGAGTCGCCAGGTAAGATTGTAAGATAAGGCTCTGAGGCAAGGCTTACCGAAAAGGTTTGTCGTCTTTAGGAGAATTGAATCAGTGTTCCGCGGCAACGACGCCAAAATGTTATCGTACAATTTGTAGCTAGGTCAAATGGCTATAAGATGAAGGTCAAAATGGCGTAACAGGAACCTATCCCACCCAATTTCACCAAGATGGGGAGGCTATTTCTCTTTAGGGAAGTCAGGCCCAGGGGAGACGTCCCCGGTAACCTGGAGTTTGAAGATCAAAAGTTAAAAGGACAAAGGTAAAGTTCCCCCTTCAAAGGTCACCAACAAAACAGATAGTCCTGGCTAAACAACCAATAATGGAGTGAAGCCCAAAAGGAGAACACCTGCCCAGAACAAAGCAATAGAAAACCAATATATGAAATCTATAATTGAATGGGTTAGTACTTCATAACACTATCTGATATTTAAATAAGCAATTATGGCAATAAATATTGACGAAGTCAATGTTTATCAATATAGTAATGCAAATAATCTCACTTCTTCAATAGATACTGAAATGACATGGCATTCAATGTAAAAAATAAACACACCATCAATTAATGCCTAAACCACCATTTAATTTCTCTTAAAACAAGACGTTTCTGCATAAAGATGAAATATTCAGGTGTGATGTCAACAACTTAGGGTTAGCAGTTAGTTAGGGTTTCAATTTAAAAAAGAGTTTGAGATTTGTTTGATCACTTTCACTTCAACGCTAGAGGTCTAAGATCCGTGCCTTTGGGCTAATGGAGTCAATTTAATAGAGGACACAAGGGTTGAAGGAGGACGGCTAAGGACTAGAAGGAAAAGTTCTAAAGTGATGCTATGGCAGGGCCCTAGAATCAAATCCCTAGGGGAGAGGGGCTCACTCCGATGTTGCTAAAGAAAGGCCTCGTGCTCTCTCCTCCTTCCTTAGGTTAACTTGGCAAAAACAGCTAGCATGAAAGATAAATCAAGACAAGAGAGTGTAGTGAGGGAGCGTGTTTCTACAACAAGGCTCTATCACTAAAACCTAGAAGAAAAATGACCCTAGGTGTAGATAACCTAGGCCTAGGACGTCTCCTCCTTCTTGACTTCTGGAAAGTACGGCTAGCTTAGGGAGAAGAAGAAATGAGAGTGTAGCTATGGCTAGGCTCTCTCCTCCTTCTTCAATGGCTGAAAATTTCTCTATTAGGGGACATGAGACAAGGACCTACTTGTGTGCTTGTCACATAGCTTTTTGATTAAACAAATTATAAATAAATGTAAGAAAATAAGACTACAACCATTCAATCAAGAAGTTTTGTAGAAAAATACTTACAATTCTTTAAGAAATAACCATGCAAACCCTAGTTGTAATATCTTCCTTCAAGAGAAAAACCATAAAATTCCAAGAAATGCCTTCCTTCAACAAGTGCGCCTCACTAAACCAACAAAAATACCCAAGTAGGGCGCTAAAATCAGACCTCACCAATGAGTGAGTGATGTGTTATTTTAAAATGAGAGTCAAAACCCTCAATATATAGTGTATAAATGACCTAATTTTATGTTTTAGGTCATAAAAAGGCCGACAAGGCCATAATACCAAAATAATACTGTTTTTACATTAAATTTTCAAATTAAAACCCTAATTGAGATGCAAAGAGAGTAAAATCCCCTTCAAGGGAGGCACTATCCCTTTCTAGGGAAATGAGACATCCAGGAGAAAAACGTTAGCCCCCCAGGGGCCTCTCCAACATGCCACACATGCCACTGCTGCCCAGTCTACCTCCAAAGGTTTCGATGAAGCTAGATGACGTCATTGTGAAGATGGGGATTTCCTAAGCCTTCCAAGGCTAGCATTCCACTGAAAAGGGGTCATTCCCCCTAGGTCTAGTCATGCTAGAGTGCCTCTGATGGAATGTCCTCTTCCTCTTCGGTGCAAAATCCCCGATCCATGTCTATCCTGTCTCTACCCCCTGATGGAAAAATGTAGCAAGTGGATTTCACTATTCCCTAACGCAAGATTCTATGTTTGTTTGCAGCTATGGAAATTTATCTTTCACACCTATTCCAAATCCCTACAACTAATCTAATGTAGGTTTGCTACTAGAAAATATTAAAAATGTCTAATCAATTTTTATAAGCTTTTTATTTTTAAGGATGTTGTTACTCAAGAGGAAAACGGCGTGGACTAAATGATGTTTTGACCGACTCTAAACAATGCAAAGAAATGAGAATGCAAATATTTCACTTCGATGAAAGCTATATTACGAGAAGGAGAAAATGTTTATCATTCCCATATGCACAATGTCCCAAAATTTTATTAAACTCATAAATATCAAGATTCTTAATAAATGAGCAAAAGAGACTGTACACCAATACACGATTCTTGGCCCCCCCAAATGCCAAAAATCATGCAATTTCGCTACTTCAAATGCAAAGATTCCCCCAATCTAATGAAAAGAAAGAAAGTAAAACTTGTAAAATGATGAAGAAGGGATTTCAATCCCTGAAAACCACTCAACAAAAAGTCTTACACTCAAAAAATAGTCAAATACTGGTACCAAAACTTATTCCCAGGTGATCAAAGCAAAACTGGATGACAAAAGACAAAAAAAAAAACTAATCCAATAAAATCTACAAGAAATGTCACAACCTAGTAGTAAGGTACAGTGTTGCGATTTGAGGTTTCTGCGGGCTAGATATGGGATAGGATGTAGAGGTTTCACACTGGTCTAAATAGTCAGGGTGTGGCGATCTAAGGTTTCTGCAAGGTGCATATGGGATACAGTGGAGAAATTTCTGTAAAAAAAGGAAAATTGGAAAAAGGGCAAAGATTCTAAAAGAAATTTTAGATCCAAAGAGTCTCGATGGATCCCCCATAGACTCAGAGACTGGATTAAAATGAAAAGAGGTAGGCTAAAGGAAAATGGATAGAAAAAAACCAAAAACAAGTTGTATCCCCAGTATGGTCGCTAATTTTGTTATTGGATAAATCGGTGAATGCAGACATAAACTGATCTCCCTAGATCCACCCGGATCTAGAACAAAACAAGATAGAACATGACTCTTTCCCTATGCTTTAATCATTGAGTTTACTATCAAACAAGAGATGAGTGACATACCTTTGAATATCACTTCCTTATATCTTTGTTGTCCCTGCTTCGCTCCGATGCTCTTGTGGTATTGGATATTCAGTGAAACACAATCCAACCAAAGTGAAAGAAACAATAGTATATTCAATGAAAACTTACACATGTGATCAAGGAGTCATGTAATAAAATGAGAATGATTTTATGGGAAAGAAACATGCCACTGTATTATATTAAGTAAAAAGTGGAAGATACAACCAAACAACCTTGATGTTGCAAGGTTCCATTTCGGTGGTCCTTTACTCCAACACACACACTTGCTCCAAATTTGCATGAAGAAGATCCATAATAACTTGATGGACCAATGAATACCTCAAGCATCAATTGAAATAGAATCCCTCACACAATTGTCAGCCTATTCGTTCATTAATTCCTTGCTTGATCTTGCTTACTTGCTTAACCTTTTCCATGAGAAATCCATCATTATATAGGAGAAAGAGAGATGGTTAAAGAGATTAGGATGATCCCACCAAATCAGAGAAGCGAGTAGGATCCCGACCATACAGATGCCACCTCATATTCTAGAAGATCACTTCTAGAACTTTCGTGAACTTCAACCTTTTCTCAGTCTTCCAACGCTACCGCACCTTCGCTATAGTGTAGCCTATGGAAACGTCGCAAGCCTATTTCATGATAGCCTATGGGAATCAATAATTTTCGCACTGTACCTTACGGCTGGCCTGTAGCGACCTTCTAAAAACAATTTTTGTACAAGAGGGATCTAGTCACATTTCTCATGAAGAAAGGTTATTTTGGAATCATGAACACATGTTGTAGAAACATCACCATAGTGACTAAATTAATGTGTAACACACAACAAATAAAGACAAGGAAGGTAAACATTGGGAAGATAGATAGTCCAAAATTTGCACAGATAGGAGATTATTGGAATGATGAAATAGTGGAAAAGATTGCATATTTGTTGCATGAGTATCAAGATATGTTCCCAACTACATTCTTAGAGATGAAGGGGATATATAGGGAACTAGGTGAGATGAAGATCCCTTTGAAACCCAATTCTAAGGTGGTATCACATAGACCCTACAGGTTAAATATGAAGGATAAAGAGTAGGTGAAGGAAAAGATAGACAAGATGTTAGTAGGATAGATCATTGAACTAGTGGTGGAATCAGAATGGATAATTCCAGTGGTAGTGCAAGATAAGAAAACAAGAGGAATCAATATTGTGTAGATCTAAGGAAGTTGAATGATGCATGTTTGAACGATTTATTCCCAAAACAATTCACAGATGAGGTAATAGAGAATGTAGGAGGGAAGGAAACTTATTATTTAACAGATGGATTCTTATGGTACCATCAGATAAATATTATGCAAGAGGACAAGTATAAGACTAGTTTTGCGATAGAGTGGGGAAGTTATCAGTACACAGTGATGCCCTTTGGAGTGAAGAATGCATCTATAGTATTTTCAAGAGCTGTGGTTGCAACTTTTAAGGAATTTAATCATAAGTTCCTTGAAGTATACTGATATGATTGGATTGTGTTTAGTCTACTGAAGAATCACATAGAAGTATTGAGGTTAATGTTGGATAGGTTTAGACGGTGTCATATTTTGCTGAATTTGAAGAAATGTATTTTTTGTGCACCATTTGGGATTTTTTGGGGACATGTGGTATGTAAGCAGGGCCTATTAGTGGATCCTGCCAAGATTGTTGCAATTCTATATTTACAACCACCTACATCAGTTAGACAACTGAGGAAAATTCTGGGTCACAGAGGATATTTGTTATGACCCAAGAGGGGCACATATATGGCTAAATGTATATGATATGATCCCAAGGGGGGGCATATAGGGGCATAAATGTACATATAATGTGTAAATACATGTGCAATAGGGTCTGCCTAGTGATAAAGGGGCCTAATGTGCAAGTGTGAATAACTATATATAAGAGATCATGTATTCATTATGGAGATGTGAATTGTGAAGTATGAAAGGTATTTGGTTATTTGGAGGGGGTTCCCCTATTATTTAAGGATTTATTTTGTAACTTATCTATATTGGAGCTATGCTCCACGTTGACATTCTATACATGGTGTGTACTTCTGTTATTTTTTTTATATTTTGAGGATTTGGATCACAACATTTGGTATCAAAGCTCAAGGTCTTCTGGTTTCACTTCTACATATGAGACACCTTGGAATTTTTGCTATAATTTTTTTTTTACGAAGTTTCAGAAGGAACCCCTTGGAGTATATTTATCATATGGATCAAGCTACGTTGGGTTCAAATTTCATCTCTTGAGGAATTATACTTGTGAAGATATAGAATGTGTAAGATAGGGTTCTAGAATCATCCTGAATTTAGTCATCGCGAAATTTTCTCTATAAATTTTTTTATGTAATGTTTGAGACCTTGAAATCTGGATGATATTTATAGAAATCATCACGGTATCGGTGATAAAAATTTCAGCTTCTGGGTCATCATAATTGTGTAGATACACCCTGTGGAAGATAGGGTATCAGACTAGTCGTATTGACTAGTCTCAAAAATGTGTTCCGGGTAAAACAACCATAAATTATTCATAGAGATTCCAAATTGAGTGAGACAAGTTGCATAGAATAGTAAACATGCCATAGTAAATTTGGTACAATTTTCATAATTTTATATAAATTATTGTGCACAAGGCACGTTGTACAAGTTCTCTCTACCGGAAAGGCCAAATATCAGAAAGTTGTGGGGAGGTTATCATAACTTCCACTTGGCACATTCAATTTTGGTCAAACCTGTGACATTGTAGAGACGAAATTTTAGAGTACTACAGGTCACGGATTCAAAATGATAAGGGCCGAAACTACAGAGATACATCATAAGTAAGGTCATCCAGGAGGACAAACTCCAAATCAGGGTTTCAAAGAACTCTATTAAGAATCAATGGAAATACCTAAATTTACAGGAGATGAAGATAAAGATGAAATCAATCCTATGGAATGGTTGAGGTTGGTAAAATAATATAATATGAATCCTAGGAAAGAAAGAGATTTTCTTTTTATGAAGCTTGGAAGTGGTGGATGAGTGTTGATCAAAATACTAGATGGCACTGTGTTGGAGCTTAGAAATGTCCTATTCTCATCCACCTTTCCCTTCATCATTCTTCACATTTCATCACCCCATTAACCTTTCAAGATATCATTTCCATAAATATACTTGGGTTTCACCTTCTTGTTATCCACTTTATTCATTTTAGTAATTAAAATGAATTTGTGATTAAATGTTAGAAAATCAACATGTTTTCATATATATCTCAAATATGTGTGAGCTTTGTAATGTGTAGGAATATGTGAAGGATTAATTCAAAGGACTTCTCGAATACTTCCTCACCATTTCAATATTTGAAAAGATAATTCAAGACCATTCCAAAGGAGAAGATAATGGAGATTTGGTTGGAATATCTTATCTAAGATATATGAGAGATATGTGTGAGGATTTAAAGGGATTATATTTTGTAATAATGGAAAATAGGTTGAGAGAATAGTGGATCTGTAATAATGAGATGGTTATATTATCTTCAAGGCTCTCATGTATAAAAGAGAGTGCTCTCTCTTCATGAGAATGAAATTAGGATGTAATTAGAATTAGAGCAGTCATTAGGATTCAAAAGAGAAAAGGATTATTAGTTTTGATTCATATTCTTTCATTGTTATGCTTTCATGATTGTCATTTGATTATTGTTATGTAATTCAAGATAGCTTTATTGTGTGAGCTCACATATGTTATTTGTTGTTAACTCTTCACATGTTGTATTGATTTTCCTTTATGCAATTCCTTGCTTTCCTAGATTAATGTTTCCTGCTTTCCTAGATTAGTTTCATTTCAACAATTTAGATTAGATTACTTCTACTTCAGTCCTGCATATATAGTGCGTGTGCTTCGTAATCCTACGAACCTAGGATTGACAAATTAAATGGTTGGGCAAATACTACAATGGAATTAAACGACAATATTTCCGCTCAACATTTTGGCGTCGTTGTCGGTGAACCACAATGGATTGAGCTATTAGTTTCTTTTTCAGTCCAATTTATGCAAGTGTGATTAGACATGATCCTAACTCTGAGGTGACATACAGGTAAGGACATGTAGGGTAGCTTAAATTTCAATTCCTGCATGTGTTTGTAAGGGGTCATAGCGGCTACTTGAGTGGATACTCCTCATGTTCTCCCTGCCAGCTCTAGAGTGTGAATTTCAATTCATGCAAGCGTAATTAGGGTGTAAATTTTAATTTCTGCAAGATTAGTTTAAATTTTTGCAAGTGTGATCTACATGTGTTGGTTGTAGGGGTATTAACAACTACTTGAATGGAGACTGCTCATGTTCTCCCTGAACAACTATCAGGAACATTTTAATTTCCGCAACTGTGAAGAGTAATTTTTTTTTTATGTTTTAGCAAGAGTGTTCTTTTAAAGTTTTTCAGTTTAATGTGGGTGCTGTAAGAATCCTTCTTTTTAACATGATTTAACAATGAGTGTCATCTTGGAACTACTCACTCAGATCAGATCCTGGCAGACGTCGGGATCTCCTCTTCCTTGGAAGGGGAGATCTTGACAAGGATCAAAGATTCAAATACTCCTCCAGAAACAATTGAAGATTCAACATCTGAAGAATCCTGCATATCCGATGATGAACAATCATTCGAACAGGAAATCGAGGAAGATGAAGAGGAGTTACAGCATGATCTGAGTGAGGATAATCACGCCTACGAAATCCTTATTGAACAATGGTTCCAGGTAACTACTCAATTAGATCATTCTTTTTGTTTTTACTTAGTTAGTTTTTCGTTACAATGACTAGATTCATTCATTCTTGTATATTTTCACTTTTCATTCAAGAAATTGCCACTGAACATATTGATGTTACTGCTACGTGGGTGGCTACACTGGAAATTTAATTACACGTAACTAATTTTTAATTCTAATTAGCATAGAGTAGGTAGGCTAATGAATAAAAGAATGTTTTTGCTCTAATTTTTATAAGTATGCTCTCCTCTGCACTTCGTGTGATTGCGAGGATCAGAAAACAAGATGCTTAAATTGATTTCAAGAATGAATGTTTTTTTTTCCATCCATCCTTTGACCTGCAAATAAACACAATAAAAAAAAAATTAGACGAATAAAACAAAACCAAATTTTAAAAGCTGTTACAACATGCTGAAACAGTGAAATTTTTACATGTTGTTACAACATGCTGAAACAATGAAATTTTTAAATGTTGTTACAACATGCTGAAACAATGAAATTTTGACATGCTGAAACAGTGAAATTTTGACATGCTAATACAACATGCTGAAACAATGAAATTTTACATGTTGTTACAGTGGTTGAACTGTGCCTGGAATCGATTGAACTGGGTTTTTGAAATTTCAGATTGGTTCATTTATGGTTTTGATTTTTTTTTTTTTTGCAACAAGCAATTAAATAATAACCTTGCAAAAACATTAGCAAATCAAGATAGAATGTAGTAGATAAATTATTCTTCGGCCTTTCACACTCTATCTCCGCCTTCACCACTTGAAATCTTCTGACCTTGAACTCAGCCTACAACAAAACATGAAACATTAAACAACTTGCAAAACAATGAAATCTGAAACCCTCAGTTAATTCCAAAAAGAGTAAAAGAGAATGATGGTAGAGATGTTATTGTTAAAAGTTGATTAAAAATGAAAAAAAAATCATAATGAATTAACTAAATGCAATCCATAATCTCAACAAGAAACAAATCGATAGAGTATTGCAATTATGGTTGTTGCGTGGCAGTTTCGACTGCCCATAATTTTTCACACATTTGCTAATCTTGGAGAAATTCCTTCCGGGATATTCTCCCAAAATTATTGGCCAAAATAGATGCAATAAACCGCCATTTCTTATACCTCTCGCATATGTTTCTTAACCATAATATTTTTTTTCAATAATAAAATGAAAAAAAAATGGCAAAGAATTAACAAGATCCTTATTTTATGTGAGCAATAATTTGCCTAATAATTGGAAGGAGTTTAAAAATATGTGTACGATTGGCATGAATGCACCAAATTCCACCGACTGGCACCAAATTTCACTCATATACTTCTGACACCTATGGTTTAGTTTGAATATGCTCAATCTACAACCCACAATTGATTGAATGGAGGTTGTGTGATTAGTTGTTGAAGTCAGGCACCAACTTAAATAATAATCTTCCTCCAGCCTACCTTTTGATAGAGAATCAATTATGGTTTTTAGGTTAGAATTTTGAACTGCCTCACGTATATTACAGAGCCTCGAGACCCAGCTCACATATGCAATGCGAAACTTTCAATCTGAATTTTTTGTCTTTGCAGATAGTCAACTTCGGCTGCAATTTGTGAGAAAACTGTGTTGAATTTCAAAACTCCGGGACATGGGTTTTATGCAGAAGGGTCTTATTTAGTTGTCTCGTGAGAAAGTTTTGAAAATTCCACTTGGTTTGAGAGAAGTTTCAATTTTTCGGAACATGAGGAAGTCAGATTTTGGGATGGCCAGTTTTCCAAACATGGCAGAATGGACCAATTTGGATGACTGAATTTTCATAACATATCTCTGCTCTCGGCATACATGATCGACGTGTTCTTGCATGCAACATGTTTCTTTATTTAGATCAATGTTTGTGTTTACTCCTTGGTTATTTATTCAGATCGACGTTTGTGTTTGCTCCCTGGTTATTTGTTGCACTAGAATCGTATACTCTAAATTATATTTGACAATGTACTAGTTTGATCATGCAAGAAAAACTCTGGCACATTTTTCAATTGTTTAAATTCCAGAATTTCCATTACAGGTATCTTCCAATCGTTTAAATTCTAGAATTTCCGTGACAAGTATCAACAAGCAAATTGTTGCGTATGCACACAGGAAGATTTGATGAAGCCAAGATAGTTCTTCTGTTTTCGGTTTTTCTTTCGTATAATTTTTAGTTTCATTTTGCATGTTCTTTTGGTTTGTAATTTAAGAATACAACAAAAAGACATTTAAAAAATATATATTTGGTTGGTTTTCTTTCTTTTATAATTTTTAGTAAAAAAGAAAAAAAGGAAAAAATGGAAAATGAAACAAAAACAATAAAAGAAAAAATTTAGGTAAAAACAGAACAAACAAAATTTAGAAAAAATTAAAACACAAGAACAAAATCAAAATCAAAACATTATAAAAATTTGCAATTGGGCATTTCATCATTTATGAAAACGATATCAAAACAATGTTTTAAGATACACGGTATTTGTTTTCTTAAGTCACTTTGGCAGAAATCGACGGATGAAATAAGCGCGCAAATACAACAGGTATAATGTGTTTTATTTCTTCTTGAAATTTTCTTTGCCACATTCGTACTTCTTTCTGCATGCTATGTTTTTGGAACTTCTGACAAGTTTTCATGCAGGAATTTGAGCTAAGATTTTTCAGGTTCAGGGCCGATTGCATTCCATAACAAAGTGATCTTTAGGAATCACAACTTTTTCAGTAAAACATGTGTTGTTAAAATTTTGAAGGAGAAGATCTTCATTATACATTTCATGACGTATGTTGT
This sequence comes from Picea sitchensis, assembly GCA_010110895.2. Lineage (NCBI taxonomy): Eukaryota > Viridiplantae > Streptophyta > Pinopsida > Pinales > Pinaceae > Picea > Picea sitchensis. Next base: position 298,665 of record SNQJ01S0000081.1, on the reverse strand, counting down.
TACACATGTATTTTACATGTTGTTACAAATGTATGTTACATGTTATTACTCCTGTATTTGTAATATGGTGTTACTACGCCTATTCATAAACCATTTTTCATCATGATATGCTTACCCCCATTTTTCCTTCAAACACGCATTGATCATCCCTGTGTTGAAGCCATATCCCATTGTATTATCCATCATGACTTCACACATGCCTATCTTTTTGAATTGCATACATTCTTTTATCCCTTTTCAGATCATTTTTTCCTTATTTTTTCCCTTCTAGTTTGCCTTACAAATAAAACCATTCAATTCCCTTTCCATGATTACATTTCCTTGTTTTCCTTTCCCTGCTAATCCACATTGCTTGACCGTGAGATCTTTTCATTTATAGTCCTACCACTCTTTTTATCTGAACTCGAGTTGACTGATGTGGGATTCCTTAAGGCCTACCTTTCAAGAAGTCTTGCCCCATCGACCTCAACACCTTATTTGGGATATAGACTAGAGTCCATTTTTTAGTACCTAGAGGCTTGCATGCCTTAATGGCAAGTTCTCTTGCTGACAATCATGGGAATACATCAATGTCCCTTGATCGTCAGATCTTGCAAGTGGCTCGACATCATCTCATTCATTCGTACTTCGCCAGATGTACTCGGGTACCTTGGCACTCATTGACATCAATGGTGAGTTGTCTCGCATTGGTTAATGACATTCATCATTGGTCGGTAATCCAATGACTTATTTTCATGCTCGACATTGACACATTCATTCACATGATTAGAATTGTACCATCAGGTTTCGCAGCGGGTGAAGACTATACACTTTTCATGACTCTATCAGCAGTTACAGTAGCATGACTTCAGCCATATGAGACTACCACAGTTCCACTTTCACACTTTCTCTTTTCCATGATTCATTCAGCAACAGTTCAGCTTCCTCCACTTCACATTCTCTGATCCAATAGACAGCAGTCGCAGGTACAACAACAATCACTTTCCATATGATCATGCAGCAGTGACATCTTCCATGATCTAGCATCCGCATCAGCCATATTCCTATTGCATAGTTCATCAACATTTTGGGTAAGTGGAGGTATGTTATTTTCTAAACTTTAATCATGTAATTCCTCAACTGCTAGCAATGAATAATTTGGAAAATTCCCTCATTAAGTTCCCTTTCCTTTTTCACTTCTACGACTTATGCCACATTGCATGAGGACATGCAACAAGTTAAGTTGGGGGGTACGGGACTTCATTCACTATCATCACTCCATTTTTCCATGACCATCATTCCATTTTTTCGTCTCATTTACCAGTTATGAACATTTCTTTTCCAATGATGCTCTATTGCACTTTACTTCATAAGAACTGATATACATATTGGCATGATTCACACATATACAAAAACCAAAAAAGGGGGCTTTCTTATACTCGGTGATGTTTTCCTTATGCACATTGATAGCATACATTTTCCGGTAAAAATATGGGTAAATTGTTATCATAACAACAAGAGAACAAGTAACGAAATGAATGTTGTTAACACAAGAACCAAAATTCTTTATATTCATGGTTGTCACACAAGGACCAACAATAAGAAAATGTCAGTTGTTACTCATGTAAATCCCATCCTGGGAAACATTTATTATCATCACTCAAAGCCAAAATTCAGATGCCAAAATTTCTTGAGAAGATCCATGCATGGTTGCATGAGGACATGCAACAACTTAAGTTGGGGGGTATGTTAGGGCTCAGAAATGTCATATTCTCATCTACCTTTCCCTTCATCATTCTTCACATTTCATTGCCCCATTAACCTTTCATGATATCATTTCCATAAATATAATTGGGTTTCACCTTATTGTTATCCACTTTATTCATTTTAGTAATTAAAAGGAATTTGTGATTAAATGTTAGAAAATCAACATGTTTTCATATTTATCTCAAATATGTGTGATCTTTGTAATGTGTAGGAATATGTGAAGGATTAATTCAAAGGACTTCTCGAATACTTCCTCACCATTTCAATATTTGAAAAGATAATTCAAGACCATTCCAAAGGAGAAGATAATGGAGATTTGGTTGGAATATCTTATCTAAGATATATGAGAGATATGTGTGAGGATTTAAAGGGATTATATTTTGTAATAATGGAAAATAGGTTGAGAGAATAGTGGATCTGTAATAATGAGATGGTTATATTATCTTCAAGGCTCTCATGTATAAAAGAGAGTGCTCTCTCTTC
>SNQJ01S0000081.1:255685-296386 GCA_010110895.2 Picea sitchensis | reverse complement strand
ATGTGTGAGGATTTAAAGGGATTATATTTTGTAATAATGGAAAATAGGTTGAGAGAATAGTGGATCTGTAATAATGAGATGGTTATATTATCTTCAAGGCTCTCATGTATAAAAGAGAGTGCTCTCTCTTCATGAGAATGAAATTAGGATGTAATTAGAATTACAGCAGTCATTAGGATTCAAAAGAGAAAAGGATTCTTAGCTTTGATTCATATTCTTTCATTGTTATGATTTCATGATTGTTATTTGATTATTGTTATGTAATTCAAGATAGCTTTATTGTGTGAGCTCACATATGTTATTTTTTGTTAACTCTTCACATGTTGTATTGCTTTTCCTTTATGCAATTTCCTGTTTTCTTAGATTAATGTTTCCTTCTTTCCTAGATTAGTTTCATTTCAAAATTTTAGATTAGATTACTTCTACTTCAGTCCTGCATATATAGTGCGTGTGCTTCGTAAGCCTATGAACCTCGGATTGACAAATTAAATGGTTGGGAAAATACTACAATGGAATTAAACGACAATATTTCTGCTCAACACACTGCGCATGGGAAGAATTTGAAAAACGCTTCTCAGATAAATGGATTAGGGATACAAAAATGAAGGAAATGTATAGAATTCAAGATGAATTGAAAGAAGAAAAGGAAGAGATTAAGAAGAAGGGTGAGGATCTATCTAAGATAATATCCCTTAATGAATCACTCATTAAGGAAGTTAAGAACTTAAAGAAATAAAAGACTAGAAAAGGCAAGTGGGAAAAAGATGAATCAAGAGAAGATTTGAAAAACAAATAAGAAGAGATATGTAGATTACGAAACCATAATAAAAAAATATTGGATGAGGTTAAGAGATTGAAATAAGAAAAGAAGAATCTTGGATGAAGAATCTAACAAAAGACTGGAACAGGAAATTTGCAAGAGGGTTGAGGAATCCTTAAATACAGATAAGGTAAAGTCAGAAATTGTTAGATGGGATCACATTGCAGCTTCAAAACAAGAAAGAAGACAAGATTCAAGAATTTCAATAGACGATACTTGAAGAATTTGAACTCCATCAAGAGGATGTACATGCCAAATATGATGGTATTATCTTGAAGGCTAAAGTAATCAAAGACTGAGAAAAGATGATCGAGAATTCCATTATCGATGAAAAGAAGATAGATGAAATGCATGTGCAAAGTTAAGTAATACCATCAAATGTGAAACTGTATCGATGCCCTCATTACCAAGAAACATTTCAAGGAAGACAATAAGAACGATATCGACATTATGAAGGAAGAAGATGGAATACTTGTCAATATTCATGGAACAAGGAATTTCCAAACTACTCTTCAACAAGCTATTTTCAGAGACCAACAATGACTACAAATTGGAGAAGCTTCAACAAAAATACATGGAATCAAAGGAAAGAAAATTATTCAACAACTAGACACCAAGGATTAAGACCGAAAATAATTACTTTTGGATGGATAGATCATCAACAATGGAATAAAGAAAGCATGAACATAAGGAAGTAATATTACTTGGTTTCATCACATGTGAAGCCTTTAAATGCAAATCTTTGAGGAAAAATATTTTTGGAGGGTACTATATTATGACCCAAGAGGGGCATATATATGGCTAAATGTATATGATATGATCCCAAGGGGGGGCATATAGGGGCCTAAATGTACATATAATGTGTAAATACATATGTAAAGGGTCGGCCTAGTGATAAAGGGGCCTCATGTGCAAGTGTGAATAGCTATATATAAGAGATCATGTATTCATTATGGAGATGTGAATTGTGAAGTATGAAAAGTATTTATTTATTTGGAGGGGATTCCCCTATTCTTTAAGGAGTTATTGTGTAACTTATATATATTGGATTTGTGTTCCACGTTGGCATTTTGTACATGGTATGTACTTATGTAATTTTTTGATATTTTGAGCATTTGGATCATAACAATATTACATGAAACTGATCAAGGGTTATGTGGAGATTATAATGCCTATGGAGAAGTTGTTGAAGAAGGAAGATAAGTTCCAATGGAATGAGGATTATCAAAAGGGTTTGGACACCTTAAAGAATAAATTAGTGACCACACCGATTTTGATATTTCCATATTGGAACAATGAGTTCCATGTACATGTAGATTCACCATCCATAGTTATGGGCACAATACTATCTCAACCAAGGGAAGGATACATAGATCACCCAATTTATTTTGCAAGAAGGAAACTGTCGATAGTAGAAAAAAATTATACTACCATGGAATGGGAAGGATTGACAATGGTATATGTGATGCAAAAGTTTATAAATTACTTATTGGGTTTTCATTTTAAAATGTATACATACCATTCTGCACTAAAATACTTACTGAACAAGACGGTGTTGGGGGGGAGAATATGCAGGTGGTTACTGATGTTTCAAGAATATGATTTTGAGGTTTTTGTAAACTAGGGAAGTTGAATGCAGGACCAGATCATGTATCATGCATACTATCAGGAGAATATGCAGGGAATCTAGATTAATTATTGTGAATGCAAAACTATTTGTAGTTAAAATGGTGGATGACTACTTCGCAAACATCGTGCAATTTCTAAGTATAGGAATGGCCCCATGAGACATGACAATTGCAGAGAAGAAAAAACTAGTGGTTAAATCAACAAAATATCAATTAACTACATGGAACTTATATAAATTAGGTGCAGATGGAATATTGAGATGATGTGTGTTGGAGCATGATAGGCCTATGATACTCACAAAAGTGCAGGAAGGGATTGTAGGAGGACACTACACAGGTAAATAAAATGCGTAGAATATTTTATGTGCAGGGCTCTGGTGGCCCACACTTCATAATGATGCTAAATAATACTTTCAGGCACGCGATGTATGTCAAAGGGTGGGAAAACCATCCAAGAGGGATGAGATGCCTTTACACCCATAGGTTACATTGCAAGCATTTGATAAATGAGAAATATAATTTGTTGACCAATCAACCCATCAACAAGAAGATCAGGAGCTAGGTACATCATCACTTTGACAGAGTATTTGACTAGATGGGAAGAAGTATCACCAATCATAGACTACACCACAGAGACTATTACACGATTTCTATTTAAGAATGTAGTCACATGATTTGGGTGCCCACGCATTCTACTTAGTGATAAGGAACATACTTCTTCAATAAGATAATTGAATCATTGACTGAGTAATTTCAAATTCATCATCAGAAGAGTACTTTGTATCATCCTCATGACAATGGGATAGTAGAATCTTTTAATAAAATTATGGAGAATGCTTTGACAAATATCTGCAATGTAAGGAGAGACAATTGTAACTTAAGGGTTCCTGCAGTATTATGTGAATACAAGACTACAAGAAAAAATTTGACATGGAAAACACATTTTAATTTGATCTATGGGAAATAAGCAATAATCTCAATGGAGTTTATTTTGTCGATCCTGCATGTTGCAACAATTACTGAACTTTCAGACTATGGTGCAGTGGAGGAGATATTTTCATAGTTGGTACAACTTGAGGAAGATCACTTTTTCACAGGATTCCATCAACAAGTTCGAAAGGAAAGAGATAAGGCATGTCATGTGTTGGCACAGGGGCATACCCAGGGTTCAACGCTACAACAACGCACCAACAAAAACCTAACTACCGGCCCTTTCGGCAACACTTGTGAAGTAGATGAAGTCTCACCCGAGGTAGAGGCAAGGGTGGTTGCAAGAATCAGGTGTCTACAACCTTATCTAGGACACAGATATGTGATTATATAGCTTACTAGAGAACTTAGCACCGTTAGTTCCTCAAGATACATTCAATAACCACTTCGCTTATAAGACAGAGCTTCGCAGAATTCACACTAATCTATAGTATTCAAGCACTTAGCAACAGTAAGATATATCAAATCCAGTAGATCATCACTAAGCATCTTCATACACATCATATCTAACATTCATACACATCTAGGAGCGCATAGCATAAGTAGATATTCCTACAAATATCAAAGCACTTAGCAGAAGAAGAAATAAACACATTGAATCAAAGCACAAAGCATCACACACAGATTTAAGTGGTTCACCCCCACCCTGGGGCTACGTCCACCAACTCTTCATCTTTATTATATTGGTCAAGTAGTTACAACACATAGCCTCAACAATCCTTACTCTGCACAAGACATAAGATCTACGCAACTTGCTAGATCCTTCTTCCTTGCACTTCAACACAAAGCCTTTCACAACTTACACTTATCTCTGCAAGTCTCTTACAATCATGCACAGAGAATTTACAATCCAAATTTGATCACACAGATATAATTACTATCACTAACACATCGGCTCTCTTCTACCTTGCCTAGACATCTATTTATACATACAAAAGTGGGCCTAAGCGTGGGTAAACCCATGGGCCGACATCCCTTTCCCATTACATTAAACCAAAAACTAAAAAGGGGCCCAAAAGTGGACCGATATCCCATGATATCTTCTTCATCTTGCGTGCTTCCTTTGATAGGGCGTCGAAGTCCCAAAAATGGTCAAAAATGACCAAGTATCTCCCACAATTTGGTCGAGGGACAACAACATGATAGACACATTAAATAGAAAAAGTTTCAAGTGGGAGACTTATTATTACTCTATGACAATAAGTCCTTGCATCATGTAGGAAAGTTTCACATGCATTGGTTAGGTCCATATGTGATTTAGCATGTGACGGAGGCAGGTGCTACGCAGTTGAAAACCTTGAATGAAGAAGCCCTAGGACGTATGGTGAATGGAGGTCGACTCAAAATTTATAGAGACGGTCGAACATATGTACATTAATCTGAACTACACAAGAACACATGTACCATAGTAGTTGAACTATAGTAGGGAGGTAAAATATAGAAAAAAAAATAAAAATAAAGTAGAAAATGGAAGAAAAAAACCAAAAAGTAGAAAAGGGAAGAAAATAGATAAAAAGGGGGAAAAAATAAGAAATAAAAAGGTATACAGGAAGAAGTATCATGCCGAAAAAAGGGGGTATCGCACATGTAACACAAACAATGCTAAGTCAGTTAAGTGTATGCAAAAGTCAAGCACGAGACAATAACCACTAAGGGAATTAAAGCACATAAATGAAGTTAAAAATCCATAAATGGTGAAACATATTGGAAATGGGCAGTCATAAATATAAGTTGCCACTGAGGATTGAGACAAAGTGGCAGATTGAAGGAAAAATCGATGGAGGATTTTTCATTAATGCCACAATAAGGAAAGTATTGATTGCATACTCTGACGGATTCAACACTTCTGTTCGGTGTGAAAGATATTACACTTGTTGAAGAGTTATAAAATCACATAAGGGCTTGACAGGGAAGGTTATTTGCATTTTCTAAGAGCCATGAGAATACAAAGTGAACCAGAGTGAATCAGAGCCGAACCACAACCACACTAGAACCAAAACAGAACATTTAACAAAATCATTTGCAGATAATAATGGCACCACCGAAAGTTGGGGCACCAACAACCGCAACACACAAGAAAAAAAAAACAACCACCAGTTACACCAGTATTCATAGAAACACATGGAGCTTTGAATTCACAGTAGAGTTTTCACAGGGGCTATATATTGCCAAATAAAGACATCGTGCCACAAGTCAGAGTACCTAGAGACAAAAAGTACTTGCTAGTCACACCGAAAATACCACCTGGCGTAATTGTTGAAGGGGACATGCTAGGAAAGATTGCTACCTTGAAATTTATAGACCACAACATAACATATGAAAGAAAAAAAAATTCAAGCTAGAAAGGGAGAAATTTTTGTGTGCCAAAAGAATACTAGGGACATGAGCAATCCTTCTTGAACCATAGACTTGGGAAACTGGACTAGAGAGCTCAGGAATATTGAACCTACTAGAGATCCCACATTTCGGCTGAAGTTTGGAAATAATTGCATGCGTCAAAAGGTTACTAAGTTGTGTCCATGGAGGAACATTGTGGCTAGACCCACCAATATCTATTGATACACAACTAATTGCATAGATCACAGTCTTGCCTAAAGTAGGAGAGAATATGACAAAACTATTCACAAACAAGGTAGGGGAGAAAGCACTATTGGAATCTATGAAGGATAAGTTTCACACCTTCAGGGGGAAGAGGGGGTTGGATGTCACAAACATAAGAGACGATGTTGTGCAATTTGTGATGCATGTGTTTCCCTGCAAATTACTAATAAATTATTCAAGGATTAAGTGCCATCTAGAGTAATCACAATTGCAAAAATGTGCACAGAGGGGGTCTAGCTTAATTGGGCCACATTTTTGGTGAACCAAATTTTGATAGACTTTCCAAAAACCCAGAAGAAAAGAACATAATTCCATTATTCCTGGCTTCTTATCCTAATTGCACTAGTTAGATGGAAGGACCCTGGTGATTACCAATGTTTTATAACAACTGATAATGATAATGGAGTTGCGCAACTTGCAAACCTATGGAATACGAAAAACAAGAGGAGAAAAATAGATAGCAATCTCACATTTTGTGTCTACTTTGACATGATCAGGCACATAGTAACACATACACTATGCATCACCACCTAGACGGTAGAGACTTACCAGGATATTGCGTGATTTAAATGAGGAATGAACCATTGTACATCCAAGACAAAAGAGACCCTACACACTAGTGGTTGCCAACCAACTACAAATTACTAGGGGACGATGTATGCCTGATCACCAATGACTAGGAGGATGATTGGAAAGTTCCAGGGGAGCAAATAGAGCACCCGAAAGAAGAAGAAGAACAATATAATGAAGAGGAAGGACTAGACAAAGGACAGGGAAATGGGAAACACAATGGCGCATTAGTACGACAAATACAATACCATCAGTTAAAGACACGCATTGAACAAGCCAAAGAGAAGGGGAGAAAATAAAGACAAGGGGAATGGTCCAACAGTAACTACGTTAAAAAATGTAAATCTCACAAAGTACCACTTTTCTATAATCTGACCTACGATGACATAGACAGAATCAGATACCAAGTGCAGGATGCCACATAGGAGGTAATTGAAGAAGCCTCACATAAATAGGAGGAACAACACTAGGAGGTGCAAGACCAATTGATGATGATACAGCAACTACTAGAGACAGGGAGGATAGAACCAGAGAAAGGATCAGGTGAAGGAATGTCAACGACACCGATTGAGGAAGTAGGGAATACCAATCCATTCCTATCATAGTTAGCAATCATGCGCATAGCGCTATAGATTGACATAAATGCAGTCAAGTTCCCAAAACAAGAACTGCTAGAGAAAATGAAAGTAATAAGTCACCTAGTCTTACTTATTTCACGGATGCCTACAAAAATACTACAGAACTTGCATATCGTTATTACATAAGAGATTAGGCTATGCGTAGAGTTAGAGTTCAGGGAGTTGATCAAGGTAACAAATGAGAAGGAATAAATATAGAAAAAGTATACAACTTCCTTGCAATAGAAGAGTGAGGTTGAAGAAAAAATTGAGATAATGTTGAAGGAGAAGAGTGAGGCTGAGGAAAAGGCCAAGAAATCTTTAAAAGAAAAGTACAAGTCCAAGAAAATAACATGTAGAAAATACAAATGACCGTACAAAATATTTATAAGGAGATCCCCGAAGTACCAATAGTAGTATAAGCCACAATGGAAGAGCATCTCTCAAGAATTGGTGAAGTCAACAAAGGCTTCTGCACAAGGATTGAGGAATTTCAAGCATGCACCATGCCAGGAACACCACCAGAGGAAAGAGAATGAAGAGAGAGAACCATGATGACTGCGGTAGCAAATATTAAGAAGTTGGATGAGGAGTGCATAAAGATCTATGAGGAAAGTGCATAGATCTGGACAAACCTGATGGAGGATCCATAAATGAAGGTCATGGAATCCAAATTGAGGATGCATAGGAAAATTCGTAGAAGGATTCAGAGAGAATAAAAAATCTTCTTCTCGTTGAGCGAATGATGACCATTTTGGCACAAAGACAGTCATATGATGAAATCAGAAAGATACAGGACGAGCAGAAGATCCTCCAACAATGATTGGGACCACTGTAAGATGAAGCACTGAGGGTGATAGGGGAATTGGAAACTACGTAGGGAAAAGTGAAACAAGTGAGGCATGAAATTGAGGAGAAACTCATGACCCTGACTACACAGGGCGTAGATAAAATTTTGGGAACAGAGGAAGAAGTAATAAAGGAAGTCACGATAGAAAATGACACCTCCAAAAAGTTCATAGAGACATGGAGGAGCACGTCACAACATGCCTGAGTGGCTTAGGATGAGCCACAACTGAGTGTTGGGGGCTTGTTGGACAGGCATTCTAGATACAGTTTTTGAGGAAAATCCTAAGTATGTAGGAGAAGCGCAAAAATAGAAGAAAGAAGAGAAGGCAGGAGCAAAGTGCGTAGTAAAGGCGCATTAAATATTGAAGTGCGCAATAAAATCATACTCAATAGAGAATAAAGTAGGAGAATAAAGAAATAGAAGAAATCAAGAGAAGAAAGTGGGAGAAAAGGAAGGAAAATAATTCGGCATGCAAAAGACAAAATACATGCACAAGAAGAAAGAACAACAGTCAAGAATGAAAAAGAAGCATGCAGATGCAAAAGATGGAAAAGAACGGTTGAACAACGAGTCAAATTGAGTTGTAATGAGTCATAATGAGTTGTAATTGAGTTTTGGGGATAAGAAAGTAGGGTTTTGAGCCCTAGAATCCATGTATAAATATATAATGGGTTGGGTAGAATAGGTTGTTGAGACCGAGCGAGGAGAGTGAGAGAGTAGACTGAGAATGAAAGAGTATGTGTGTGATTGTTTAGGGAGAAGTTGCAAAGAGAGGCTTGCACTACGAAGCGGCTAGGAAATATGGAGAGAGAGATAGCATGATATATCTATTATAAGAATAGTGTGCAAGTCTAAGATGAGTATATAAAGAATAATAAAGAATCCAACCATTGTGGATGTATCCCAAAGTTGGGTGAGCCATGTTAATTGTTGTGTCTGCTTGTATTTTTATGTGATTTATCATGAATGTTCTCTTTCTTCATATTATACTAGATGCGTTTATTAGATGATCATTGCACAATAGTTATGACTGTTACAATGAACAATTTATGTTTCAATCTGTCGTATAATGGTGCTATATAACTAAATTCACCAATTAATCAAAGAATAATACACATGATACTACGGATAGAATATATAAGTAAGAATGAATAAGACGATCACCTCACATTCCCTCACTATTGCAAAAACTTGGTTCCTATAGCCCCAATAGATGCCTTGGGTGAGACTTCACTTGCATGTAGGTGATGCCAAAAGGGCCTGTGTTTGAAGGGTTTTGTTGGTTGTATAATTTGAACGTAAGGTCTTACAATCGCACAACAACATAAGTAAACTAAAATAAAAAATAAATGTACATTGAAATGTTTAAAGAGAGAAACATATTATATCTTCTTTTAAATAAACAAACCAAATATTCTTTTAAATGGTTATATCTTTGAATACAATCAAATGCTCTCATATTCGAACCATATAATCAAAATTGTTGTAATAATATTGTCAATTGGTATCGATTTCATTAAATAAATGTTGAGCTTATAATGAAACTTCAATGCATGAGTATATATATGTATATATATTTTGTAGTAGAACATGTTCTTAGATTTCAATTCCATGCTGTGAAAAACATCTTATACTTTGAAAATATGTATTTCTTCATACTAGTATCAATCTTTAAATACTGCATGCAACCAAGGTAAATAAGACCTCATAATCAATATGGAGAAATGAAAATATTTTCATGCATTTCATAACATAGATTATCCCTTTGAAATTTGTATGCATGTGCTATCACCTTGGGAATAATTGAAATAAATGTTTCAAATGTTTTCTCTTTTAGGGGGTCCCACCTATTAATTATATTTATCATAATAATTTTTTAGTATGCCTTGCAACCATTTGCAAGATATATAATTAGTCTCGATTTGTTTATTCAACAACAAGCAATATGGAATGAGGAGAAGCCCGACAAATCTTTGTCGACTAAAATCTGTTTACTAAAATTGTCGTCAACATATGCGAACCAAAATATGTGCATCAATTGCATTAATGTGCAAGCTCAAGTAAATCTGGTATTGCAAAATTAATGAACTGAAATGTATGGGGAATAAGGATAAAATGGTTGATGAAATATATCAGTTTCTATTATATAACAGGGCAAACAAAAATGGAAATTTAAAATATGTGTGGTTGTGGAATTCATGGAATAATGTATGGAAGGCAAACAAATGAGGAGGTTTGGTCCTATTAGTATAATAAACATAATACAAGATGACTAAAAGAAAAAGAGAAGTAGACAAATGCACTTGGGTATGCAAAATTATACAACAAGGGGAATAAAAAAATGGAAATTCAAGTGATACATGTAATGGGACTTCGTGGAGCAATTTATGGAAAGTGGGAAGTATGAGGGTATTTGGTCCTATGTATAATAGAAATGGACAAAAAATATTTAACTCTTTGACAAAATGATTATTAATATGGATGAACTATCATGGATGTGGGTTGAGGGAAAAACCCAAAATAAACATTGAGCACCCATGATGTGTATGCAGGATCTATCTAGACATGGTGGGATGGAGAAAGGGAAAGAAAGAAAATGGGAAGGACATGAATGAATTTTTTAAGCAAGGCCTTCTCGCTGACCGAGAATATGGTTAATAAAGCGAGGAATTTCAATACATATAGAAGGTAACTAGTTCACCTACAAGCCTGTTGTCCACTAAAGAAAATGGTCAATTAGTTAGTCAAATATACAAATAACCTTTAAAATCATCAATCATTTCTCCATCAAGTCGGACCATCTAATAAAAAAAGTGTTTAGGAAAATAAAATAAAGTGTCAAAACTAAAAGAAAATGAAAAATGAAAAAAGAAATAAATTTAAATTGAAACAAACCAAAACCTAATCTACCCCTTTCTTAATTATTTTTGGTCTTATTTATTTAGATTTTTATATATTCTTTTATTTGTATACATGGAAAAGGGATGCAAAAAATTGGACTCAACTTGGATGACACTTGGCGTAGAGGTATGCATCATCTATTTTACATGCATACTTCATGACTTGGAAGAATTTGCACAAGGAGAAATTATTGACATGCCAACCAACAGATGCCTATGTCAAGGAGAAAGGACTTATCATACCCAAAAGAAATTATCACTATCGTTCAAAATGTGCCAACCAACAATATGAGTCCTACATGTATCAATAGAATTAAGAACTTCAGTTTTTGGGTTCAATATTTGAATATCAAAGATATTTTCAATGCACTCATCAATCATATTAATGTCATCTTTTGGAATATTCCTATCAGAAATAGGGTGATCGTAATGTAAAGAAGATTCATATATAAAGGATTCAAAAACATAGGAATGCCCTTGAACTCATCATCATTATCAAAATAAAGAGTGCACATATCAATAGGGGTGTCAATTTCAAGATGATTGAATTATTCTAATAAAAACAATGGATTTGAATAAGAATTATGTATTTCAAGACCTTGATTAACTTCATGAGGATATTCAAAAGAAAACTCATCTTGTGTATCAATAAAATCAAAAGAGTCTTCATCAATTTGATTTGACCATTCATCATCATAAAATACTTTATCATAGAGTGGATCACAGAGTTCAACAACATCTTTCTTTTCATAGTCAAATTCTTCATTGTATGTATAATGAAAAATTTGAGGTACACAATGATCTTGAGGTTGGATGTTTCTATAAGTTTCAAGGAAGGTGGTATTTTTAATGTGAGAAATGGTTTGATTGGTCAAATCATCATCAAAACAAAGAGATGGGGTTGGAAGATAATTTTCATTATCAAAGCATAGATGCTTGACTTGGATTTATTTATTGACACATTCATTTGGACAAACAATATTTTTGGGGTGATATGTGTTAAAAAGATCTTCTACCATGTCCTCAAAATAAAAATCACTTGAAACTATATCATTCTCTGAATATTTTTCTCACTTTCTTCGGAATGATCATGAGGAAGAAGGATATTAGGAGCAATGTTATGTAAGTCAAGATTATTTTCTTCACAAGATTCTTCCTCTAAGAGTGTTCCATCATATAAAACAATATTTTTCTCAAACTTGTTTTTTTTTAAAGTATCATGAAAAGGAAAGGCACGAGATAAGGTTACATGATCAGGGATGACATGGGTAGATTCATAAGAAAAAGAATCATTACAAACCCCTAAATTTCTTGATAAAATATCATGAGATGAAAAATGATATTCTTTACCATTCAAGAAGAGGTAAGGGTTTGCATGGTAAGCCTGTTTAGATTCTATGAAAAGTCTACAAGTTAATTGTACATGAGAACCATCGCAAAAATCACATTAAAGAGGGGTAGGTAGAGAAGGAAAGTCAGAAATGAATTTCGTAAAAATATTCTTTCCCACCAAATTAGGGTTAGGAATTATGATCCTGTAGAAATCTCCTACTTGGCCACAAAGAGTAAGAGGGAAAATGTTAGAAGCAATATAAACATCTTGTACCCCAACATATTGACAAAACTGAATGAATTGGTTTACATGATTGTGAGAAGACTCCCATGGGTAACCTTCGAAGAGAGGAAAACCAACCATGGATAGATTGATACTCAAATCATAATCAAGTTTATTCATGATAAGGTAAGGTGAGGAAATGCACTGTTACAAAAATAAATATAAGTATTTGAATCAAAACTAAAGAAAAACTATTGAACAATCATCCCTAGTATGGTTGCCCAAATATGTTGATGTTGAGGGACTAGATAGTTCTCAACACCAACATATCAACCTATTGGTCAGATAAAGAAAGAAGAGGCAAGAATGGTCGCCCTATTTTATAACCTAAACTTAAACACATTAGACCCTAACAAGAAGTCTAAGCATGAAACATTATTTGTCATTTTGGAAATATTAAATTTTTATGTGTTTTTGCAACTATATGATTTTTATACTTTTGTCTATGTGCATGAGAAGTAAATTAGACTAAAGTTATTGTCAAATAAATAACAAAATTTAATAGTTAAAGAAATAGAAATATGGACAAACTTTTTATTTTGAAGATATTTGATTTTTGTGTATTTTGCATTCAAAGTATTTTGTTTTTTTGTATGAAATGTTAAATTAAACAAAATTTTAGTGAATAATGTAAGTGAAAAACTTAAAAAGAAAGTTAAACTAACTAAACCCCAAAGTTAAAAGAATTGAAATCTTTATTGCATGGTTTTTTGCAATTATTTATTTTTTATATATTTTGTAATCTTGTAATTTTTATGCTTTCTTTTGCATGAAATATAAAACAAAAGTTTTAAAAATTATGCTTTCTTTTGCATGAAATATAAAACAAAAGTTTTAAAAATTAGTATGAAAAGTGTTAAAAGGAGAAACTTTAAATTGAATAATATTTAGAGAACTTAACAAATTGAAAAACTTAAAAAGAAAGTTAAACTAACTAAACCCCAAAGTTAAAAGAATTGAAATCTTTATTGCATGGTTTTTTGCAATTATTTATTTTTTATATATTTTGTAATCTTGTAATTTTTATGCTTTCTTTTGCATGAAATATAAAACAAAAGTTTTAAAAATTATGCTTTCTTTTGCATGAAATATAAAACAAAAGTTTTAAAAATTAGTATGAAAAGTGTTAAAAGGAGAAACTTTAAATTGAATAATATTTAGAGAACTTAACAAATGAAATGAAATTTTTGTTTTAAATATTTTTGTTAATGAAAATATAAAAATGATTTTATTTTATTGTAAATAGTTAACCAAAAGTAAAAATATGTAAACTAAAATAAAAAATAAAAGTATATCGAAAGAAACATATTAGTACCTTTTTATTCTTCTTTGTTTTCTTTTAATGTTACAGTCAGTTAAAAAGAAAATTAAACTAATAAGAAGAAAACACGTAAAATATTATATACATAAAATTACAAAAACGAATAAATTCATTTTATTTGTATTTTATGGTTTACATATTAAACACGAAAAAGGAAAAGAAAATTCTAGAGCTCAAAGAGTTTTATCTTTATTTTTAAATGAAATTCCCCATACATTGTCTTGAATTTGTTGAATCTTTCAAGCCTTTGCGTAGACTTGGACCAGAGTTCTAGTCTTTAAATATCCAAGATGGTATGTTACATCATATAGTAAACAACCAAAGGAAATCATCTACATAAGAGAAAATTGATTATTATTGAAAATCAGACTTAAAATACAACAAACTTAAGCAAATAAAAAAATTACCTCAATGACACAACCCAAAATCAATCCTGCTTTGGCTCCTTCTA
This sequence comes from Picea sitchensis, assembly GCA_010110895.2. NCBI lineage: Eukaryota > Viridiplantae > Streptophyta > Pinopsida > Pinales > Pinaceae > Picea > Picea sitchensis. Next base: position 282,023 of record SNQJ01S0000081.1, on the reverse strand, counting down.
CTACTCTGCAATACATTCCCTACCGTAAACAACTTCATTGAATCCCTACTGAAAAGAATGGAGGATGAATGGTAAATGAAATAAGAAAACATCATTGTGCTCCAAGCATACCTCTCTCTGGAAAAAAATTCATCCCTTTTGTCCTTTTCCTTCTCTTTTTATTCTTTAATGAGGTAGTTCAAGTAGTTCAACTACCTTTTAGTTAGAAGGATAAATAAAAAAAATTAGGTGGGACATATTTATTAAATAATGATAAAGGATAATGATAAAAATAATTAATAGGTGGGAATCCCTTTGTATCTCTTAATTGTTTTATTTCAATATTCCCTTGTAATTATGAATCTTTGCAAAAAGTCCTTTATAGATCCACAAACTAATAATGACTTAGAACATGGGAATAATAATGAATTTCAGAGAGATGGAGGGGTTAGTTTTTTTATCCTTAGAAAAAAAAAAACGTAAATTTTATTTCAAGAAGAAAATAAATTTACATTTTGCATAATGCATGAGGTATCATGCATTTGAGCATTCAATCTGTCTACCAAAGAATATTTTTGGCCAAAAAATGTTGTCATTTGAATATTGAATCCATCTGATTCATGTATTGGTTCCCATGAACCAATTATCCTTCAAAAAGTATTTCTAAACTTATATTTTTCCACGAAGTCCATTTTTTGGTGATCTAATAAGAAAAAATGTAGTAAAAAATTCAAGTACAAGTCTAGGCCTATCCTACTGCCCTAAAAATATAGGATAATATTGTGCATAAGGAAAGGAAAAAATCATCCACAAGGCCAAAACAATTGCAACCTGTCATCCAAAAAGCTAAAATGAAGTCTAGGGTTCGACAGGATCCAGAATGTTTATGAATGATCTGTGAAAGAACTCATAAGAAACCCCATCATTGAATTATTTTATTTTCCACTGTCCCAAAACCAGTTGAATTCCCTCCTTAGAGAGTTTGTTGGCCATTTTGTTCTATTCTCTGTAAATGTGACACATAGAAAATTGTCTTTAAGAGTTCAGAATTATAAAAACTTCATCAAGTAGTGGAGCCAATCTAATGTTGTGACATTCTTGTGTTTTTCTAATCCAATTTAGAACCACCATAAATTCACCAATGAATTGTAAGGGGTCAATCCCTCTCTCCCTAGAAAAAACAAGTAGTAGTTTGAGAACCATTTGTTCTGCATATTTATTTGTTCTGGATCCCAATCCCATGGATATGTTGAAATAGTGTGTATTGGTCAGATAAAGAACTGCTCCACATCCATAATTTTGGCCATCATTTTTCGATACCCCATCAAAGTAATCCCATGGTTGTGATTGATCCATAGATTCTGCCTCCATAAACATTACTGGGTGATCGTGCTTTCCTTGAGGAAAGTGTGATAAAATACTCAAGCTATGTTCCACTATAATTTTAGGAGTGGAAGGTTTCTCATTAAAGATTGCAGAGTTTTGGGCTAGCCAAGTTCCCTAATTGATCAACAGTGATAGAGATTTGATGTTATTGTTTTGTGGGTTTGACTACGAATCCCACAAAGCTTCCTAAATGTTTGGCCCTTGCTAGCTGCAAGCCTGTTTTAAGGTACGGGTACAATCCTCCCATATCATAAGAACAAAAGGGAACATAAGGAAGATGTGTGTAACAATATTTTCATTTGACCTACATAGCACACACCAGCCCGACCCTTCTAGTAATCTCTTTCTCATGTTGTCCCAGGTAGGAACCTTTTTTTTAATAAGACACCATAGAAAGAGATGTGCCTTTAAAGGAAATTTATGTTTCCATGTTGCTTTCCACCACCAAGAAGGTTCTTGTTGAATAAGGTTGATGTTTAGCTGTGTATATCCAACTTTAGGTGTATAGAGACCATTAGGATTGTATTTCCAAACAAGATCATCCTCCCTGTCAATGATTCAGATGTGCCCCATATGAAGAGCCCTGATGAATATGTTCCAACTGGCTTCATGTTCTCTGTCTAGTCCCAATTGGTTGTCTCTTTTCCAAACTTGAATCCATACAGTAGTTATGTCCCTATGAACAATTTGATTAAGATAGAATAGGCCTATTTCATGCAAGATATTAGTTAATTTATGAGGGAGAAAGTGACCTCTTTCACTCCCTGGCCACAACTCAGCTCCAATTCCGATCCTCTTTGCACACTAATCCTTCCTCCACCACCTGAAAATAATTTATCAGCGCTTTCCATATAATGGTGCATTGTGTTTCCACTTTTACTAGTCTACCAATCGATTCCTCCATTGAGTCTAGGATGATATATATTTGTATAACTACCTTTGTCCATAAAATGTCTGTTGTAAGTAGCCTCTATTCTACCTTTGCAGCAAGGGATTTAGAGAAAAGATGAGTTTTTTTCATTACCCCAACCCCCTAGTGCTTTGGGTTCCACCAGGATATTCCATTTCACCCATGGAAGGACAAAGTGTTTTGTTGTTCCTGCCGATAAGAATATGAAACAGTTATGCCTTAGATTTTCCAATGTTCCCTTTGGAGTAAAAACTAATGACATCCAATATACCAGAATTGCTTCTAATATAGACTTTACTAATACCATCCTTCACGCTCTAGATAACCAGTGGAAGCTCCAAGACTTTAATCTTTTTTTCAAGTTTGATTACTAGCCAATTCTAATCCTACTTCTTGTAGTTTTTGGGCTTAATATGGAATCCTAAGTACTTAAACCCTATGTCAAAAGGTCGAGGCTCAAAATGGAAGCGCTCCTTATTGGTGTTAATTTTCTCTTCCTCCATAAGGTTGGGAAACAAAGTATATTTTAGCCCATTTATTTTCATCGTAGTAGCTCTCCCAAAAAGATCCATAATTTGGCTTAACTTTTCTGCATCTCCCCTTCTACCGCAACAAAAAAGAAAAAAATCATCCAAAAAAAGAATGTGTGTAATTCTGAGGTTTTTTGAAATGGAAATACCTTGGAATTATCCTCTTTCTTTTTCATCCCCAATAGCCTGACTAAGACCCTCTGCAACCAATAAGAATAGGAGAGGAGACAACATACACTCCTGGCACAGTCCCCTTTCAGTTGAGAAGAAATTTGATGCGGCCCCATTGACAAGGACTATGAAGGCGACAGTCGACATGCAACTCATGATCAAATTTATAAAGTGTAGATCAAATCCCAAGTGTGTAAGAAACATTCTGATATATAAACCAACTTTCTCTGTCATATGCTTTGGAAAGGTCGATCTTTATCACTACCCCTTTTGTATTTCTAGTTTTCATGATATGTAAGGTTTCTTGGGCCACTCCAATGGCTTTGTGAATTTGTCAACCTTATAGAAAACTAAACTATTCCTGAGAGATTGATTTAGGTAGGAGGGATTTTAGTCTTCTTATAATCTTTGTCACCACTTTATAAATATTGTTACAGAGGGAGATGGGCCTAAAGTCCTCAAAAGTTTACAGTTCCTAACGTAGATATAATTAGTTTTCTCATACTCTTTCCACAATATTTATGCCTTATACCAACCAAGATTTAAACTATATGTGCAAAAATTGTTAATACATATTATTTTTTATAACCATTATCTATTTATACAAGAGGGGGGAATGAATATTTAAATGATGCATGATTTGGGATTTTGTAGAATTATGACTGGAAAGTGGAATAATGAGGTGGGTTGGTCTTGTAAGTATAATAGAAAGCAAACCAAATATTCTTTTAAATGTTTGTATCTTTGAATACAATCAAATGCTCTCATATTCGACCCATATAATCAAAATTGTTGTAATAATCTTGTCAATTGGTATTGATTTCATTAAATAAATGTTGGGCTTATAATGAAACTTCAATTCATGAGTATATATATGTATCTATATTTTGCAATAGAACATGTTCTTAGATTTCAATTCCATGCCATGAAAAACATCTTATACTTTGAAAATATGTATTTCTTCTTACCAGTATCAATATTTAAATACTGCATGCAACCAAGTTAAATTAGACCTCATAATTAAGATGGATAAATGAAAATATTTTCATGCATTTCATAACATAGATTATCCCTTTGAAATTTTTACACATGTGTTGTCATCTTGGGAATAATTGAAATAAACTCTTCACTTGTTTTCTCTTTTGGGGGGTCCCACCTACTAATTATATTTATAATAATAAGTTTTTATTATGAATTGCAACCATTTGTAGGATATATAATTAGTGTTGATTTTTTAATTCAACAACAAGCAATATCGAACGAGGAGAAGCTTGGAAAATATTTTCGGGATAAAAATTGTTGACCGAAATTGTGGTCAACACACCGGTCATGGTTGTTTCACGTAGATCATCATAACTGATCCTCATACCTTCACTATCCAATATTGTGGGGACTTTATCTCCCCCATAGGGTTGGTTTTTGAAAGGCCCTTGAGCCAATTGGTTTTCTTTCTATTATCCTAGTTTGATTAGGGGTGTGCTCTTTGATTCCAAGTCTAGATAATCCTTAGGTTGAATTGTGTTTGTATTTTCACTTCTTATATTCACCATGACTAAAATACCACGTCATCCCATCAAATATGAGGAATAGAGCCTATTACAGAGGTGCAACTGCCTCTAAATCAGCGCGAGATATGTGACAAGTAATTTTAAGGGTCTTATCTTTGGTTTGACGGGACCGGTTTGGTCGAAGAGGAAGTGGTAGATGAAAGTCCTCCACCAAATTTTAACCTCCTTTGACCAATATAGATGCCCCTATACTGGTCCAAGTAAAGAAAAAGTTTAGTGATCCTTTTTCTTTATTTATTCATCCTCCCACCATGTTAGGAATGAGCGTTTTTTCTAGTGTAGTTGATCTTACAAGCCCATCCTCAGGTGGGACAGAGGGAAATCCCCTTGGGGGAATCCGATTGATTTCCACATTACCACCCATTATCTCCATTAGAATTGTACCTTCCATGCCTTTTTCTACCGGTCCCTCAATTTGGGGGACGTCGGCCATGTCATCATTTCCATCCTTTAGTTTATCGAGCATTTATACACCCATCTCGTCCATATTTATTCCCACCTTTGGATCATCTTCCGGTAGTTGACATGGTGATCTCTTTGATAGGGATATTATATCTTGATCTCCCTACCCCTATCACAGACCTCAACATGTATTCCTTCCATAGTGTAGTTTTTTCATCTAGCAAAGATCTATTGGAAGTCATGATTGAGGCTTGTCCCTTGACATGTATTACTTCCAGGGAATTGTCCTCTTGGAATCCATGATCAAGTAGAGATATTTGAGCATATTTTATTTACTGATTTCAATATCGTTAAAAAATGAAAGCAGGTTTCAAGCAGAGTTCTAATTTCTATGTCAAGCTCGTTAGAAAATGAACTAGAGGGCCTCAAGCATAGTTTCTAGTTTCAAGCTTGTGTAAAATTGAAACTTACCTTGCAAGCATAATTTTCTTCTCTGTGACAAGATCGTTAAAAAATGAAACAAAGTTTTGGGCATCGAACCCAAAAGTCACAAGCGTAGTTCTTTTCCAGTTTCAAGCTCATTAAAAAATGAAACACCTGCCTCTCCCATTTAGTCGATTCTTTCTCTAGATATCGTAGATGTTAAGTCGAGTATTTCCCTAGATCTCATAACATAACCTTACTTTAACCTACCTTTTTCTGTTGACCCTTTTTCTCCATCTAGTACAAAAATTGATGAAAACATAAATGTTGGTGGATGAAAATAAGCTTGGGGGGGTAGATCTCCAACCTCTAGACATCATGCTAGATAAAATCCACTAGCTTCCATCACGAAGCTGGGGGAAAAGTACCAAGTATCCATGGGTCTCGTCGAAACCTTCGGACATTATGTTGGGAATTTAGCGAGCTCATTATTTGTTCTTTCTCGTGCTCATTAAAACATGATAAAAGGTTATCAAGTATACTTTTATCTCTTTTTCCGTCTCATAAAATATTTACAAAAAATGAACTCTTCAAAGTTTCCTTTAAGATCTTTTCACACTCCCTAAACATGAAAAGATTGTCAAGTGAACTTGTTTCCTTTCACTCTCGTTAAAAGGTTTTAAAGGGCATCTTTCGAGTGGTATTTTATCTCTTTTTTAGATTCAGAAGACTAATTATGAAAAATGAATACGCTAATCAAGCATGATTAGAAGAGCTCACCCATGTATTATTTTACACTTTGTTGGGGGCTTGGGAGACTAAATTTATTAAAAACTCATCCATTGAGTCGTATTTAAGTTCTTTTCAAACTCTCTAAACATGAAAAACCATCGAGTTTACCTTCTTTGGGCTTGTAAAACTATGCATTGAAGGACCTATGTGAGTCTGATCTGCAGGAACCATATAGGACTGAACCCCTCCTTCCTCTGGTTCATTAAACATATGTCGAGGGACTCATCCGAACAATGAGATATACCGAGCATATGTTATCCTCCTCAAGCTCATTAAAAAAGAAAGAGGTACCCATCTATCTGGATGGGGGAAAAATTGAAGGAAGTGGGTCAAGTTTTTTGGAATCCATTATGGCAGCTATTATCACCCTTAAACACGACACCTGCTTGTGTCTCATCTTACAGTTGGGTAATCCGCTTGTCTCTGAGTCATACCAATTCCATGTGTCTCCATACTTTTTCTTCCAATCAAAGAGTGTTCTTATTTTCGTCACATTACGTTCTTGGTACTTGTCGAGTCAATGTTTCCAAGTCAGTTTTCATGCTTCATAATGTTCAAGGAAAGTTTCACTTCAAACCATCCATCTGTAGTACTACCAATTTATGTTTCATTTGTCAGTCCATACTCATTCGATTCACCATATCACATCACTATCATGTGTCAGTTTCATGTCGATGATGGGGGATACATCAAGGCCCTCCTTTGAAGACTTTTTTCCTATCAACTTCAACACATTATATAGGAATTATACTTAGAAACCAGTTAGTACCTCGGGACACACATGCCTCAATGGCAGGCCTCCTCCCTTTTGACACTAGGTTTACATCATTGACCTCTTATCGGATTATTTCACGAATGTTCGACCTCAACTCATTTATTCACATTTGTTGGAATGTACTAGGGTACCTTGGGAGTCATTGACAACATTGGTGATTTCCCTCATACTTGTTAAAGGTTTACATTAATTATTGGTAATCAAGTGGTTTCTACCATGTTCGACATCAAATAATCTATTCACATGGCTAGATTTTCACCGCATTAGGATTGGGATGAAGACCCTAGGTTGTGTGCTCACTCTGTTATGTGATTTGTCCAGGATGCTATGGAGATCATTTGAGCATGTAAAATATTTTAGTATAATCATAGTGTTGGAAATCTTACTGATATATATATAATGTCACATAGATCCACATTGTATTGATTTGTGGCTATGTTTTATCATCTCATAGATCCACTATGTATTTTTCTTGGTTGTGATCAGTTCATGTCATGGAGGTATGGATCCACATTGTACCTTTGATGGCCATATTCTTAGTCAATATTTTCATGGATCCGCAGTGTATTGGTTGGTGGTCGTGCTTTGATTCATATCATATTTCGTGCATAGGTATGTCTTCCTCGAAAATGGAACATATATTAATATTATTTGATGATTGTTTGCAGATTCTACCAGGTTCTCCCACTCCAACACCCTTGCATTGAAGAATTTGTAAATTGTTTTGGCCATCAGTTTCTCTTCTAACCTGACACTTTAGGGGGCATTTGTTACACATCAAAATGTCACATTTTCATTTCACACCCTAAGTGTCTCAAGTGTCGCAGGTGTCACAAAGTGATGTATGCACCTCGGTATGTCGCATGCACTGTCATAAGTGTCGTATGCACCTTCCCAAGTGTCACATTCACTTTGTTAGGTGTCTCCACCCCTTGAAACCATGGAAACAATTTTCCATGACCCCTTTTTGGAGAAATTTCTATTTTTGGCACACTAGTTCAATGGGAGTAACACTAGTTCAGTGGGAGTTAATTGACTAGTTCTATTTTAGACTTTAACACTAGTTCAGTGGGAGTTAACTAACTAGTTCTATTTTAGACTTTCTAATCTTAGACCATCACTATTATGCATGCACTCTGAATTATAGGATGTCATTGCCTATATTAGTGAAGATCACTCACTCATTGATAAGATAATAATATTCATTGATTCTCATTCTTCATTGTATATCTCTTCCTTTTCTTGATAAGATTTTTTTGTGTATGTTTTAGCTAGATCTCCTGTGCAGGTTTCCATGAAACACTGACATGGTATCAGAGCTATGTTGCTTGGAGCAAGCCAGACAAGCCAAAAAATAAGGAAAATTGGAGTTTCAGTGAGCTAAATCTATGGTCGTACCTTTCAGCAATGATTTCTCCAGAAATATTAAGTTTTTGAGGAAACAACCCATGTTAGAAGTAAAAATACCCATTATGCAAGTGGGTTTTAAAAATTTTGGCAAGATTTCTCACCATTTTCTTAGAAAGTAAGATGCACGATAGCCTCCTGAAACTAATACGAATCTGTGGTCGTACCTTTCAACAGTTATTTCTCCAAAAGTATTAATGTTTTGAGGAAACAACCCCCGTGGGAAGTAAATCGACCCATTCTATAAGTGTTTTTTCAACCATTTGGTTATATTCCTCACCGTTGGATAAGAAAGTAAGCCGCAATATAGCCTCCTGAAACTGAGATGAATCTGTGGTCGTACCTTTCTACATTTATTTCTCCCAAAATATTAGTTTTTGAGGAAACGACCCCCATGAGAAGTAAATCGACCACTTATGCAAGTGGGTTTTCAAACGTTTGGCACAATTCCTCACCATTTGATTAGAAAGTAAGTAGGAAGATCATCTCTTGAAACTGATATGATTTTTCACTTAAAGTGCCCTTTCTGTCGTGATTTCTTAATTTTTCACTTGCAGATTGAGAGTAAATTTTTAGGGGTTCTTAGAAACAGTGGAGGAGATGGAAAGGACAACTATTATACAGTCAAACTTGGTGGTAATCCTCACACCATACAATTATTTTGATTGGAATCCCAAGGCATAATTCCAACTTAGAAGGAAAAGACTATATAATTTGACGATGGTGACAGAAACAGAACCTACATTAGCGCTTGAGAATACTAGATGGGCGAATCGTAAGGATGATACCACATGCCTACTTCTTGAGCTAATCTCCACTACTTTATGGTTTCATGTTGCTACATGCAAGACTCCAAAAAAGATCTGGACCACCCTGGAAAGACTCTTTGGAAAAAAGGATGAGATGCGAGGTCATATGCTTGAGGTAGAGTTGAATACCTTAGACCAATTTTTTTTTGATAATATACAAGATTTCTTTACTAAATTTAAATCTTTGATTTTAAGATTGGGTGAATGTGGTATTGATAAGTATACACAAGAGAAAAAATTTATTCTAACAATCTTGGCCAAGCTAGGACCAGAATACGCTGTATATGTATCCAATTTCCATTCTGGCGTATGTCTTTTTGGAACAAATTGGAAAACGCCTACGTTGGATCAGTTCATTGAGTCTCTTACACAAGACCAGAAAAAACTCATACATATGGGCCTCATGAAAGATCCCAAAGAACATGCACTCACCATGCATGATGGAAAAGGGTCATCCAAACAGAATGGGAAGGAGGGATATTCCATACCCTTTAATGATTCTTCAGGTTCCATAGACTCTTCAAATTCCAAGAAGAAGAAGAAGGGAAAGCGGTGCACTTACTGCAATAAACCAAATCATGAAGAATCCACATGCATGAAGAAACAAATCGATCTTATGGCACATGCACTTCAACAGAACAACCTTGGAAGCTTCATTCCAGAGGGATTCAAGAAGAAGGAAGAATATCCTGCTCCTAAGAAAGGTAATCATCATGCTCTGGTTGCAATTAATTCCTCATTTGATTCATGGATTATAGATTCTGGTGCATCCCATCATATGGCAGCAAAAGATGAATTTTTCTCTTCTTTGAGTCCATGCTCAAGACCCCCTATTCTCATGGGGGATGATACTCCAGTAGCATTAGAAGGAGAAGGGAGAGTGGAACTCCACAATGGAAGTTTTGAGAATGTTCTACATGTTCCAAAGATTTCTATGAATCTTCTCTCATTTTATCAAATCACTCAGAAAGGTAAAAAGGTTGAATTTACATGAGATTCAGTTTCAGTAATTGACATGCATGACAATTCCATCATTGCAATTGGTGAGGTGGATCACAAGTCAAGGTTGTATAAATTCACTAAGATTTTTTACGATGAATCCTCTATTCTACTTACACATAAGGAGAGTAATTTGCAGGCACCTCCAATGCAACATGCATATACTCTTGTGCTTCCATCAGTTTCAGACATCAAAGATGATTCCATACACTCAGATTATGTACATGTAAATAAGTAGGTAGTATAGCCAGATAAGAAGCCAATGTCGAAGCTTCAACAAATGCCCAAGAAGGCACAGACCACACTTCAGGCAGCAGGCAACCTTGCAGGGAATCCATTGGATTTGAGGATGACTCGATCTCAGCATGAGGAGCCTTCTCATGTACTTTCAGCTTCAGAACCTGTGATGCCCATGCATTTCTATATGGTTCAATATACTGATCCACAAAACTACAATAGGGTTGTGGGAAATCCATTATGGAAATAAGCCATTCAGAAGGAGTATGACTCACTCCTACAAAACCAAACTTGGAATATGGTTCCACTTCCACCAAAAAGGAATATTTTCAGGTGCAGATGGGTCCACATGATCAAGAGGTACAAGGCCCGACAGGTTGTGAAATGACTTCATCAGATCCATAAATATTTCTACATCTTCACGAATACTTTCAATGATCTGAAGTTTCAGACTTTGTGGGATCGTCTTGCAGTGAAGAAAATAGTTTCCTAAAAACTACCATTTTCTTCTTTTGATAAATTTTCTTTTGAGGGGGGGTTTTGTTCCCACGTGGTTTTCCCTCTTTCCTTGTTTTTATTCAGTTTTCATTAGTTGCATTGTACATGAGTACCTAAAATGGCTTAGTAGTCAGGACTCCTTTTTTACTCCATAGTGATGTTTAGGGGGGGTGTTGGAGAAATTTCTATTTTTGGCACACTAGTTCAGTGGGAGTAACACTAGTTCAGTGGGAGTTAACTGACTAGTTCTATTTTAGATTTTAACACTACTTCAGTGGGAGTTAACTGAATAGTTCTATTTTAGACTTTCTAATCTTAGACCATCACGATTATACATTCATTCCTAATTATAGGATGTCATTTCCTATATGAATGAAGATCATTCACTCATTGATAAGATAATAATATGCATTGATTCTCATTCTTCATTGTATATCTCTCTTCCTTTTCTTGATAAGCTTTGTTTGTGTATGCTTTAGCTAGATCACCTGTGCAGGTTTCCATGAAACACTGACACCCCTAAGTCATATTGGAGGAAGAAACTCATCATTTCAAGGTCAAAACACACCTTTTTCTTGGAAAACTCAACCTATTTTTGAGCATTTATGAAGGGTGTTGCCCCCGTGACCATTTTGAGTGAGGGCCATGGCACCCCTCCTGCCATTTTATGGGAGCTCCACTATTAGGGTGGCACCCTGTATCTCACTCCAGGGGAGCACCATTCTTGTTGAGGGAAAAGGGGGATCTCCTCGACCTAATTCTATGGGACATCTCTCTCAAGATGGGGTTGGTTATGTTCGACCCCCATGCTATGGATTCACCTTAGGATCTGATCCAAACCTTAAGGAGCCATACCCTCAAACAAATGTACTTAACATAGAAGTACCATATGAATTACCGTATGAGGTGCCATATGAAATGTCGTATGAGGTGTCGAACAAAGTACCATATGAATTACACACCATTAATTGTCCTAGATTCCAGGTAACCAAAACTCAATTACATTCAATCGAATTGGTTGCAGGCAATTGATTTAATATGCTTTATATGTTCATGATCAAATGTCCAAGTCAAAAGAATTGGACATTGATCTAACTATGCATCATTACATTACCTCCAAATTTGAGCCTTCGAATTCAAATTTTCCACAGATGGCAGCCCATCCGCACATGTGTGCAACCTACTCCACTATAGGCGCATTCAAAATTGGGTTGGGAAACCATTATCTCCATTCTCCCTTGCCATTTTCTCTGCCCTGTGTTAAGAAATCGCACCCAACCTCTGCCATCTCTTCCCCTGTTCAAATCACGCTTAGAACATGCCTAATTCATGCCACCTCTTGGCATTTTCGCACCCTTTCCTGGTGAATTTCTCCTTTTCCACAATGCCTAGGAGGTACAAACCCTCTTCCTATGCAGATCTCTTTGCCATTCCCAAATTTTTACAATGCAAAGAGGTGTTTTTGCACGTAGGCTGGGGGCCATTTTTGTCTAACTTGTAGGGCCACGATGATGACCTCTCTATGAAATTTTCCCTTGGTTTCAATGGGAAGACAACACATGTAGGGTCTCTTACCTTTTAAGCCTCAGAAGAGTCCATTGTTGCAGCTACAAATCTCCCAAGAATGGGAGATAGATGGTTCAAAAACCACCAATTGTCGCGCTCAAGTTATAACAGGGTTTTTAAGCCCGAATTTGAGAACAGTTCAGGATCAAAAGGATATTCTAGGGAGTGGATAAAGGTGGAATTTATCAACCCCCTCATCGTCATCACAAGGTTGATTTCCTACGAAGGTAGATACTCCACTTTCAAGATTGTCATTTTAGATTACTGGCTCATTTTTTGTTCAACAAACCTTTGAACTTCCCCTTCTATTTTCTAAAAAGCTTGGAGAAGATGTCCTCTCAAGTGAGGAAGAATGTGACTAACCCCCAAAATAGTCTCTTTCACCATGGCTTGATCAAACGCCTTGTTCTAGCCGAACTAGAGAAACAGGGGAAAACTTGGGATGCATTTATCTACCAATTTGCAAACCCTCACTTGACAATTAAGACTAGCAAAAAAACACTTAGCCTAAGAACTATCTCTCCATCCAAGCCTTTCTCTCCAAGAACTCCAAACCCCCTTTGTTGGCACAGGGAAATACCCAAGGTTCAATGCTACAATAGTGCACCAACAAAACCCTAACTATAGGCCCTTTCGACAACACCTGCAAAGCAGATGAAGTCTCACCTGAGGTAGAGGAAGGGGTGGTTGCAACAGAACTCAGGTGTCTGCAACCTTAGCTGGTACACATATATGTGACTATAATACTTAATAGATCACTTAGCATCGTTATTTCATCATTGTTTAACCAATATCTACTCCGTAGAGAAAACAAAGCATTGCAACATTCACCCTGATCTTATGTATTTAAGCACTTAGCATATGTAAATGCATCAGATATAGAATATTCAAGCACTAATCACATTCACTTATATCAGATCTAACATCCAGATTCATCATAAGCACAAAGCATAAATAGATCTACCTATCTATCTATATCAAGAACTTAGCAAATAACACATAAACACATCATAGAATCGCACAGAGCAGGATAACACAGTATTTAGGTGGTTCACCCCCACCCTGGGGCTATGTCCGCCAACTCTTCTTCTTTATTAGCTTCAATCAGTCATCTACATGCACAGAGCCTCAAAACTCTTACTCCACATATTACAGGAGATATGCGCAGCTCTCTAGAACCTCCTTCCTTGTGTTACAGTAGAAAGCCTTCACAGTCTCTTACAATGACTTGCACTTAGCTCTACAAGTCTCATACGGTATGCATGAAGCCTTACAATTCTTGATCACACAAATCCAACTCTTAGCACTTACCCAACTTACAAAACCCTTGTGCACTATTCAACTACTTCTTACATTGCCTAGATATCTATTTATACATACAAAATAGGCCTAAACATGGGTAAAACCATGGGCCGACATCCCATTCCCATTACATAATCCCATAACACAAAAAAAGGACCCAAAAAGGGGCCGAGATCCCACAATCTCTGCTTCATATTATGCTCCTCCTTCGACAGGCTGTCGAAGTCCCAAAATAGGTCAAACTTGACCAAGGATCTCCCAAAACTTGGTCAAGGGCCAACATGCCCCCAACACTCACCTATGACTCGTCCCAAGTTATTATAGTCTGACTAGTTCTTATTTGAACGCCTTGAGCTTGGCTTGAGTTGCTTCAACTTGTTGCTGTGCAAGAACCTCCTTTTCTGCAAACTCCTGGATGACTACATCGTTGATCGGTCCCTCTAGACGTTGTTCAGCTGTAGTGAAAACCTGCTCTAGTTCTGCTCCTTGGCCTTCTACTTTTGTAAACAATTGATAGGCCTTATCTTGCACAAGTTGGAGTTTCTGAGTTACCTACATAACTCTGCTCTGGACAGTATGGATTTTCTATTGTGTAGTGTGTTTCTCTTGGGAACACTTCATTCTTTCCACAGCTGACAGGGGCTTCAATTGTGCCTATATATTTTTAGCTTGATACTTCACCTCTTGGAGTTGCGACTCTAGTGCCTTCAATTCTAGGTTCTCCGTGAGTTGTTCATAGTTCTAGGCACTGTGATCAGTGAGGTTATTACATTCCAAGGTAAGAGCTTTGAGCCTTTCAACTATGCTCCTGATGATTTCTTCCCTTTGGTCTCTTACATCTTGTGGGGTCTCGGGTAATGTGCGTAGTTCCAAGTATGTGATGCGTTGTTGTAGCTACTGGAGAAGTTCTTCAAGTTGTGCTACTTGTTGTGGAACTCGATCTTCAGCCTTTACTTCTACAACTTTCACAGAACAAAGTGTTATGTTGACCATTTCCTTTACTTCTAGTTGTTCCACGAGCAATTATTCCTTTTCTTGCTGTAGTTGTGCTTTTTCTTCATCAAACTTCGCTTGGAGAGAAATATTTTCTTGAACACTGCATTCCTCTACTAGTACTCCTTGTACTTGTGTTAAAGCCTGGGTGGCTTGCAATATTTCTTCCTGTGCTCGTCAAAGGCGAGCTTCAACTATATCGGCTAAGTAGTGGAGTTGAGCTGGATCATCTCCCAATTCTGTCTCTCCCAATGCAATGGAGACTGCATGGATGGAATGCAGGGCTTGTTGTACCCCTTGGAGTTCAGTCTCAAATCGATCATACAACTCCTCTTGCTTTCCTTCTTGTTTCTCTGCTATTTCCAGTGATGCATCTTGCAGGGCCGCTATGAGGAAATCGAAGTCATCGGAGGTGAGGATGGTATGCATCTTGGTCATGGTGGCCTTCGCTTTCTTTCGAGAGGAAGGTTTCAAAGGCGAACCTTTTCTCTTCTTCAAGGGATCAACCTCATCTCCTTTCTTCTGTTCGACTTCTTTTTCACCTAACTCTTCGCCATCACTTCCTTGTTCTAGTGATACGGAAGCAGTCTTCACGGATGTGCTATCTATTTCTTGGAATTCTCCGATCTTCTTTGTCTTGCTAGGTCCGGGTGTATCATATGTTGTTTCTGGGTTGTCTATGTCAGATATCTCCGCAGGGTCTGCTGGTACAAGGAGGTCAGCTGACTAGTCCTTTGTGATCTCCTCCAAGTCCTCCTCCATCAGCTTGTAGTAGGACTGAAGATGTTGTTTTTGTTCATCATCACGCGTTGTGATGTAAGTAAAATGTCGATATGCATTGAACTTCATCAGAGGCCTGAACCGGTGTAGAGTGTTCGAATTCATGCAAGGCTCAGATTATATGGCTACCTTCAACTGATTGTAGTAGGTATGAAAAACAAAATTTGACTGCCACTGTTTATTCATGTCTCTTGAGTACCATAGTGTACTGAACTTCGTGGCCAGTGGTTCAAAAGGATCGATGTCCGAGAAGGTCGTACCTTATGGCATCTCCTAGGCAATAAAATCTACCAGTCTCAAAAGCCAGCTGAAATGAAATTCATATCCTTGATCTTGTGCTTCTCTGCAGTCGAGTTCGAACTAGTTCACCAAGTACTTTTCCCAATTCATCTGAAGGCCTTCTGCGCACTTCCCTGCAAGGTCAACTACAAAACCGGTGAATTGGGTAGGCCGGTTATTTCTTACTAAATTCCCTGCAATCATCTGACAAGAGAGGTGCACTATGCTACTCTGGATAGAAGCTTCTTTATAGCCTCACGCTCCCTTCTCGACATCGCGATAAGTTTCCTTTATCTTCTGGGCTAGAGTGCGATCGACAACTTTTCCTGGATAACAGTCCTGTGGGTCAGGTCCTTGCATACTCAGGCCTATGATCCTATGGATCAGTGTCAGATCATCTGTTATACAACAGTTTATCCAAAAATAACCACCATGGTAACAAGACAACAACAAATTGACACATGCATTCACCTCTTGGTGTCTACCAAAGTGGGGAATCTTCATGACATTCAGTAGGGTGGACTGCGTGAAGTCCATAGTCCACTGTTGAGGGAGGATATTTGAGTTTTCCCCTTTATTCCTAGTCAGGTACTTATGTGGGGTGATCATACCATAAACCTTGCGATCTCCAAGGTTAACTTCAACGCTGCAATATTATCTTAGTTTGCTCCAATTGTGCAGATCCCTTTCGGGAGGTACGCAGTGACCAAGGCATACTCAAAATCTCTAGGTACGTTGTCTCGATTTACTACACCGCTCAGGGGTGGAATATAGGTGGGTAATATAGTCGAGATCAATTTGGCATTCACTAAGTCATCCCTGTGGTTGGTTTGCTTTTCATCGAATGGTCGGGATGGTCTGGATCTGCAAGTATTCGACAGAGAGGCTTGCAGTCCTCTCGTCAATGATGCTTGTACACCTATAGACATCGACATGACTCTCTCAGTCATGAGGTTGATCAGAACTTCTTCAACAAATTTCTCGACAACGCTCAACTCGTCCGACATACACACTCAGGGTTGGAAATCTCAAGTTCAGGAGGTAACTTAGACACTGTAATGAGATAGAAGGCGATAGAAAAATAGTCATTGTATAAGATCAACAAGTCTGTGAGCTCAAATCCATGTTGCAAAAGTGTTCTTGGTGCATGGCGTGGCGGGATAAATAGGTAACTCAGAAATGGGTCGCTTGCAATGGGTATGAATCCTTCATGAACTTGGTTATGTTCATTATGGAACGGTCCAACGATCTGATGGCAAACCATAATTTCCTTTCTGCCCATTCAGAGGGTCAGCCAAATGGTTACAATGTCTCCAACGACTATATTTCTTCACCATGGTGAAGTGCCATGTGTTGTTGTTCTGATACCCCGACAAAGCTCCAATTTTGCACAATTTCCTTATGTGATTTCCTTTTGGATCTTTCTGCAACTTTTCGATCTTATCTCTCTTCTTACTTAGCTTTCTAGCCTTCTTCCCAGTGAGATTAGTCTCGGTATGCCTTTTTCCATTCTGATTTGTATCTTCTTTTGACTTAGTGACTTCGTGTTGTTGAGATCCTTTCCCAATATTTGTGGGTGATCCCTCTTCTTTATCTGGAATAGGTGCTTCAATCTTCAGTGGTTCTTCTAGTGTTCTTACAACTTTGACATCTGGATCTCTGGTGCTAAATATATATGATCTATTCTTCTTCTCTTCAATCAAGTGTGCGATCCTTCTAGTCATGAATTCTTTTAACTCTTGCTTCTTCTACTCTAAAACTTATTTTTCTTATTGCCTTATGTCCTGATCTCTTTCAATCCAAGGTTTTCCTAGTAGCATAGTAAATGGGGCATTGTCCTCAATAAATCTAATAATCTCAAAATCTTCTTTTGTCGAAGCTCCATTGATAGTCATAGGTATCCGGGTGAGCTTTCCACATAGGTTTATCAGCTTCCCTCTAAATAACCCTATTCCTCCCAATGAAGGAGTCATAGTAGGCTTCCCTAAAAGTTCCCAAGTTCTTTCTGTCATGATATTCACTTGTGTTTCCTCATCTAGGACACAGTCAACATTGAAGTCTCATATTCTTGCTTCAATGCATTCTTTTCCTTTGAATATCTATGATAATATGACATGTCGGTGGTCATTCAGGGTTTCTCTCATATGTAGCAATACTCTTTCTGATTCTTTCTGGGGTTCTGTCATTTCTGGATCTGCCTTAGGGTTTTCTTGATTCAAATTCATTCTTTCAACCTTAGCAATCATTCTATGGAAATCCAATACTTCATGGTCCACAAGTTTACAACAAAGACAACTAGGTCTTCTTCCAGGGCATTCCTTAGCAATATGTCTCGATTTTCTGTAGTTGTAATAGAGGGCTTATCCTCTCTTTCTTTTAAATGATCCCCAACCTTTCCTATACTGCGCACTAGGATCATGGTAGCTAACCTACAAAAAATTATTTCTAGGATCCTGCATACACTTATTAGTCCAAACATTCTTTCTATGCATAGGTATAACATATCTTTCACTATTCTTATCAGATCTACTCATATCAAATCTTATTTCATCTATTAATGCCCTAGTTTTCAAGCTAGGACAAAATCTATCAAATATACCTAGATCCATACTGTTGAAACACACATTTTCACTTATCTTACTTCTTACAGAGCACAAAGATTTCATATCTAGAAATTTTCAAATATCTTTACCTTTATCAGAGCACAGAGTTTTCAGATCTTACCTATTTTAATAAAAAATTCTCACTTTTTCCTTTCTCAGAGCACAAAGCTTCCAGATCTTACCTCTTTTCTTCAAATCAAACTTCTTTTCTTTAGTATGGGGCTTGTCAAACTAAGTAGAGTACTACGCACTAGAGCGACAGGTCTACGCACATAGCTTTCACAATTTTAGGATGAATCTTTGAACAAATCTTCTTCTTTCTCAATTCCCAGCAATCACAGTTTCAAGTCCTAGCAACAGAACCATTTGTTGGGATAGGGGCAGACCCAAGGTTCAATGCTATAACATCGCACCAAGAAAACCCTAACTACTGGCCCTTTCGACAACACCTGTGAAGCAGATGAAGTCTCACCTTAGATGGGATGGTTGCAGGAATCAGGTGTCTGCAACCTTAGCTGGAACAAAGATCTGTGATTATAATACTTAATATATCACTTAGCACTGTTAGTTCATCATTGTTTAACCAATATCTACTCTGCATAGAAAACAGAGCATCACAACATTCACCCTGATCTTATGTATTTAAGAACTTAGCATATATAAATGGATCAGATCTAGCAGATTCAAGCACTAAGAACATTCAATTATATCAGATATAACATCCAGATTCGTCATAAGCACAAAGCATAAATAGATCTACCTATCTATCTATATCAAGCACTTAGAAAATAACACATAAACACATCAGAGCATCGCACATAGTAGGATAACATAGCATTTACGTGGTTCACCCCCAACCTGGGCTACATCCACCAACTCTTCTTCTTTATTATCTTCAATCAGTCATCTACATGCATAGAGCCTCAAAACCCTTACTCTGCATAGGACAACAGATCTACGCAGCTCGCTAGATCCTCCTTCCTTGCGTTACAACACAAATCCTTCACAATCTCTTACAATGACTTGCAATTAGCTCTGCAAGTCTCATACAGTATGCACGAAGCCTTACAATTCTTGATCACACAGATCCAACTCTTAGCACTTACCCAACTTGCACAACCCTTGCGCACTATTTAACTACTTCTTACATTGCCTAGATATCTATTTATACATACAAAATAGGCCTAAACATGGGTAAACCCATGGGCCAACATCCCATTCCCATTACATAATCCCATAACCCAAAAAAAGGACCCAAAAAGGGGCCGAGATCCCACAATATCTGCTTCGTCTTGCACTCCTCCTTCGATAGGCTGTCGAAGTCCCAAAATAGGTCAAACTTGACCAATGATCTCCCAAAACTTGGTCAAGGGCCAACACCATTGTACAAACCCTCTCGTTTCCAGAACAATACAAAAAGCTTGTTGATATACCTAATTCTTCATCGGGTTAAAAGACCAAGAGAAAGGACCAAAAGAAGCCTATTGTTAACCCCCCAATGCCTTCAATCTCTCTTAATCATACACCGAAAAAGATCGAAGAAGTAATTCAACAAGACTTTCCCATCGTTCCCACAAATAGGAGGGGAGCCAATTGATTTGGTAAAGGACCCTTTCAAAAGAGTACCCAGAGCACAAGAACCAAACCTTATGCAAAACCCATGCCTGCTTCGGATCCTATCCAAGTCTCCTCCGATCTTGAGATCCCTCACAAGAGACTTAGGGAAGTTTATGTGAATAGATTAGAGCCACTAAGAAAGACAAAATCAGATCCTACCTCTCCTTACCAATCCCCCATCACTCCTACTTCACCCATGCCTACTCTAGATCCTAAGACTGATAGATTGTCCACATCCCTCAAAGGATCTAAGCCTTCCTCCAAGATCACCAATTCTTCCCCAACCATAGATAAGCTACATAAAGAAAACCATCAGCTTCTCCAACAGTTGGAGGAAAGGAAGACAATAGACGCACACATTCATCATGATAATGCAGTCCTCCAAGAAACGGTTAGCTCCATTCAACGGTTGGTCGATGAGATGACCAAATCTAACCAAAACCTTAGAGCACAGCTGAAGCAACATAGGAGGCACAAGGCAAAGTCTTCACAGCAAGAAGGAGAAGCTTCCAGAGCTAATCCTCCTCAGCAAGCCTAGTCACGAGGGGCAACTTCTTTTTGTTTGCAGTGGGACCTGCAAAATTGTAAGTGTGGGGGTAATGTTGGGCCCGAGATATGATCAATTTATGATAGTTATTAGACACTTTTTGTCGAATGTACATATGTGTTTTTCATGTTTTGAAGGATCTCTTTGAAGAATTTTATGCTAAAACGATATGATCTACACTAGGTACGTATGATTCATGCTTGATGATAATATTGAGTATAATTCATCAAGTTTTTATGCTTTCGAGGATCTGATTCACATTTTTTGGTGTTACAGGGAAAAAATGCATCACGTTTCTGCTTTCGACACTCAGTCTGGTACTCATTCCAGCATTTGATCCGGTACCTAATCCGACACTGTGTCTAGCATCGCTTCCTGCACAAAAACGGTGGGCGAATTGGCGATTATGATATTGGCGGCCAGTGATGGGAGAATTGGGAACGTGGGTTTTGTTCATGCTTTCCCCCTCCATCTATTGAACTCCTGACAACTCAATTTTGATTGTTAAACAGGGAGATTATTAGCTCGCTCCATTTTAGTTGTTGGGGCATCATTTAATGTAAATTGTTGAATTTAGAAGTGGTTCGACCCTCCTGTGGTCGACCAATTGGTCTATAAACTTATAAATACCACTAAGATGGTCAGACAATAGCTTAAGAAGCAATAGGAGTAGTGTATTGGAGAAAAACACGACTCTCTTTTATTTTTTCCATTTTCCATTGTTGAAGTTATATAAAACTTTGTTTCTTTCTTTTAATCGTGAATTCATCTTGCTGAGCTCGTGGTGTGCATTTGAGAAGTAACCACGACTTGTCTGGGGGACCACCAGTAGTCTGGTAACTTTTCTTTATGTTGTTTATGCATTTTATAGTTTAGTTGTTTCTCTTTATTTCCTGTACATGTATTGTCATTTTGATTAACTAATTTGTTGTTGTAGTTCAATTGCTTTGACTCTCTTTTGCAGGTTAGTATGAAGGATTGTGTTAGCATGCATTGATTTTGTAGTTGGGACTGAATTTTCAAATTCATAGACGAACCCCATGTGCAATTAGATATTAGACTATGTTTTATTTTATGATGTTAGAATTAAATTTAAATTAGAGTTTTAATTTGGGTCTTCTTTAACAAGGATTTGGTGGATGGATAGGGTTAATTTCAGTCTTTTTATTGTATAATTTGCTTAACCAGTTGTTAGTCAATACATGCATTAGTTTACTTTTTATATGTCATGTTTTAATTCTATTTTCAAGCATTTTTCTTGTCGTATTTTGAATTGTTAAAATATGTATAGCATAGTTTCATTTTATATATTTTTCTTACTTAGAACTAGACTGCAATTACAATTCTTAGTTAATGGTTGAATCTACTTATGAATTTTTCTTACATAGTGTAGAAGTACAATTATGATCCCGTTATATTGTTGATGGTTAATAAATGAATATGCAGGGTAATTGACGATTGTTTTTGTTATGTATAAATTCTCATTGGATTGTTTAATCCATACCTTTCACTTTGCTATCGAGGTCAGTATTGAGCTTATACCACTTGAATTATCCTTTGTTTTCAAGTGCCATCGAGATATCATACGACATTGGAGACATTCACACAACCACCAACACTATATTTGAGTTTTCATAGGTTAAAAGATAGTTTTCCTATTTTCATAGGTTAAAGGATAGTTTTCTTGCTTTCATAGGCTAAAAGATCTAGTTTCATACTTTCATAGATCAAAAGATATAGTTTTTTGCTTTCATTGATTAGAAGATAGTTTTATTTTTGTTGTAGGATAGATAGTCTTTTGCTTTCATAGGTTAGACAACAGTTTTCTTATCATAGATTAAAAGTTAGTTGTTAGTTCTTTCTTTCTTTCAATTAAATAGATTTCCTTTTATGAATTAGAAATAGTTTTGAAGTTTGAATTAAGAATATAGTCCACTTGCCTCTTAGGCTAGATAGTTGTTCAATGAGAAGTTTTTATTAGATTACTTGCAGTAGAATTTATCTTAGAGTAGTTAGTTGTTTACTTGATTTAATAGGTTAGTTAGTTGTTTTGTTTACTTGCTTTAATAGGTTAGTTAGTTGTTTTGTTACTTGCTTTAATAGGTTAGCTCGTTGTCTTTCTTACTTTCTTTAATAGAATAGTTTTCGTCTTGTTTATTTACTTGCTTTCATAGGGTAGTTGCTCATTGAATTTAGGTTGGCAAGTTAAAGTAGTTTGCTTTTGTTAGTTGCTTATTGTTATGCTTAATAGTTGATTTTGCTTATTGTTATGAACTAGTTTGATTTACATAGGGTTTTTACTTTCTTTCTTAGAACTTTCCATCGATCCTTGGCCCAAAAGTACTTAGGTTACATACTTTCAAGTTGCTTAGTAGGGTTTGTTCATTAGATAGATTTTCTTGAATAGATTATCCCTTAGATAACTACCTTCCTTAGTTAGACTATACTATTACTAGCCCCTCTACCTTTGGCATATATTTTGCTACAACTCTAAGTATACTTACCCCGGGTTGACAATTTAATTGAGGGTTTTTAGTGTGTTTTTAGTGGATATAAAACACCCATCAACGTTCCTATATTGTACCACGCCCCACATATTTCAAACTCTTGAAGTTATCCAAAATCCCAGAGTCCCAAACATGTCATCAACCACATTGGCCAAGTGGGCACGAACCCGACGCTGACACACTGTGAGTGTTAGGGTCCTAACTCGCACATAGGTAGAACAATATATTCGAATGTAATAAAGGTCAGTATTAATAAGGCCTTGCAATAAAATAGAATAAGTCGAATGTAAGAAGACCTAATAGAAGCTTCTGCTTCTAGAAGGATCTTCCTCTAGATGCTTTGTTTGATAGACATATTTAGTATAAATAGGAGTCGAGGGTATGCGAACACTATCTTGGATATTGTTGTAATAGATCTCTCCTCAACCAGAGGTTGCCCCCTCGAAGAGGCCCGTGAACATTGCTTTCAGAATCAAAGTGTTATTTCTGTTGTTATTCTTATATCATTTCAGTGTTATTGTGGTGATTGTTCTAGTTATATTGATGTTATTCTGCCATTTCTAGCATTTTATTTATTTTCTACATACTTTTTATATCTGGTATATTACAAGTGGTATCAGAGAAATTTCCTCAGCAGAAAGTGTGGGTTAATTTTTTTTCAGGGTAGAGACGTATTTCGATGTCTTTAAGCCACAGAGATTTGTTGTTACGCACATAAACCTGCAGTTGAGGGATTCATACATGTAGGAAATACAAGTGGTACTTAAGCGCGCATTTGTTGGCCACCCTTGTAACCCCTGTTGGTACCCCTTCGAGTGGTAGCGCATCAGACAACACCTGTGTATGGATCGGCCTAGATCACCTGAAGCCCTCTTTAGATAAACCAATCGGTCGCCCGACTTCTATAGTGCCACCAAGAACAACACTCGGGAAGATACTCTCTAGTACCTAGGTAGTCGGGTAGTACAACTAAGGGTATGGTCTATCCTCCTTAGTTAGTGCCCTGAGATATTGGGCCGAGTACTACTGTTGGACCTCGCACGTATATCAGAGAGCTATATCACAGGGAAAACCCTTGTCTGTAGAACCCTTGAATACCTAACCCTTGGGGACAGAAACATAAACAAATTAAAATAGACAAGATCTATTGCCGCGCAACTGTGTTCGGGTTGCCAAATCACTACACATTTCTTCCTGGTTAAGCATTTGGACATTTCATCATTGCACTATTCTTCAGACCAGAGTATAACTCTGTAGGTGTAAAAAAAAAACAAGTATGGAAATTGTTTCACCATTATTTGAGACATATTCCATTGGATTCATCTCTTCACCCTTATCACATTCATACATATCATTTTTCAGCAAAATATTTTACCCCACCCTCCCCTTTTCGGTTCGCTCGTCCTCATGGCCCATACCCATAGCCAAGACTTGGAATCTCACTTCAATACCTTGCAATCTAGTCTCACCGAGACCCAACAAGAAGTGAAACAACTCAATGCCAATGTTGTTGCCATCAATACCACCATGGAGTCCTCAATGGAGGAAATCAAGAAAGACCTGACCACCCAGCTTGAATCTGTCTTTTCGTCACTCTGCACAAGCTTCATATCCCTACAGATAACCCTTCCTCTGACTCACCTCCACATATCGAAGGTGAACATTCCTCTCATTCCCATAACTTTAAGCACCATCACTTTCAACGTGACCTACGCCTTCCATGGGTGGATGTGACCAAATTTGATGGCTCGGACCCCACTGGTTGGGTAACCGAAATAGAACATTATTTCTCTTTATACAACATTAAAAATGACTTGGCCAAACTCTGGTATGGTGTTCTCCATCTATATCAAGAATGTTGGCAATGGTGGCAATGGAGAAAAACTTCCCGTCAAGGGTATATTTCCTAGAAACACTTTGTGGAAGAACTTTATGAACGCTTTGACACTGACACCAACCATTTGGGTTGTTTGAAAAAGTTGAAACAATCAGGAACAGTGGAAGACTTTATAGTTTCCTTTTAGCGCCTGAATTTTCAGAAAGAGGTCATGTCTGATGCCTTTTTCCAAGAGTTTTTTATCAGTGGCCTCAAGGATGAGATTCATGCCCATGTCCTCATGGCTCGGCCTCAGAGTTGGGTGGAGGCTACTAAAAGAGATAAAGAAGCACAACAGGTTGTATCTTCTCAAAACCGAAAACCCTCCTTTATCCCTTGCCCTAAACCAGTAAATCCCACTACTCCCTCTGCTCCACTAAAGATCCAAAATTGACTAGGGCTGAAATGGTTGAATGCCAACTCAAAGGGCTTTGTTATAATTGTGATGACAAATATTTCTCAGGCCATAAGTGTAAGGAACAAAATATTTTTATGGCCATCTTCGAGGATATTTCGAAAGAGGATGTTAAAACTCCCCTTGTGTCTAAGTCACCTGAAACCACTGACATAACCCCTCCCTCAGACCCTCCCGAAGTAGAACTGGTCATTTCCCTCAATGCTCTCACTGGCTTCTCTGCTCCCCATACCCTCAAGCTAATAGGTTACATCAAGCATAGGAATGTCATCATTTTGGTTGATAGTGGAAGAACTCATAATTTTATTCATCGCCGCATTACCCAAGAAACTCATTGCTACATCCACGTCGTCAATAATTTCCAAATCATGATTGCCAATGGTGGTTCCATGAAATGTGGAGGGTGTTGTGAAAATGTGTGTCCCCAAATTGGTGACTACCACCTGAAATATCATATGTTTGTTATCGACATGGGCGGTTGTGACATTGTGTTGGGTGTTGACTGGCTAAGGACTTTGGGTCCCATTCTCATGGATTTTAAGGAATTAACCATGAAATTTTACCAGGAGGGCCACCGATATAAATTCCAAGGCATCACCGCCAGTTCCCCTGAGATCATTAGTTCCCATCGCATGGAAAAGCTGCTCAAAAAAAGTAATTCTGGTGTTATTTCCCAACTCCATGCCATACAAGCAACAGAGACACCCTCAATGTCGCAAGACCTCCAAACCATCCTTTCTAAACATCAAGTGGTCTTTTCCACTCCCCAAGGACTCTCTCCTTCCCGTGGTGCTCATGATCATTCCATTCCCCTTGTACCCAAAATCCTTCCTCCCAATATCCATCTGTATCGTCACCCCTTTTCCCAAAAAAATGAAATTGAGAAAATGGTCGAGGAACTCCTTAATGCAGGCGTTATCCGCCCTAGTATGAGCCCCTACTCTTCTCCTGTAGTCATGGGCCTAAA